>CAMAPF010000274.1:0-415325 GCA_945859915.1 Cuscuta epithymum | reverse complement strand
CAGTAGCATACAATGACTGACTTGCTATCATCTTCTTCTCTGTACACTCCATACATAAAAAGAATGAAACACTGATCAGGGAATAGATTTTTCTACAAGACTGTAAAATTGAGCTAGCGGAAACCCCGAGCCCCTAGGGACTGATAGAGTTCCAGTGTCTCTTTCGCTTTGCATAGCAAATCCTCCACGTCATCATCCGGCACCAGGTTAGCCTGCTTCGATGCCCACTCAAGCACGGCGAGCACCTCCGCCTGCGCGAGCTCTTCACAATCCGGGACGTTCACCGCAATGTTGCACAAGAGAACCAATGCAGAGCTCTTGACAAGGTTTTCTCCCAAGTAGACTAGTTGGACCAGATGGCTAGCCCCACCACACGCGATGATTTCCTTGGAGTGGCACACCTTGAGGTAGTTGTCCCTGTTGGCAAACTTGGTAAGAGCAACAACTGCTTCTTTCGACACGTCGGCTTCCTGGTCATCAAGCAGCTTTACCAAAGGGCTGATCACTCGAGTTTCCGTAGCCCGAAAGGTTCTAGCGAGGTTTCCGATGGAGATGACACATGGTATAAGAAGATCAGAGTCTGCGTTCTCAATGATTTTCACGAGCTGATCGACAATTGCTTTGCAGGCTGGTGAATTAGGTTTGAACGCTGATCTTCTCAAATCCGCGTCCTGCTCTGCCACTGCGGTGATCTCCATCACTGCCATAGCTGAATTCAGCTTGACATCTTTCGGCCCTTTCTCCAGAAGAACTGCGAAGCAAAGGAGCGCTCTTGATTCCGTTATACTACGGCAAATTGCTGGATTGCCCTTGGCCAATTGCCACAATGCTTTTGCAGACATTGCCTTCATATAGGCTTTCGTGGCGGGATCCTCTAATTCTCTTGATTTCATGGAGAGACTGTTTTGGTAGTGGTGGTGATGAGTTTGAACCACATTCTGCAAATTCGCAGCGGCTTTCTGGTTCTTGCCGAGAGGATGCGGAGGCAGCACGGTCTTTGTTTCTTCGTCTTCCTTCGTGTTCGCATTGGCGGTTTTGTTGTTGGCTAAGACGAGGGCGTGGATTGAGGTCGTCTTGCTAACAATTGAGTACTTGCTGTGTTCCTGGACAGTCTCAAAAGCCAAATGGCTGACCAGCAACCGGATCATATGGTTCTGAGCAAAAGCTTCTTGGGATTTCGGGTGGTGGAAGGCGATCTCGGAAACCGCCCAGGCCACCACCGCCTGTACTTTCATTGGCCCTTCTTTCAGCACTTTAGTGAAGACTGAGCTCAGTCCGGCGACCAGCATCTGATCTATACTTTCCGGGTCGCGGCCCAATAGCCCAATTGCTCTGGCGGCATTTTCCTGCCCTTCCGGCTTCCCCTCCTTCAACAGTTTCAGCAGCGGCCCGACTCCGCCTTCCTCGATTATCAGCTTCCCGTACCGGTCATTGTCGCGGGCGAGGGATACGAGACTTGCGGCGGCGTCGGAGGCGGCGTCCGGCGAGCCTGTGTAGAGTGTCGCGATCTGCTCCCAAATCAGGCAGAGGATGGGCTCATTGGCGGCGATTGGTGGGAGGCCGAGGTACTCATCGGCGGAGGAGGTGGCTGAGACACGGAGGAGCCACGACACGTCCCCGATTGAGTTTTCCAAATGGGATTGCAGCTTCCGGAACGCCGCCGCAAGGTTGATGAAGAACACGCGCTTGACGATGCCGTGGGATCGGCACTTTTGGACCAAAGCTACCGCCTTTACCAAAACCTGCTCGGTGTCGTCGAGGATCCGGCGCGTGGGCCGCTCGTAAAGGTCGCTGCTGGCGCGTTTGGCCTGCCGGAGCAGCGCCGCTAGCTTCTCCGCCTTGGACTTGATTTCAGAGCACTCATGCTTGGAGGAGCAAGCCTCTTCCGTGGCTTTGATCAACTCGGTAGCTAACCTGATGAGCTTTTCCAGTTTCTTATTCACTGAATCGACCGACATTAATGGAAGCCCCAAGAACACCGCAATTTCTTTACCAATTTCCAATGTCAATTCACCTCTTGACCTTGACAACTACAATTCCTAATTTGGGTCTTTGAGGATTTTGAGATTTCAAATGAAAGAAATCTGGGTTTTTGTTTAATAGCAAGACAAAATGATAAATAGAGGAAACAAGTTCTATGAGTACGACAATGGTGGACTTGTCGGAAGGGGAGTTTGGGGTCGATGGCGTTTACAAGGTCAAATCGTCAAAGGCGAATTAGCATTCATTTAATTTAATTTAATTAATAAGAAAAAAAATGCACCGCATAGTCTGACTCCTTGTCCCACCAGTTCGTACACGTGTTAAAGAAAATAATTTTTCGCTATTCTTTCTATGATCCATGTGTGGGTGATTACGTTCCCTCAATCCTGAAGTCTATTGACTATCCTCATATAAAAGGTAAATCCGGATCTGATCGCCAATCAATCTCGTCGATACTAGTACTAAAGAACGAATCTAGCAGGACACCCTTGCGAGAGTTGCGACTGAATCCAGAAGGGCCTTTAACCTTGCAACTGAGTCCAGAAGAGGTCCTCCCTCCACGCGAACTTGAGCCTGAATTTTCATCCTCTCCCTTCTTAGCCGTTGCGCAACTCCGTCAAGGTAGGAAATCATTGGGAGCAAGACCTCCCTCATCTCCCCTATTTATGTCTAGCGGGTTTCGATTATAGTAAGGATGTGTTTAATTACATTGATTTTTTTTATTGGTCAGGTCTGATTTCATTAGATTAAGTCTGGTCTAGCTTAAACTTATCTGGTAGATGCCTCAGTATGTGTATTATATAGTTGCTCAAGTCTGGTCTGATTTCGCCTCATATGTTTAGGTCTGGTTTGATCTATTTAAATATGATCTATTCTAGTTTAGTGTAAGACTAAAATTAGTCCTATTAAATACTCTCTCTGCCCTGAAAAGTTTGCCAAATTTGATTGGTATGTATAAAGTAAAAATTGTGTGGTAAATATTTGAGTAGAGGAGAAAGAAATAGCAGAAGCCACAATATGATTGATTAAATAAGAAAATGACAAAGTTTTTGGGTCTAGGGAAAATTGACAAATATATAAGAAAAGGATGGAGTATATATTAAGTGATCGAAGTAATATTATCTATTAATATATGGTTCTTCTCATAATTCCATTACATAAGATCAGTATGCCTTCTTCCAAAATAAAAAGATCAGTATGCCTTTTGAGTATGAAAATTGACCACATCTCAAACTCTTAAAGGGAATTTATTGTTGTAGGGCTCAAAGCGGATTTGGATCCTCCCCATTCAGCCCACCTCGAATTTTCATTGCATTGTTAGTGCAAGTGTTAGTGTAAATTTTTTTTAGAAAAAATGATTGTAACGATTCATCCCAATTCTTACTCCTAACCCCCTAGAGAGAGGAACAAATAAGAAAAACAAGAAAAAAAGAAGGTTTTTTTTTTCTTCTAAAATATTACTAGTAAAAAATTTAATTACAAAAATGAAAGTTATATAGTGATATCATTATAGTCATTAAAGTTAATAGGGACAAATATTTATGCGCCATTTTTATTTTAATTATATATGTGGAATTATTTCAAAAAAGAAATGAATGAAAAGTGAAGGATAAGAAATGGAGTACAGGTTGAATCATTCAAACTCATATTGATTGTGCACTATACGCAGGGCCGGTCCTTCCCTTAGGCTAGTGAGGCTTGGGCCTCAGGGCCCCAAAAAAATTTAAAATTTAGGGGTCCAAAAAATTGAATACATTTATAGGGAAAACTGTCAAATAGATTCTCGAACTTCCATAAAAAAGTCAATTAAGTCCTTTTATAAGAGACTCTATCCGGCCGTCGCGATTGGGGCGGTTCCCGGTGGAATGTTTTGATGAATTTTTTTGAGCATCTTATTCATCAAGTCTAGTTTACTCATACCAAATTTGAACTAAAAATTCAATCGGGAACGCATTCAAATCAATTCTTGAAGATAACTACGCATGTTTGCGTTCTCGAATTAATTTGAATGCGTTCTCAATTGAATTTTTAGCTGAAATTTGGTATGAGTAAACTAGACTTGATGAATAAGATGCTCAAAAAAATTCAACAAAAAATTTCACCGGGAACTGCCCCAAATCGCGACGGCCGGACATAGTCTCCTATAGAAGGACTTAATTGACTTTTTAAAGAAAGTTCGAGGACCTATTTGACAGTTTTCCCTACACTTATATTTTATATATGCATTAAAAACAAAAGCTGCACTGGTTGTGTAGTTTAAATCGTCTGATACAGAAGAAACAAAACATGTGGGATAATAAAGTTATCAACCAAGAAGTGAATTACAAGCATGAAGTCCCAAATTTGTCGATGTGTTATTATTTCCAAAAATCTAGCTTTCAGAATGATTTGCTTATTTGATGAATCACTGATTTGTGAATGAATACCCAAATGAACTAACTTATTAACTTCTATTTTCTATTTGCTATAACTATTGACTAAATCTTATATTATTGGTTGGGATTTTAAATATCTGCATAAACAGTCTATTTAAAAATTAAAAGCATATTGACTCTTACTTATTTTACAAATTAGTCAAGCAGGCTCGTGCCTTGCAATTGAAATTTTATATTTGAGAATTCAGATTTATTTTTTTTTATTTAAGAATATCATGATAGAAATTGTGCAATTTTCAATCCAAAATTAATCAAAATTGTGATTTTTTAATGTTATAACGTAATAATTTTATTTAAGTATTGAGTTTTTTGTGATATTAATCCTCTATTTCTAAATATGTTGTATTACAAAAAAATACTATGTATAGGGTCCTTTTATGAAAGCTCGACTCAGACCCACGTTTATGTAGGATCGACACTGCCTATACGAATAAATATCGATAGATACAAATGGCCAATTAAAAAAAAGTTCTTCATTAGTTCGAATCTCCTATCAAACACTGAAGGTTTAATTGGTCGTTAACTTACGGGCCTAAAGGATGATTCATCCCAAAATACCACACATCATAAGAAAATAGAGCTATTAAATATGTACGAAATAATAAAATGGAATAATGGCTCACACTATTAGGGTGTCCTGGTGGTCTATATATAATAAACAGATAAATAGGAAAATTACAAATATGTCCCGATACTATAGACTATTACACCTCCTCAATCTGTGCAGGGGAAACAACGCGCAGATTGGAACGTAAAAACACAAAACGCTAACTAGATAAGTTTTAGTAAAAATATCAGCTAACTGTAACTGCGTTGGAACATATTTGACCACCAGATCTCCATGAGCAACTCTTTCTCTGACAAAGTGGTAATCAATCTTGATATGCTTACTGCGGTCATGTTGAAAAGGATTCACAGCTAAATAAGAGGCAGACACATTAATCACTAACCAGTTCACAAGACGCACAGCAGCTTAGGTTTACACGTAATTTTTCTAGCCGCCGCCTTTATTTTTTTGCGATGGCTTCTACCTCTGCTTTCACGACCACATCTTCTTTGGTCATCACTGCGAGCACCATGTCGCAGGGATCCCTTTCCGAGCAGCCACAGTCTGTCACCATGGCAACGACGGTTTTCCCAGCACAATCCTCTTGCTTGTTTATCTCCTCGCCGGTGGTGCATCAACATCAAAGCTCCTCTGCCTGTGTGTCTCTTCCTCCGTCCATGTCTGCATATCGGTTATTTAACATGCCAGACGCTTTTTCGTGGACTCTGACTCCATCTCATTCTGCTGTAGCGTCTTCATCAAAACCATTTATCCAGCCTCGGATGATTCTGGATCAACAGCTCCTACCGCTGCCCATCTTCTCTGGTTCTACCTTCTCAGGCCAACCAGGGGTTGGTTCAGTGACGCAACAATCCCCTTTGCACCTTCCGAGTTTTACTTCTCAACCATCCTCTTTAGCCTCAATGGCGGCTCAATTGGGTTTTTCTACACCCAACGTTCCGAATATTGTTACCACTAGATTAAATGCAGTTGAAGATTATCTTCCGTGGCGTACTCAATTTGAATTGAGTCTTTTCTGGTTTCCCACAGTCCTTTTGGGATTCTAGATGGCTCAAATTTTGGCTCCGCCACAATTTATACATGATGCTATGCAACGGGAAATTCCCAATCCTAAGTACGCTCATTGGCTTAAAATAGATTAGATTGTACACTCCTGGCTCTTTGCTACTCTCTCATGTGATATTTTGATGGCGGTATATCACTTAAAATTTTCTACCCGTATATGGGAATCACTTGAGACTCTTTTTATGAATGCATGTCGTCCCCGTTCTATAGAACTTAAGCGACAAATTTCCTATATTAAAAAGGAGTCTCAAACCATTGAACAATATCTCTTGGAAATAAAATTGTTAATTGATGCTTTGAATGCTATCAATTCTCCTGTTAGCAACCGTGATGTTCTTGAGTATTATTATTGGTTTGGGCTCAGAGTATGAATCTTTGCTGACCATCCTCAACTACCTCCCGGGCGATCTTACCCTTGAAAAATTGGAGCCCATTTTGACTGCTCAGGAGCAACGGAACATTTATCTCCGTTCTCAGGATATGTCCCGATACTTCTATAGTATCAGGACATATTTTTAATTAATATGATCCAATTAGTTCATTATACAAAGTTACAGACCATGAATATGACAAGGGAGGCCTAATATGAAGCAACTTAATGCATAACAGACTTATCATTAGGAAAAGTTAGCAACGTGGAATTTTATTGACAAAAGTGCAGGCAACAAGATTTAGATTGATCACATTATTGATTAATTGTTTTAATTATGCTTGATGATATGCATGCTCCACAAAGCCTAATTAGTCTTTTACCAATCACGATCTCACCAATTAGGAATAAATGTATAACTTCGGCCCAACATTAAATGGGAATAGAGGCCCATCCGAAATAAGGAACAAGCCATAAGGGCCTGAAAATCCAGGTCTACCATGAGGTCAGATTAAACTTGAGACAACATGAGTACTGAGTACCTCTGTGCCTCGTCCAATGAAGACCTCATGGAGGTCACTATTCCTAGAGCTTACGTGGTGAGAGTTCCGTAACAGATGAAATACGATTGGCAGCAGTAGAAACCACCTGAAGGGACGTGGACGTACATAAACGAGACATTAATAGTGAAAGATGCGTTGTGGATGTTACAAGAGCCTTATCATGAATAGAATCATTAATTAACGACTAGGTCTCCTAATATTTGTTCCATACTATTCCTATAAATACTTATGCATATATCTTGTAATGATTCTCATTCAGAAGAGTAATACAACTGCAATTACGTTCTCATAAATTTTCTCTCGTAGACACGATTAGTCTATCGCCAAATAGCTTTTATAGGTGGTATTATTCTCCATCAATTCATAAGTTCGTATTTCAACACGCATTTGATGCGTGTTGGGATCGACTTTTGATGGTTTTCCTAGCTTTTAGGTGGCACAAGTCTCAATTTTAGCTCAAGTTATGTTTATCAGGCGTTGGTTCGAGTTTTGTATTTTTTGGAGTCAAAATCAGGAAAAATAGAGCCTGACACCGACGCTTGAGAAGCAATCGAAAAGAGTTGATGAGCATTCAAGAGTGATTCAAGAGTTTTGGAGGTCACCGGGAGGTTCACGATGAAGTTTTGATGAAGAAAGAACCTTTGGATCGACCTTGGATGCATTCGGGAGCGTTTGGAGCATGAAACGAAGAGAAACGGTTGATAAGTCCGATTCGTTCATCTATTTTCACTCACTTTCTGTGGCGTTTCTTGTCAAAATCGGGGCAAATAGAGTCACTTTTCTGCGTTTTTGTTGCATTTGTGTTAATGTTTGAAATTAGTATTTAAATTTACGTTTTTTAGTAAATTGTGATTTATTGAAGTGTTTGGACTGTTTTTGTTTTGGTTTTCACTTACTTGTACATGTGTCATATATATGTTTTGTATTTTTTTAACACAATAAACCAATGAAGTGCATTAGTTTATCAAAAGAAAACCAAAAAAATATAAAAAACAACTGCAGCTAAGCTGCGTGAAAAACAAAGAAAACATACAAAAAACATAAAGCAGCGTGGCTGCATTTCAAAAAAGAAAACAAAAATAAAGAAAAGAAAAAGAAACCAAAATCGAAAATAAAAACAAGGCACATATGATGGGGAGTAGTCGGCCAACAAAAAACGAGAGGAGGAAAGCTAGCAGCCAGCTGCGGCACATGGGCGGCCAAACGAGAAGGGACAGGGGCTCGATCCATCAGTCACAGCAAAGGAATAAAAGTAGATAAAATCCTGGGAGAGCATTCTGCCGCAGAACAATTCACACCCGCAATCATTAAGCGGCAAGTAGCTCTGGATTGGAAGGAAGCTGCACTTAGCAGCAAGAACGGGAGAATACACACCAGCAATCATTCAGCCTGGGAGTCAATTCTGGATCGGCAACAACTAAAGAAATTAGTCGGCAGTAGCTCAGGTAGCAAATAGTTTGCTGGGCATGGAGAGAAGGAGCTGATCCGCAGAGATGAAACCTGCGAGTAGAAGGGAAAAGGAGAACGCCTGCTACTGAATTTTCGGTTTATTTCATCATCTTTCAGTTTCAATCTTAATTATTTCATGCTTAGATTCTTACTTTAATAAACTTTAAGTCTAATTCCTGGAGTATTTCGTATTCAGAATTGCTATTTACTTGGACAATTGCATTTGTTACTGATGTTGAATTACTGCTCAACTATATCCACATATTACTCTAGCTCTTTAGTTAATTGTCTTAATTTCTTGATAAATATGCTAGGGTAATTCTCCATGGGGTTTGGATTTGGATAAAATTAAGGTTAATGGGTGTTCTTGAATATTGAATTGAATTTGGGAAAATTTTCTAGTTTTTAGGACTAGTTGTTTGAGATGAAATTGAAAGAGTAATTTGTGAAATTGATCACTTCACTTGTGAATTTTTGGAAGATTAATTCTTTCTTGTCTATGAGTTTGGAATTAATTTAGCTCACATCTCACACACCCTAAACTAAGCCTAGAAATAGGACATGTTAGGGGAATTAAAATCAAGTTCTTGTCTATGAGAATTAATATATCACTATTCCTAAATTGGAGAAAGTTTCCCATATTTGTTCATAGTCCAAAGACACCCAATATCCTTAATTCCAAATCTAGACCCCACTTTTAATTAGTTAATTTTCTCTCTTTAGTTATTTTGCATGTTCACTAGTTTTAGTTTACTCATTAACGGCATTTATTTAAATTCTCCACTACTACTTTTGTTGTTTAATTTTATTTACTTAATCATTATCACAATTAATCGTTTGAGAAAGCTTGCCACGATTCATACTAACTTGTGACTGATAATGAAACCAACACTTCCCTCCGCCACTCCTCAGAGACACGATACTCGGAGAAAAACCGAAAGGTTAGACTCCGTTTTACTACAACGCCGCGAAAGCGGGTTATCAACGGTGAAGAACAAACCAGGCACGACCGTGACTAGGAGAAGGCACGACCGTGCCTAAGAGGAGACACGACCGTGTTTGAAGAAGAAACACGCAAGGAGCTACTGCTAAGGAGGCACGATCGTGCCTAGATCCGAAACGCACGATACTCTGGAGGCACGAAGGGAGGCACGATCGTGCCTAGCATCGTGCCTACCTCCGGAAATCTCAGTTCGGGCTGAATTTCTCTGTTTTCTATAAACAAGGCCTCCATAACCCTATTTTGGGGTTCGGGAATTTAAAGAGAGGCCTAGGGACGAGTTTATACGTTGTTTTCCGCTATTTTGTTCAAGACCCTTAGATCATTTGTAAGTTCCTACTTTTTAATTAATGATAATTATTTCTATTCATCCCAATTCTGTTTATTCGTCAATTATGAGTTGTGAGTAGTTTAATTAGGGATTTGGGGTTGATGAATCGAAGGGGTTAATCATAATGTATGTCTAGTTCTTGATGGATTAATTGCATGAATGCCGTTTAATTTATGTTTGAATAATTTAAGTGATATCTCTTGTAACCTAGATTGTAGTTAGAATTATAATTTCTTGCAGAATAAATTAAGAGAGATCTAATTTGTTCTAGGACACATTCACACACACTTAATCGATCGCTAAGAGAATAGTAGCGATTAAGGGGCCGTAAGCTCGCTCATCGTGGCAATAATTTAGGATCCTGTCACATGAGAGATCAGCCTGGTCGCCTAAATTATTGTACTCTACGCCTCGAGAGCGGTAATAACATAGTAATGATTAGCTAGGCTCAATTAAATTAATTTCATGTTGATGGAGTTAAATCCAACTACGAGAGCTAAATATACGTAAGTATGAGAATAATATGGCAGCGTAAGGCAGTTTTTACTCTTTATTCCGAAGAACTAGCAATTGTCTAGCCTCGGTTCAGAACTTGATCGGGGATCCCCTTCGGGTGTTTACTTCCTATATTTATAGATATTGGGAGATAGTATTTTAGGAGGAATCTAATACAATTAATGCTTCATTAATGAAAAATATTCTTGCTCGAAATAGAACTCTTTTGATGCTTGATTCCCACACGATTGCTTTCTTCTTTTAGTTGTCGTCCTCTGGATGAGTTCTGCCTGTTGCCAAATGTCTATCAACGAATGATAGCTCGCCACATAAGCCCTAGGAATATCCCGGCCTCACTAGAACTTCGCCTAGGCTCGAGGTCTGCTGTCCAGCCCGGCCTGGCTGTGGGTTCCTATCGTGGGCCTAATTCCTAATGGGCTAAGCGGCTTTTAATCATAAATCCCGTTTATGGCTGATCCTGTAATTAGGCTGATCCCGTTAAGGGCTGGTCCTGTTTATGGACTAATCCTGTAATTAGGCTGATCCTGTTAAGGGTTGATCCCGTTTATGGGCTAAATTATGTAATTGGGCCATGGGCTGAATCCATGGTACCATCACGAGCCCCCTACTCCTCAAAATCAGCAGGGCTGAATTTTGGACGAGTAAAATTGGAGCGGTTTACCAGATTTTGAAATTCGAATCTTTATAGGCGACTGTAACTCTGCCCAGTAATTATTGCGCCGAAGTAGGCCTGCAGCCCAGGCTCAATTTTTAACCAGCTTTTCCACTTTCCGACTCCTCAAGTCCTCTGATGCGGTTTTCCCAAGCGGTTTCTGAACAGTCGTCGAGATAATTCCCAAGCGGTTAGGGCTCTGGTATAAAGGCAACTTTCCTTCGCACCCTTTTACTACTCGGGCATTCTTTGATCTTCTCGAGAAAAACTCCGATTCACCATGTCTTCATCTAAATCTTCTTCTATTTCAAAGTTCCTTCATGATACGTCTACCCATTTTTATCTTCCGGCCGATAGGGCTCAGGCTGTGATTGTGGCGGCCCTCACGGACGCCGAATTTGAAACCGTCATCGCCCTAGCGAGTCCCAACGTGGTTTGTTCACGCCCTTCTCCTGGTCAGAATATAGTAGATCCTCCTTCCCCTCTTCACTTTGGGGTGCATCTATGCAACCTGCATATGGGCCTTAAGTTCCCCCTTCACCCTTTTGTGTTGAACATCCTTGCTTATTATCGCGTTGTCCCTAGCCAGTTTGCCCCAGTGGCTTACCTCTTCCTGGCTGGGTTCAGGCCCGTTGCATGCATCTGCGGATTCGGTTGAACACAGAGCTTTTCCGGCACTTCTTCTATGCAGCCCGATCTGACGTCTTCTTTGCTAAGGGATTCATCGCACTTTCTCAAAGGTCGGGTCATCATTTGTTCGAGGGTCCACCCTTTCCCAGCCTTGATCCAAATTGGGAGAAAAAATGGGTGTGGGTGACCCCGACAAATGGTAAACTCCCATTTGTTAATAAATGGGTGCAGTTTATCCGCCGATGGGACGTGCCCTCCTTAATCAGGGAACTGAGTATGCCGCCGGTCTCCTCGACATGGGGTCGCCTTATCGGTTGGGCCATTATCTGGGTGATGACGGGAAGGTGATGCTTACTTTCTCCCCAGGTTGGTAACACCTGCTTATTTTTTTTATCTTGCGTTTCGATGACCATTTTTGACCCTGATCTACCTTGTCCTAGGAGGAGGAGCATTAGCCTGATCAGGGGCTTCAAGGGAACAGTGGTGATTCCTACCAAGCCGGCTGCCGACCTCCAGCTTATCCTGACGAGGGAAACTGGGAAGAGGTTGGCATTTCAGGCCGTTTCCTTGCCTGCGGAAGAGAGGAGCTCCACTGATGTCGTCCCAAAGTTGACCGTTCCGCCAGATGGCGTTTAGGGGGACGCCCCGGCACCTGTTTTGTAAATGCTACTTTACTCTTATTTGCCTTGACAAACATCTTTCCCAGGCCTACGTGCCTGTAATGTTTTCCGCCCTCGGGGTGGCTTTGTAAATAAACAATTACTTTTCTGCACTTTATATTTGCGTGTATATGACATTGTTGTTTCTTGGTCTAGCCTGTTTGTCCTGGGGCTAATTACCTCCCTGCTTTGACCTTCTTTAAGCTTAGCTTGAGTCACCCAGCCCTGAATTTGAGGCTAGGTTCCATCTTGGCTGATCGTCTGGGAAATTGACCTTCATTCCTGTATCCGCACGACCTGGGAGCCCTCGTTTGACCTCAAGGCTTGACCTCAGATGCTAAATAGATAAGTCTGTCTTCTATCACTTTGTCGTCATAGTTTCAGCCCTGATTTTCCGGTCAAGGTCACTTCTTGGGTTCTTAATTTCTGAACCGTGTCGGAGAGCTTTACCAATTTTAACCCTAAGTTCTTATTTTCTGAACCGAAATAGGGTGGGTTCTTCACCTTAGGTCAATTAAGCCTTGTGATGAACCTCTTTAATTAGCGAGGCCTGGTGGCCTCTCCGGTGCAAAGTTAATTCCTTTAGTTCATCCTTAGCCTTTGTAAATCAGTCTTGGCCTTGAAAAAGGTCATCTTTTCCTATTTGAGGAAATTTGATTTTGTTTATAAGGCTGTTTGATCTTGAAAAAGATCTTGTATTCCTGCTCTCATCTTTTGGTAAGACTAAGTTGAGTTGCGGAATTCGGATGAGTCTGGAATTTATACTTTGACTTTTGCGAGTACCAAAATTAGGCATAGCCCTTTTTTTTGCGGTTAAAGAACCTTCGCAATTTTACAAGGACTTTTGTGAAAGAAAACAAACTCTATTGAATAATTCTTCAAATTGGGATTACAAACCTACTAGTAGAATTTCATCAAGTGTTCGGAATTCCATACTCTCTCTATTAGCTTCCCTTTAGGAGTACTCAGTTTGTAAGTCCCGGGTCCAACGATTCCCTTGATTTTGTAGGGCCCTTCCCAATTTTTGGCAAACTTTCCACCCTCCAAGGGTTTGCTGGCAGACCTCCTTCTTAGAACTAGGTCCCCGACCTGGTATAGTCTCGGTCTAACCCTTGCATCGTCGTATTCTTTAACTTGCCTTCGGTAATTTTAAGCCTTGATGAACGCATTGTCCCTTCTTTCCTCAATCAGATGCAGTTCTTCCCTGAGGATGTCCTCGTTATTCTTAGGGTCATAATCTTCAACCCTTTTACTTAGGACTAGAGTCTCTAGTGGCGCTCGGGATTCAAATCCATAAGTCAAGGCAAAGGGAGTTTCACCAGTAGCCTTTTTTGGGGTAGTCTGGTATGCCCAAAGTATATTGTTGAGTTCATTCACCCAAGTTGTTCCCATTGACTCCAACTACCTTTTGAGGCCACTAACAATAGTTCTGTTGGCGTTTTCGACTTGTCCATTGCATTGGGGGTAAGCAACAGATGCTCTGCTGACCTCAACTCCCCATTGTTCGCAGAATTCTTTGAATGGCTCAAAGTCAAACTGTTTTCCATTATCGGTGATAACTTGCATGGAAACACCAAACCGGCAAAATATATTCCTCCAGACAAACCTCTTGCATTGCTCCGCAGTGATTGTGGCCATTGGTTCGGCCTCAATCCATTTTGTGAAATAGTCAATTGCAACTATCACAAATTTCCGACCTCCTGAGCCCGGGGGAAAGGGCCCAACGAGGTCTATTCCCCACCTAAAAAAGGGGATTGCATTGCCGATAGGATGATATAGGGTGACGGGTCTGCCTGGGTTCGTCTGAAATTTCTGGCAGACCTAACACCTTTGCACAAAGTCCATGCAGTCCCTTATCATTGTAGGCCAGAAATATCCTTGCAATAGGGCTTTCCTACTTAGGATAAACGCACCTTGATGGGACGAGCAAGTTCATTCATGTAGTTCTTTTATTACTTGCTGAGCTTGTTATGGCCTTAGACATTTGAGTAGCACGCCATTGTAACAGCATGCCATTGTAACTTCTTTTGTATAGTTTGTTATTCTCAATGACATAGTTCGGAGCCCATCTTCTGATCAACTTTGCTTTTTCCTCATGGGAAGGCAACGTTCCATCCTCCTTGTACTCTATCAACTCTTCGACCCAAGATTTTGGTTTCTGCTCGGCTGAGAAAACCTCGAGGTCTTTTGTGACCTCGATGCTAGGTTTGTCCAGCTCCTGTATCCGGGCTATGCGCATAAGGTGTTCAGGCACTACTAAAAAAACAGCTTACAGTGACACTTGCCCAGTGACACTATAATGACACAAACATATTTATGACACTTGTATATCAGCAACTATTGATACTATTACATCAAAATATAATAGTGACACTTTAGCCCAATTTATTATTTAAATTTTGATTTTAAATAAAAGCATAACCCTAAACTTTCATTTATCCGACTACATCCATTCTCCTACAACCCCCATTCCCTCATTCACTTTTGTTCCATTTCCACTCGCCGGTACTGTGACCTTGAAGGTACGGTCCACGACGGTTGAATGTTTGAACGCCATGGCCACTCGCCGGATGCACCACTGGGCCGCGTGGAAGGCTATACTTCGTCTCTGCCTGCAGGACGCTCCGTAGGACCCCTTTCTAGCCCTAGCTACTGACGGAAGAAGTCCACAAGACATCTCCTTCTCCGGACTTTTGAGTGAAAAACTGTAAAGTGTTTGTTTTCATATTATATTATTCTATTAGTTCTTATTGAGCAAATCATAACAAAAAACAAATATAGGTTGATTAGTATTTTGTGATAATGTCATCATTTTAGTGTTTATACATAGTGTATTATTGTGTAGTAGTACTTTTACAAATGATTCATGATAGTGGAACTATTACTGCTCTGTACTATAATCATAAGCTAAGACACCCCACAATTGATATGTTGATTATTGATTATGACTTTCCAGTTCTCATTCAGCCTATGTTAATGCTTAGAATTAATATTGGAGTTACTTTCAATGTGATATTTGCACATTGGATGGTCACAGTTCTGCAAATTGTTCTCTTTACAGGTAAGTGTATTAATTGAATACACTCTACTCCAATTAGGATTCTTAATCTATGATATATAGCTCAGTTTGTTGAAGTTAGTTACTTGGCCGTTGAATATGCTAGATAGTTATATGAACTAGTGGTTAGCTAAATACTGTATATATAGCTACTGAGTTCATTGTAAAGACAGGCTGTTAATAAAATCCTTCTGGATATTCCTTCACATCTCTTTCTCTCTTTTATTCTGCCATTTATGTTCTTATACATCTCTCGAGTTCTCTTCTCCATTTCATGAGAATTCGTGAACTGTAACAATCTACATGATTTTTCAAGGCACGTTACCAAAAGCCTTTTGAGGGAAACATGGAAGAAAGAGACAGTAATGAAAAAGGTTTATCATGAGCTCCTCCTTTCTTTCATCCTTTACCTTAAAATACAATAGTGTTCCAGGAGTGCATTGACCAACATTTTGTAACCAATGCTATCTTGAAATACTGCACTATATCTGTAGCAGTATCAGTATAATACCCTTGCTCCATAAATTGTTATCTTTAAGTAATGGTTGCTTATGAGTGTATAGTCTTGAGTTAAAACATAATCTTACCAGCTCTGGTTTTGCGTGCACTTGCAGAGACATGACATTATCAAGAAAAGGATAGATTCTCATGGTAATGTAATTGAAACAAGGCAGGATGGTATTGGTGGCCCAAAGGTGAGTTAGAAGGTCAAGTATTCGTATGACTCATATAGTCATATGATATGACCGCTTTCCTTATGAATGTGTATCATATGAAACAACTTTACTTATAGGAGGATTTTATTTGGGACTGCCTGACTGGCTGCTATATCTTGCAGCACTTCAACCCTATGTTTTTAACACATTTTTTTATGCTAAGTTGTGATTTCTTCTTTTGAGTTATTTTTCTGTAGCTAGCTAATATGGTTTTTAGAACTATGGTGCGTATATTTTCTGGCAATGCATCTAAATGTTCTCACTAAAAGTTCCATAGTTGTACCTATCTCAGTAGTGAGTACCTGATAACAATCTTGCTACATGTGGTTCTCACTGAATTCGCTTTTCTATTTTCAACATCCACTAGCCTGTAAAGTCCTTACGTTTTCAATCTGCTTTCATTTGTTAGAAATGGTTGTTCCTGAAGATGACCAAAACCTACTCACCGAACTAGAAACAATGGGATTTTCTAAGCCAAGGGCATCCCGAGCACTCCATTAATCTGCTAAGGCATTACATTTTAACTTTTTTTCATTAAGAAAGTCATATGAATTGAACTTAGTAGATGTATTTTACCTTGAACTAAAATTTGAATGCTAAAGCACCCTTTTGTAGTTCTTTAAAAAGTGAGTGCAAATTGTCTTGGTTTTTTGTGACAATTCCTTATTTTTAGATAGTGAATGTAAATTTTCACAGATCAAAAGAGCTTTGAACTAATATGATATTTTCCCCTTTATAACTTAACAGCTCTACTAACTCTTTGCATCTGTTTCTACATGCAGTGATTATTTATTCAAACTTTTGCTAATTGGAGATTTTGGTGTTGGGAAATCATGTCTTTTTTTCTGAGATTTTCTGTAAGTGGATATTATATGTACTCCTGCGTATGCTGGACAACTATGTAGTTTGTTTTTACTTATTTTTGCTGAATTTAGATGAGAATCAAAGTCTTGATGAGCCTGTGAATAAACTTGATGATTCTCTCATTTTCTTTTCCTACCATCTTTCATTCCTGTGGTTTTGTTGAATGATATTCTAACAAGGTTCTCCAGTTTCTAATAGTGACTGTTATAGTTTGGGAATATAAATGATGTCTACTCCCAAAACTGAAACTGTTTAATTTATAGTGTAACTATAAGTTTTTATCCAATTGCCGGTCTACAGCTTTTCACGAAGGGTGGGTCTGGGAAAGTAGAACCAAGAAGGAAGGTGAATAAAGGGTAAACTTCATTGCTTGTTCTTCCTTGTAGATAATCCACACTGTGGAGCGAGATGGGAAAACACTGAAGCTTCAAATTGTGAGATTCTCTATGGACTAAAACTTAAGTTCTTTTATTTCACCGTTTCCCTGTACTTTTTTTTGGAAAGTTGATCTTCTTAAACCTTATTTAAGCTGTGGTTTGGTTCTTTGTCAATATCTAGTAGGATACTGTTGGACAACAACGACTGTCTATTACTAGCAGCTACTATCGCGGAGCTCATGTCATAATTGTGAGTGTCTTCCTGCAAAATCCTTATTTTCCTTAGCTTTAAATTATTGGCTAATTAGTTGGTCTCTATTCTTTATGACTCATGGAGAAATTTACTTGGAGGGGTACACAAGATATTTTAATATAGCGAATAAATAAAGTTTTCCCCTTAAATACAAAATCAAGTATACCGTACATGCAAACAACTACACACATAGGGATAGTATCAGTTGATAAACTCTCACACGCGAAATATACTTGTAGTAACAAAAACTTGATTGTTATGAAAAAAATGACATCCTATTGGTCATATTTACTGGAATGCTGGTAGTTTTTTATAGTAAAAAAACATTGATTAGAAGTCACACTTTATGTGTTGAGGACAGTGTATGCGGCTCACTTTTTGGGACTAAAATGTGTAGTTGCTTAAAATTCTATTAACCAATGTCTGCTCAATTGTAATGTTGCTGGAAATTTTGTTATGTTTTGTTCAACAAATGACAGATTTGAATCTTAAGAGCATCATTTTAACGTTTGAGCTTCTATCATATCTCCAAAATAAGGTATGATGTACTTTTGTAGTTATTTCTGATGCCCAAAAAACATTGATATGATCTATATCTTATTTAGCTCTCTTGCAAATCTGATTTGTGATTTGGTTTCCAGCCAAAGAATTTTTGTTGAGCAGCTCAAGTCCAAAAATAGCAGATTCTGTCGAGTATTAGTACCAAATTGATGCTAGAGTTTTTTTTTGAACGGATGCTATAGAGTAGTGGTGGCTTTATTTTGTTAATTTTTGTTACTTATAAATTTATAATATTGCAAAGTTAAAAAATCATGCAGGCTATGTTGAACCAGATATTGAGACACACTCTAAAGACTTGCTTTATTGGATTACGATGGCGATGCAAGGAATTATGATGTCTAGCGTGTAGCATATAAAAATGTTGTATGATTAATGTGTAGATTTATAGCATCTTTGTAATACATTACGTGTATAGTATTTTATTGATACTGACATTGTAAAGTAATTTGAGTAATAAATACAAATATTGTTCTTTTGTTTTGGCTATTTATTAATATTTATATAATCTACTCCGTATAATAAAACTAGAACGAAATAATACAATGATTATAATAATAATATTATTGTAAATTTATGACACCAATGTGTCATAAATTTTTATGATACCAAGGTGTCACAACGTTTTATGATACCAATGTGTCATAATCTTGCATCACATTAATCTGTCATTATTTACTGACACTATTTTGTTTTACGATCAGTGACACTATATTTAGTGTCACTAGCCCCCACCTTTCCCGACGCTTTTTTAGTGTCATAGAAAGTTTCACTGACACTAAATTAGTGTCACTATAAGTCATTTTTCTACTAGTGAGGCACGCCTTCAGTCAGCTTTGATAGAATATCTGCCTCGTTATTCTGGGCTCGAGGAACACACATCAGATCTGACTCCTCGAAATGTTTGATAAGTTTCAGAGCCGTATCCCTGTACTTCTGCATTCGTTCTTCTTTGGCCTCGTATTCCCCTCTAAGTTGTTTGATAACCAACTTAGAGTCACTTTTGACCCTCACCTTCTGTGGTTTGAAGTGGATTGCTATCCTAAGGCCTGACAGTAGGGCCTCGTACTCAGCTTCATTGTTATAGAGGTTAAACTTGAACCTGAGGGCATGATAAGTTTTGAAGCCGTCGAGGGTGATGAGGACCACCCCTCCTCCGCAACCTTCGGACCCTGATGATGATCCATCGGTCATGAGGGTCCACCAATCTTCTTCTTCGTGTCTTTTTTCTTCAGCCTAGTCCCGAGCAGTACATTCGACTAGGAAATCTGCCAAGGCCTAGCCTTTGATTGATGATCTAGGTTGGAAACTTACTTAGTACTGATTGATTAACAAGGACCACTTCACAATTCTGGCTGTTTTAGCCTTTTTGAACAAAGTGCCTACTCCCAGGTCTGAGAGCACCTTGATTGGATGAGCCCAGAAGTAGTGTGTCAATTTCTTGGCCGCCGTGTATACTGCGAGCGCGGTTTTCTCCAGGGCTGGATATCTATGCTCAGCCCCATTAAGGACTTTGCTGATGTAGGAAACCGGTTTTTGCATCGTTCCTTCTTCGCGCACTAAAACGGAGCTGATGGCACTTTGTGTCACCCCTAGGCAGAGAGTGAGGGTCTTGATAAGTCCGTATTTAGACACGCATTTGATGCGTGTTTGGGTTGGATTTTGATGGTTTTCCTAGCTTTAAGGCGTTGCAAGTCTCAATTTTGGCTCAAGTTGTGTTTAACAGGCGTTGGATCGAGTTTCTTTGCAATTGGAGTTGATTTAAAGAAGTTGGAGTCCGGCAACGACACTTGAGAAGCAATCGGGAAGAGTTGGAGAACATTCAAGAGAGATTTGAGAGTTTTGGAGGCCACCGGGAGGTTCACGGCAAAGATTTGATGAAGAAACGGCCTTTGGATTGATTAAAGAAGTATCCGGGAGCAAACGGGGAAGAAAATAGCAAGAAAACGGTTCTAGAGCAATCCGCGCGCCCCGCGGTGCGGTTGCGCACGCCCCACGGGTGATTCTGAGAGCAGGAATTCAAGAAGTCTGAACCGCACTATGTGCGGCCGAAACCGCACACCGCGCGGTTGAAACCGCACACCGCGCGGCCAAAACCGCACACCGTGCGGTCCAGAAACAGCCCCAGAAGTACCCGCGCGGTTGCATGGTGCGGCGCCCGCACACCGCGCGGGCGGAGCGAAAGTCGGAAGACGGAAAAAAACGCGCGCGTGACCGCGCGGTGACCCCGCACGGCGTGCGGAACGACCGCGTGGCCTGATTTTCGGCCTATTTTCGGGATTTTTCTATAAATAGACCCCTGTTTTGCCTGTTTTTGGACTTATGAGCTCAGAGAGATAAACCCTATTTCGATTTTTGAGAGCTTTTCAAGCCTTGTTCTTCAAGATTAAGGGATTCTTTGTAAGTTCTATCTTTTTAATTAATGACAATTATTTCTATTCATCCCAATTCTGTTGATTCTTCAATTATGAATTGTGAGTAGTTAATTGTAACACTTGAGATTTAATATAAATGGATTAATAGTACTACTCATACCAACATAGGTGCATCTCCTTTTACGGGAGCTCATTACCTAAGAACTCCAAAGTTAAGCGTGCTTGCTCAGGAGTAGTCTTGGGATGGGTGACCCCCTAGGAAGTTTCTCAGGGCGCGCATGAGTGAGGACAAAGTGCGCGGTAAAGGCTTGTGGTGGTTTGTGGGGACAGTACTAGAGGTCTGGAGTAACTACCTCGGGTCCTGCGGACCCCGGGTGTTACATTAATCATGATTGATGGCTAGATTCTTGTCGGTTTAATTGCATGAATGCCGTTTAATTTGTGTTTGAATAATTTAACTGATATCTTTTGTAACCTGGAATCGCGGCTAGAATTACAATTGCATGTAGAATGAATTAAGAGAGATCTAATTTATTCTAGGCACACCTTCACACACACTTAATCGTTCGCTAAGAGATTAGTAGCGATTAAGGAGCCATAAGCTCGCTCGTTTTGGCAATAATTTAGGATCTTGTCGCATGAGAGATCAGCCTGGTCCCCTAAATTATTGTACTCTACGCCGCGAGAGCGGTAAGAACTTAGTAATGATTAGCTAGGCTCAACTAAATTAAATTCATGTTATTAGGCCTGTTCTGCCAGAAATCTGATTACCCCGGAATCAATCCCTGTTCCCTTTGTCGTTAATTAGAAAGAAACCAAACATTTATTTTATTTGCTCATTCGCATTAGTTTAATTTAATTTTTATTCAATCAACCAATCTCGCACATCGCATTTTAATTTATTTATTTTCTGTTTAATCGCTGAATTTAATTAATTCTTGATTCCCTTTTGTCCATCCCTGTGGAGACGATACTCGTGCTTACACCACTATATTACAATCTTTTCAAGTGCGAGAAAACACACATCAGGTCTCACCGGCCTCAGGCTTGCTGAGTAGCAAGTCTGATTGTAGATATGCTTTCAGGTCCTCAAATGCAGTCTGACATTTCGGGGTCCATTGGAATCCATTACTTTTCTTCAGGATTTGGAAGAAAGGCCAAGGATCTTTCTGTTGACCTGGATAAGAATCTTCCTAGGGCTGCCAGCCTCCCGGTCAAAATTTGGACCTCTTTGACATTTTTGGGTGGTTCCATGTCCAAGATAGCTTTTATCTTCTCTGGGTTAGGTTCGATTCTTCTGTTTGTCACCATGAACCCCAAAAAATTTCCTCATTTGACCGCGAAAAAGCACTTTTTAGGGTTAAGCCTCGGGTTTACCACTCTCATGATGCTGAAGACCTCCCTGAGATCGTCTGCGTGATCAGTTGCCTTTTGGCTCTTTACGATCATGTCATCAACATATGCCTCCATGTTTTTTCCTAGGACTGATCGGAACACTTTGGATACCATCCTCGTGTAAGTAGCTCCCGAGTTTCTCAATCCGAAGGCCATGACTAGGTTGCAGAAAACTCCCTCTGGTGTGACGAACGAGGTCTTCTCAGCGTCATTCGGGTGCATAGAGATCTGATGGTACCCTCTGAATACATCCATGAATGAAAGGAGTTCGCATCCTGCGGTTGGATCCTCTTGCTGATCTGAATGCTCGGCAAAGGGAAAAGGATCAATAGGGCAAGCCTTGTTCCAAGTCAGTGTAATCAACACACATCCTCCAGGTAGGTGGCTTGGGTGCCAAACCACGTTGGCAAGCCACTGAATATTGAACTTCCTTAATGTGCTTGATGCCCAACAGCATTGGTACTTCCCCCTTAACAAAACTTCATATCCAAAGATAAGTACCTGCGTTTTTTGCTTGACAGGAACGATCTTTGGATCCACATTCAGGTGATGAACTGCTATTCTGGGGTCAAGCCTTGGCATATCCTCAGGTCCCCAGGCAAAGATTTTCTCGAACTCCATCAAAACTTGGACTATTTTCGCTCTCAGGTCGGCCTGGAGCCCTGTACCAATCTTAATCTGGCGTTCTGGCCGGGTTGGATCGACTCCGACCTCCTCAATCTCCAAAATAGGTTGGGCTTTGAAATTCCCTTCCTCAAATTTCGATAAGTCCTGCTCGATGGCATTGACTCTTGCTTCATTTCTCCCATGGGCCTTGCAAGCCCTTACGTAACAACTCCTGACCATTTTTTTGGCCCTCCTCTTACTGTGCCTATCCCCGCAAGGGTGTTAGAATTTGATGCATAAATGAGCCTGGGAAATGATAGCTCCCAGATCTTCCAAAAGAGGTCGGCCCAGGATTGCTTTGTGTACACTTAGCAGCCGCACAACCACAAAGTCTGTCTCGACAGTCTTCACACACGGTTCGATCCGAGCTGGATCTTGAGGGTGATAACTCCCTCAGGTTCAATGGTATTCCCGTTAAAACCTAACAGCGGGGTTTTGATTAGTTTGAGATCTGTCTTTTGGAGGCCAATCTCCTGAAGTGTATTCATGTATAGAATGTTTGCTGAACTCCCATTATCCACGAGGACCCGGGTGGACAATGGTATCAAGAACCTCCATCTTTATCATCAATGCATCCCTGTGTGGTGGGGGGACATGGTGGTAGGTCATCGTCGGTGAAGATAATGAACTCCCGCTTCTGCTTTTTCTCCGCAGGGAAGGTGGCTGATTTCTCCAACAAAGAGCTGGCGATTCCATTTTCTCCTTTCTGCTACCGTATCTCCTCCACACAGGTCCGCCGTAGATCTGGTTACGTGCGTGCGGGCGATCTGCCAGCCTGAATCTTCCCTTTCTTCATCATCCTCGAACTGGGCTCCAACCTCCCTTTTTTTTCGAAGTTGAGGCTAACTCGTCTTTTCCCCTGCTCAGGTGTTCCTCCTCTGGGGATCCTGATTCTTTCGAACTTTCTTCACGAGCTGATCCAATTGTCCGTCGCGGGCTAGCTTTTCCACATACCTCTTCAGAATGTAACATTTGTCGGTCTCATGGGTATCGCTTCTGTGGATTTGACAAAAACTTACCCTTGGGAGTTTGACCGTTGACGATGTTACAGCCCTTAGGGATTGTGATCAGGTCTTGTTTTGGCCGCATTAGTCCAAGAAAGGTGTCAACAGGAAATTCAGGCTGGTTGGATAAGGGACCTTCTGGAACATTTGATTTGCCCTTCCCCCATCTTCTCTTCTTCTTTTTGAACCCCGCTTCCCTTCTCTAGGTCATCGGGTTTCTTTGTCTGATCTTTTCTTCTTCTCACCATTAGGCTGAGACTTCCCCGATTCCTCGTCTCTCTCTCTCCTCTTCTCTCTCTCATCCTCTCTCTCCTCTCTCTCTCTCTCTCTCTCTCTCTCTCGTCTCTCTCTCTCTCTCTCTCTCTCTCTCTCTCTCATCTCTCTCTCTCTCTCTCTCTCTCCTCTCCTCTCCTCTCTCTCTCCTCTCATCTCTCTCTACTCTCTCTCTTCTCTCTCTCTCTCTCTCTCTCTCTCTCTCTCTCTCTCTCGTTTCTCGGCTTCCTCAACCTCAGCTTGTGCCTTGGCGCACAACAGAGCCTTCTCGTGGGAGGTCGGGAGCTTGCGTTTAAATTCTTTGTATAGATCTCGCCCGACCTCAGATGGAGCCCGGTGAGGGGAAGGAGGGTCCCCCGTTAGGGTTCAGAACGATACCTTGGAACGCAGTTGTCAAAGTTTCCACTGCCCTCTGAAACGTAGCCAAACTTGCCAAGGCCTGCGCCGGATCCACCGGTGGGGATGTTATGCCCAGTACCCGGCGTCTGGAACTGTGGTGGGACGCACCGCCGGATGCCTAGGGTTCCCGCACTATGAATCAGGTTCCTTAAATCGCCTTGCGTGGTGGCATTGTCATTGCGCCTCTTGAAGTCGCTCCGACGTGACTTTGATCCTTCGTCCTCGATCACAACATGATTGTATCGATCTCCGCCTTGATTGCTACCAACACGATTATGGTCATTTGATCCAACCAACGCTGCTTCATATACTCGCACCACATTGCTACCAATACTAAATTTTAATGCCTGGATATCTTTTAGGGAAGTCTCAAAAATGTTTGTTGGCTTATATATTTTTAATTGCTAGTACGTTGTTATCTATTTTTTATGCTTCAATATGTTTTGTTTTTCTCGCTTTTCTCTGTTTTTATTCTTGTTACCTTAATTTAATCATCAATACCTATCTCCTCCTTTCTACATCATCATATTTTCTATGTAAGTTCAGTCACTAATTCCAACCACTAATGGGCATATTCTGTGATAAAACAACTAGCGAAATTAGAAACAAAATACATATATAACAACAAGGCAGATGTAAGAGAAAAAGAAAACGATTGACATAAATCTTTATTTTTTTTAAGGAAGTATTATTAAAAAAAGAGTTGGAAAGATTACAAAATGAAAACAAAAGGCATAAAACAAGCCCTAAACGAGAGAGAAGGCCGAGACAGACGGCCCCATAGAATAAGTGAAACAGAATACGTCCAAGGCTAGAGAATAAACTCCTGCCTTCCAACATAACCGGCCAAAAAAAGAGAGGAATGCCAGTGAGAGCGGCGGCTGCTTTCGGAGCATGACGATGGTTTAGGGGTCAACCGGCGTCCCTGAAGAAGCTTATACCATCCTTGTCGTTGTAGAATGCTTGTTTCGCTTTGGTAGGAAGCGTGTCAACAGAGAAATGGGAGATTGACAAAATTCCCATTGCCCCTTGGGCGAGGAAGTGAGCGACGAAGTTGGCTTCCCTCGGGCGGTGAAGAAAGGAGAGATTGTTGGTGACCCTTGTTGAGCGAAGTCTCTGGATCTCCCCCTTTAGGTAAGCTGGGATCTTTTTAATTCCTTCGATCATCTGAATACACACACTGTTGCGTCGTTCTGTATTTGATATCTATTATAACCTTTCTGTTGAATGATTGCTACTAAGGTGTCCATGGAAATGATTTCGGCTTGGAGGGGATTGTATGCAGTGATAGGGAAAGAGAATGCTTCAAGCAAATCACCATTTGATGTTCTTAGGATGGCTCCTCCAGAGGCTATTCCGTTTTTGAAGGCGGCATCTGCGTTGAGGATGAGAGCGTCAGTTGAGTGCATTTTCCATTGGATTTTCTGCTTAGGATTTCGTATTTGTTTGATGTATGGCATGAGACCTTCCGTGTGCAAATCCGCATCGAAGTCATAGAATTTTTTCTTGAGATTGCTATAGCACCATTGAGTTGTATATAGTTTGATTTGTGAAGTCAGTTGTGTTCTTGAGAGAGTTTTCCCATCCCATATGCAGTCGTTGTAGGACTTCCAAACATGCCACATTATTATCCCAGGCATTGCCTGGCGTAGTTTATCTCTGAGTGTTTTAGATTCCCTCCCCATCCACCAGATATAAAGAGTCTGCCTGAAGTCTTCGTGAGTTGTCATCCTGACCTGCATAATACAAGAAAAAAATCTCCAAATGGGTCTGATTAGTGGGCAAGAGAAGAGAGAGTGGTTTTGGGTGTCTTGACTGTGGAGACAGAAAGGGCACCTCGTGACTAGATGTAGGTTGAACCTAGTTAGGTTATCAAGGAAGGGAAGACAGTTTGTGAGGTATTTCCAGACAAATAGTTTGATTTTGAGTTGAATTGTGGTGTTCCAGTTTTGGGTGAGTTTTGGGTGACATAAATCTTTACAAGAACATGGATAGATTGAATGGAGATTAGCTGAAAGGGGAAGCAAAAAAAAAAAAAAAGAAACTTAGAATAGTAATAAGTCACACGTCACTACCAATGTCAAAGACTAGCAAAAAAAGATGCGGTGAAAGGGAAGTGGAAGAAAAAAAATGTTTAATATGGCAACAAGGAGAGTAAGAAGAAGAAAAAAAAGATGAAGAGAAATCGAAATAAATATAAATAAACCAATGACGAGTAGGGCATGATAACATCTTTAATAAAAAGAAAATTAATCAAATAGTAATATATAAAAAGAGAATTTAGTTAAAAACGAGCGAGAAGAAAAAAAGAATAGAAACATTATTGAAGATAAATTCTATAAAAGCATGTTTGATAAGGCAGAAAGGAAATCTGTATACATAAATAGAGAAAATAAATAAAATAATAAGAAGATGAAAAGAAGGGAAAAAGTATCAAGATGATAAAATAATAGGAATTGCCCAATATAGGAGTAAACATAAACATAATTGCATATATTGGAGCAAAACTTAAAAGTTATTAAACATTAATTCTTGGAGTAAACATTAATTTTCTACCCTTAATACCCCTAACCTAATTAATTCTAAATTATGACTTATTTAATCCTATTAAATATAATACAATTCTAAAATATTAAAAATATTAAAATAATAAAATTTAATTTTTTTTAAAAAGGCTAAAGGTCAAATAGGTCCCCGAACTAACTTAAAAAGTGCAAATCACACCTTATATAGGAGGCTCTTTCCGGACATCGTCATTTGGGGCGGTTCCCGATGAAATTTTTTGATGAATTTTTTTTGAGCATCTTCTTCATTAAGTCTAGTTTACCCACACCAAATTTCAGATAAAAATTCAACCAGGAAGACAGTCAAATGATTTTCTGAAATGTACTACACTGTTTTATTGCGCAGTTATCTTCAAAAATTTCATCAAAAAAATCCACCGGGAACCGCCCAAAATGACGTCGGCCACACAAAATCTCCTATATAAGGGGTTATTTGCACTTTCTAAGTTAGTTCAAGGGTCTATTTGACTCTTTAGTCTTTCAAAAAAATAACTTTAAGAATAAATAAAAAATAGATAAAAACACATTAAAAACACAATAGTGATGGACCCGGGCCGGGTCGGGCCCGGGCTGGGCCAAGGCCCGGCGGGCCTCGGGTCTGGTAAAGGTAGGCCCGGGACCGGCCTGGGCAATGGCCGGTTCTGGTTCGGGCCGGGCCACCCGCCAGGCTGGGCCGGGCCAGTTTTTTTTTTAAATATTAATTATATATTATACAAATTCCTATTAAAAACAAAGTTCAAGTGCATTAATTTGAAATAGGAACTACATTTGAGAATTGAGAAAAAAATAACAATTCGAAATACATTTTCTAATGAATATCAATTGGGATTTCCGCCACCGTTGGTTGTTGTTTTCCCTTTGTCACAGGACTTCATATGTTTTATTGGCATCCCGCATCCGTGTGAACGCCCCAAGCAACACTCTTTCTTGCACCACCTGCAAGTTGCCCATCACAGTCCGGTCTTCGGGTCCTTCCACTTGTCAAAATTGTTTTGCATAAGAGAAGATGTACTTTCCATATTTAAAATGGTATATGTATAAGTAGGATTTTAGGAATGTAGGATAATAAGAGAAGATGAAGATGGACAAGAGTTGGAGAAGAATTGAAGAAGAGGTGTAGAAAAATGTTAGAAAATAGATGTATTTATAGATGTTTTTGAACCTCACTCCCCCACACCACCACCCCCGATACCCCCCCTGCCCCTCACCCATAGCCCCAACGGCTATATAGCCGTTTGGGAGGTTTGATTTCAATTTTTTTTAAGTTATACATATTGTAAAATAAATTAATTAATTTAATGAATTAAGTAAAACTAAACTATTTGTACTTAAAAAAGTGGTTTGATTTATAATTTACAAATGTTACAAAATAGGTATATAAGTATTTAAACAAATTACATATTGTAAATGTATTTTTAATTTAAAAATCGGCTTTATATTTTAGAAAAATAATTTTAAGTCGTTAGTTTGTAACCAATTAATTAATTTGAGAAGTGCTACATATGAAAAAGTGAACACATATTTATTTGAAATATGAAGTACAAGTTTACAAATTAATTTGAAGTACAACTACAAATTTACAATTTTGAAATATGAAGTACAAGTTTACAATTTTGAAATATGAAGTACAAGTATAAATAAATTTGACAAGTGCTACAAAAAAAATTTTATAATAAATTCTAAAATACTAATCAATCGGAATCTCCGGCATAGGTAGAGCCACCATCGGTTGTTGAGTCATCCATAAAATCTTGGGAGGGGGTGATGCTCATTTCTTGAGTTCTACGTGCGGCCTTCAACCAATCGTGGTAGCATATAAGCGTCTCAAGAGACTCCGCGCTCAATCTCGATCTAGATGCCGTTAGGACGTTGCCGGCCGAACTAAATTCTTGTTCCACAACAACTGTTGAAATCAGCATTGATAGTACTTACTTAGCCATCCGTGCTAAAATCGGGAACGTTCTTTCTTTTGACTTCCACCAGTCTAGAACGTCAAAGTCATCATTTTCTTCAAAATCAACTTCATATGTTAAATACAAAGTAATCTCATTCAATGCACTTTGTTCAGTGACGTGAGTTGTTTTTGTTTTTTTCATAAGATTGCCAAATACAGATTTAAAAATCGATTTTCCTTTAGATGAAGATGTTCGTGACGGGGGAGGGGGAGCGTTGCTATATTGTGCACGAAACTCATTAAATAAGGCATAAAATAAAGTACTAACCTCGTTGTATTCCGTTTTCGGATCTATGGGGTTATCGTCATACATTGGAAATTCACCAAAAAAACGCAAGATAATAGAAGTTGAAACAATCTTCCAAATTAGCAAGTCTATAACGAGGATCGAGAATAAATGCAATACCACAAATATGGGGAATATGCGCATAATATTTTAAAAACTTTTCCCTCATATAATCACAAAAATAATGAACGAAAACGGCATTCTCAAATTCTTTAAAAGCACCGGCGAGATTAACAGCTTCACGAATAAATTGGTTTGCGGTAGGTTTATAAACATGACTAAAAGTTTCAGTAGCATTAAAAAAAATCAAAACATTACAAATTTTTTCGCAAGTGTCGATCTCAGCCGCGTTTATAATATAGTTATCATGTTCTTTTAAAAAAGCAGGAAAATGTTCTTTATATCTAAGAACAACTTTAAGTAATTTATAAGTACTATTCCAACGAATACTCAAATCTTTAGGAAAAGCAACATATCTCACACCTCTTTCAGTCAAATAAGTTTGCCATTTTAATCTAAGTTGACCATTACCCCAAATACGTCTAATCCCCCCTTGATTACCTCCATGGAATCTCCTAACGCTTTTAAACCGTCTTGCACACATAAATTTATAACATGGCATGCACACCGTTGATGAAAAAACTACCCATCAAAGTATTGGCACCACACAACTCACGCAATCTAGGTATAGCAGCAGTATTATTAGTAGCATTATCGAAACCAATAGCAAACACCTTATCAATCAAATTATACTCAATTAAAATACGCTCAATCAAAATATAAATATGTTCAGCGGTGTGACGATCATTAAATTCACGAAAAGCAAGAACACGTTTATGCATATTCCAATCCTCATCAATATAATGTGCAGTCAGACCCAAATAATATAAATGATGAAAATCATCCTCCCATATGTCAGAACAAATAGTAACACGCCCATCAAAGTTTGCAAAAAAAATTTGTAACCTTGCCTTTTCCGCATTATAAAGCCTTATTATTTCTTTCTTAACAGTTTTGCGACTATAATTTCTAAATTGAGGATTTAAACTACCTTGTGCATAATCTCTTAAAGCAAGACTTTCAAAAAACAAAAAAGGAAAATTTTCTTCACAAATTAAGTTAGCCATACCAGTCAAATTTTGTGCATCATTGTAGGAGAAATTACCAAAAGGTTGAGAATTCGCAAACCTCGATATTTGAGTTTGCTTCCCCGTTTCGCCGCCTAATTTTGCATACTCCACGGGGTGCTTTTCCTTAAGATGCCTTGCGGCGGATCCGTATCCGCCGGAGGTTCCCAAACTATAATTGTTGTTGCACCACTTGCAAGTTGTGTGCCAATAGCCGGTTTGTGGGTCCTTCCATTTATCAAAATTATTTTTCATTAGTTCAGACTTACTTTTTTTATTACCGGTGGCGGTTTGGGATGAGGCAGGCTCGTCGGTGTCGTGGCTGCCGGCACCCTCCTCCTCGGCCGTCTCCGGTTCCAATTCCTCTGCATCTTCATCCTCAAGCTCCTCTTCGTCAATGGTCGTCGGCATTTGTTGTTGTTGTAGAAAGCGGTTATTATGTCGGGCCAATTCTTGTTGGAGTTGTTCTTCGGACATCGCATCTCCATCTCGCCTTTGGTAACCCGTTTCAAAATCATCTCGGCTTTGAGATGAAGAACCGGCAAGTTCTTTACCTTTGCGGGATTTCTTCCTCCCAATCTCGTTCCTTCGATTGCGTTGGAGGTTACCCAAATCAACCGAATATCTACCACCTTCCATCTTAAAAATGTAACAAATATTAATTGACAACAAATATAATAATGGATACAAAACTAATGCAACTAATTAAAACTATTTTAATTAATACTTCAAACTAATTTAGTGCAAAGTAGAATTAATGTGTGACTTTAAAATTAAAATTATAGCAACTTTTGAAGTACTTTAATTTAGTAAAAACTACTTAAATAAAATGTTAAGTACTTTAATTAATTGAAAATAAGAAAATGTGACTTTAACTATAATGACAATTAACTAGTTTATTGAAGTAGAGTTGTTTTAACAATTAATGAGAATACTAATGAAGTAAATAACTAGTATAATTAAAAATGTAATAACAATGCTAATTAACTAATTAACTAGTATAATGACAAATGTAACAAGAATGCTAATAAACTAATTAACTAGTATAATGAAAAATGTAACAATAATGGTAATGAACCAATTAACTAGTATAATGAAAAATGTAACAAGAATGCTAATTAACTAATTAACTAGTATAATACTAGTTATAGTAAGTAATATATAATATAATGTTTATAGTATATAATATATAAGTATACTACTATAAGATGAGTAATACACTTATATTTTATACTTTAATATATAAAGTATATATTAAGTAGATGTAGAATGTATGTATTAAGTGGATATAATAATTGTATAAGAATTAAATATTAGAGTATAATGGAGAATTGGAGATTGGAAAATAAGAAAATAAGTATATATAAAATATAAGTAGAGAAGTAGATATTATTATGTATTAAGTATATAGTAATAGTTTATAAAGTATATTTAATACTTTATTATATAAAGTATATATTAAGTAGATGTAGTATGTATGTATGTATTAAGAGATATAAGTAGAGATTAAGTAGATAAGAAATATAAGTAATATAGTATATGTATTTATAAGTAGATAATTAATATATAAGTAGATATAATAATTGTATAAGTATTAAATAGTAAAATAAAATATAAAGGAGAATAAGAGAATTTGAGAAGATGAATATGGAGAATTGGAGATGAGTAGAGAGTAGGATTTAGGTAGAGTTGGAGAAGAGGTGTGAAAAAATGTTTAAAATTAGGAGTATTTATAGTTTTTTTTAACCCCCCAAAGGCCCCGGACCCCCCCTGGTACCCACCCAACGGCTATATAGCCGTTTGGGAAGTGGCTGTTGAGCCAAAAAGGTTTTTTAAAATTAAAAGAATTTTTTAAAAAAAAAAAATAGGACCGTTAGGCCCGGGCCCGGGCCCGACCCGGCCGGGCCGGGCCACCAAAACCAACACTCGAGCCCGGACCCGCTACCCCCACCGGTTCGGTGCCCGAACCGGACCCGGACCCGAGAACCGGGCCGGTTCCGGGCCTGTACAGTAACGGGCCGGGCGGCCCGAACCGGGTCCAACACTTATTTAAAAATATAAAAATATTATGCATGCCTTTCCTGCAGCCTCGGCCATCACCAAGCAATGCCACCTCCGATCAGTGAAAAAAAATGCCTTTTTATATAAAAACTTCCATTTTTCTTTGAAAATTTCATAAAGATGACAATTTTACTCTTTGAAAATGCCAAATTTTCTCAAAAGTTGCCTTCATGATGGCATTTTTGGACAAATGTTGGGCCTGCATATGTTTTTATATTTTTTTCGTTTTTCATTTTTTTATTTTAATGTTTTTAGCTTTTATTTAATATTTTCATTTTAATGATTTTGTATTTTGGGATAAGGGTCAGATAGGGCCTCGAACTCGAAAAAAAATGTCAAATAAGGTCATATTTAGGATGCTCTGTCCGGCCGACGCCATTTGGGGCGGTTCCAGATGCCATTTTTTGATGAAATTTTTTGAGCATCTTCCTCATTAAGTGTAGTTTACCCATACCAAATTTCAGCTAAAAATTCAACCGGGAAGGTAGTCAAATGATTTTTTGAAGATAATTGTGAAGTTAAACAACGCCGTACATTTCGGAAAATCATTTGACTACCTTCCCGGTTGCATTTTTAGGTGAAATTTGGTATGAGTAAACTAGACTTAATGAGGAAGATGCTCAAAAAATTTCATCAAAAAATTCCATCAGGAACCACCCCAAATGACGTCGGCCGGACAGAGCATCCTAAATATGACCTTATTTGACATTTTTTTTCGAGTTCGAGGCCCTATCTGACCCTTATCCCTTGTATTTTTATTAATTTTATTTAATAAGGATATATTTTATTTAATATGTATTTTGTGTTTTTTAGCAATTTTATTATAAATTAATAAATGTCATTTCTTTTTTATTTTAATTATTAATGAAAGTTGTTGGGGCTTGGGGCTTGAGTGGGGATATATTTGCTCAAATACTAAAGTTACTCTTATTCAAAACATGTCACTCCTATTTTTGCATTTTGCCTATGTTATACTCCTATTTGGGGAATTATCTCTAAAAATAAAATGAGAAAACTTTTAGTGAGGAAGGGATAAATTATGTATGTAATTGTTTTCGGAAGATCGATAAAGTTGTTTTGACTAAGTCATGAACTGCTTAAAGAACAACGAAACAAAATGAGGTGTGAATTTGATACTATTTTAAAATTACGTGAATATGAGAGTATTTTGAAAAACTCAATGAAAAGTGACTGTTATTGTCATTTTTCTTTACAGACATCGAATACGACAATGACAAAAATGTCATTATAGAAATTAGGTCTGGAATCGGTTCGGTTTGTACTCAAAATTGGTGGAACCATTATGAAAATTCTAACTAATGAAACCGGTTTGGTTCTTAAGTGAGAAATCAAGAACCGTTATGGAACCAAACCAATATTAAACGGTTTGGTTCTTGCTTTTATCGGTTCCTCAAATAATTTTTTTTCTCATCTAGTGAATTAGCACGTTATTTGCTTTCTACCACATAAGTATGTAAAAACATCAAAACACAAGTACTAAAATTTTAATGAAAGTTCTAATCACTTCAAACATTAAAGATCAAACTTAACTAAGTGAACACTTAATAGAATAAAAGAATATTTCAATTTTCGTTCATTGAATAAGTAGAACATAAAAATCTTTGTTATGTGGTAACAATGAAGGTTGGTCATGATCACCGTAGGAAAATAGGACGTCCACTTCGAATCTTTGCTAGTAGTATAATTTACAATAAATCTAATAGTTACAAACTTACAAATACCATGAAGATATTGAAGTAACATATATGCAATCAACTACAAGTTATTTGAGTTATTTTATATTTATAAAATTTATGGGATGTAACAAAACTTGATTTGTAAAAATGAGCTTAACGCATTCAATCTCATGTGCAATATTGATTACTTTTGTTTTCGTTGGTTAAACAACAATAATTGGCTAAATACCATTGATTGTACTACTATTGTTATTGTTGATATTATTGCTATTCCTATCACTATTATAATTACAATTTTTATTTTTTTACTAACGGTTCCGCGCACATATTTTTTATAGGAACCAGAAACCAAATCGTTAGTAACAACTATGAACCGAACTATTAACAACTAATACCACATTTGTAGGAACCAAACCAAACCAAACCGAGTTATAACGGTTCAGTTCCAACCGGTTCCGCGGTTCCCGATTCCGAAATCCCACACCTAATAGAAATAGTTGAACTTCTTAAATGGAAGTGAGATACCTTTAATATTTAAATAATAAATAAAACGACAAGTAAATATAACACACCCAAGTTTTAAATTTGGCCTTGTTTAACAAGCATGTCAAGCCCATGTAAGTAATAATACGACTTAACTAACATGTCAATAATATCATGGATCTCATCCCGACATTGTGGTGAACGAGAAGGTTACAAAAGGACCATTGATGTGGCATTGGCCACATTGTAGGGATCATTTGGTGATATTGTCATAAAGTGGATGTAGCCCCAATTAGTGATTTTTGGGAGTTCGAAAAGTTAATAATTTGGAGATAGTTTCTATTCCCAAATAAGAGTACAAATTACAAAATAGGACTGTCCATATTTTATGGAAAATAATGCCAAGTTTGGAAAATACTGTCATGTTTGAAATCTGATACTGCCAAAACATGACAGTAATTAGTCTTATTTTGGGAATAAAAATATGACAGTCCTATTTTGGAATTTTCAAACCTTTTTAGTCCTATTTCGGGTAATATTCCCTTAATTTTTTCATCAAATACATAACTTTTGATTTCACATGTTGAATTGTGTAATAATCGAATTAAGTAAAATTGAAGCTACTTTTCTGTCTGAATTGACCGGTCTTACTATAAAGGACATTTCGGCTGCTTTTAATATATTTTTTTTATTTAATTAAAAAATTATTTTAAATATAATTCCCTCATAACTTAATAAATTCACCTGCTTCAGTCATAAGTTCATCAATTTCAGCAGACTCGACTCATTTCAGTGTTAAATTTTAAGAGCCCATTTGGTAATACCGAGATCGGCTGAATCGGCTTATGCTGCTGAAATTTATAAAATTTTGACTGGAGTGTCTGGAATTTCTGATTCTAATGATTTATGGAAAAGTTGTATTTAATATATATTTAATTATTAAAAAAAATGAAAAAATGTCTAAGATGATTCTCTACAGTAATTTCAACCTATACAACTAGAAAAGTAACTGAAACCTTACTTTTCTTATTATTACATAATCAAGCGCACGAAATAAAAAATTATGTATCTGAATAATTATATTTTTCTTTTTTGCACATTATGAGCCTGTTTGGTGATTCTTGCTTTCCGCTTATTGGTAATTTTTTTACCAACTCCACAATATTTCATTTGACGGGATGAATTGTATAATAATAAAAATAAATCGAAAAAATATATGGGGCATGTCAATGTCCTATTACGGACCACGTTAGAATGATGAAAGATCAAGATTCACTAAATATATTTTTTTTTTTTGGCAAAATTCAACTTAGCTTGTATTAATATAATCATGGTTCAAAGAAGCTGAAATACAATCAGGAGGGAAAGAAAACCAAATATGGCAGCCAGACATAGAATCAGCAGCTTTAGCCATATCATGTGCCGCCCGATTCGCTGACCGCCTCACATGAGCAAAAGTTATGTCATTAAAACTAGTTGAGAGCTCTCGAATATCGCCCACAATAACACCAAATGATGATTCATCTTCCCCACTCTGAATGGATTTGATCAACTGTAGTGAATCTGTCTCCAAGTCTATATGGTCCCATCCCGCTTCCTTCAGCCAACTGAGAGCTTCCCGGACTGCTAGCGCTTCCGCCTCCCTTGGTAGAAACACCCCTGTTCTATTAATGGCACCCCCAACGATGAACTCCCCTTCACTGGACCTCGCTATCCACCCTAAGCCCATGCTGCCTGAACCCGTTTTAACCGCAGCATCAGTATTTATCTTCACTCTTCCTTCATCTGGCTTCACCCACCTCACAGTTGTCTGCAATTGATTCTGTGACTTGCGGTTTGTTCCTTGAGCTTGCTGCCAACCTTCCAGAAATGTTAAAGCTCCAGCCACAATACTCTGAGGTGGCGTATAAACCTGCTGCCAAAGGATTGTATTCCTAGCATTCCATAACCCCCAAATTAGCATAATAAACTTACTGCAACGTTCCTCATTGTGGTTATTCAATAATCTCTCAACCCACATCTCAAAGCTTATACTAGCATCAAGCTGAAATGACCAATTCATTAAGCCCCAGACCTGCTGTGCAATAGGACATAAACAAAAAATATGAAGTAAACTTTCCTCTCCCGCTAAACATGATTGACAGATCGGGGAGCAGCTTACTCGTTTAGTCATTAAGGTATCTGCCGTAGGTAAACAGCCTATACACGCCTGCCAGAAGAAGAATTTGACCTTCGGTGGAATAGGTAAATTCCACATTCTCGTCCAGCCATAACTCGAAACATTTCCTGAGCTCTGCATCAAGAATTTGTAGCTGCTTTTCACCGAATAACTGCCATTCTCCTCCCAACGCCATACCAATTTATCTGGTACATGCCTTTGACTCACCGGTATTCCAAGAATCAGCTCCCTATCCCTGTTACCAAAAATATCATTTACAATATCAACATCCCAGCCTCCTCCCCCGTCCCTCTGCAATAAACCAGCCACTTTACACCCTTCCAGCCCCTGAACAAGTTGAGATTCCACCCTCGGATTATCTAAGCAAGGCAACCAAGGATCATCCCAAACATTAATAGAGTCCCCCCGACCCACTCTCCATCTATAACCTTCCTTGATCAGAGACTGGGTCTCTAGAATGCTTCGCCAAATAAATGAGGGATTGTGCCCAATTTTGGCTTCTAAAAAAGAAGAACGGGGAAAATACCTGGCCTTCAATACTTTCACTACTAGACAGTGTGGTTTAGTAAAGATCCTCCATGATTGCTTCCCGAGCATAGCCAAGTTAAACTCTCTGAGTCTTTTGAAACCCAACCCACCTCCCTTCTTCGGAGTGCTCAAGTTGTTCCAATCTTTCCAACGAATCCCCTTTCCGGAAGAACCTGTCCACCAGAAGCCATTCATAATACGTTCAAGTTCAACACACATGTCTTTAGGAAATAAGAAAACATTCATAGCGTAATTTGGCATGGCTTGAATAACGGTTTTCAAAAGCACTTCTCTTCCCACTTTAGAAAGAAACCTATGATTCCACCCATTCAATCGTCGTACAACACGTTCTTTAATAAAACTCAGAACCTCCCTTTTACTTCTACCCACTAAAGAAGGCAACCCGAGATACCTTGCTCCCATCCCCATCGGCTCAACCCCCAGCATCTCCATAAGTCCCTCCCGAATTCCTCCGTCCACACTAAATATATTAGTTGAACGGATACTGACAATTCATCACAACATCGTGTTCCATAGTAAGGGAGTGTTTTTGTTTGCTTAAAAAAAGCGCTTTTCAGCTTTTAGATTAAAAAAAGCTGAAAAGAGTGTTTTCAAATGACAGCTTCTGCTTAAATTAATCACTTAAAAGCTAAAAGCTAGAAGCAGGTAGAAGGGTGCTTTAAACTGCTTTTCACTTTTTCTATTACACAAAAAGTACTTATTTTATCAAACACTACCAACTTTTACTTTTTCATAATCACTTTTTTCTCAAACACTTCCAACTTTTACTATTAATCACTTTTCCCAAAATCACTTTAAAAAATCACTTTTTTAAAGTTGAAGCAATCGCAAACACTCCCTAAATACTCCGGCATGCTCCATAAGTATACTCAAATATGTAAGATTAAAATTACTTTTCTAGCTCAAATTACTATACAGGGTGATTTAGTTATTCTCATACATATTTTTTTTGTATGTAAAAATTAAATTCAACAGATTTTATCAATTCAACTGAATTTCACCAATTTAAGCAGATTGAGTCAATTTAGCCAATTTCAAAGCCCGTTGGGTAACATTGGAAGAAGCCGAATCTGCATAAATCGATCAAATTCTTACTAAAGCGGTCCAATTGACGGAATTTGTTGAATTATGAAAAAAAATCATATTTAAAATATATTTTATTAATAAAATAAAGGAAAAAATACGAAAAATACCGAAAATGAATCTCTAGAGTAACTTCAGCCAATTCTGCCAAAAAAATGATTTTGAACCCTACTTTTTTTAGAAACCCTACTTATTTTGCTATTACACAATTTAGCGTATGATATTAAAAATTACGTATATGGTAAAAAAGTTGACTGATAAGCAAAAATTTGGAGCTACCAAACGGACTCCCAATTACACCGAACGTCTCTATATTTGTTACCTTTTTCGTACTTGATAAGTCCGTATTTAGACACGCATTTGATGCGTGTTGGGATTGTATTTTGATGGTTTTCCTAGATTTAAGGTGTTGCAAGTCTTAATTTTAGCTCAAGTTATGTTTAACAGGCGTTGGTTCGAGTTTTGTGTCATTTGGAGTCAAAATAAGGATTTTAGAGTTCGGCACTGGCGCTTGAGGAGAAATTGGGATGAGTTGAGAAGCATTTGATATTGATTTGAGAGCTTTGGAGGTCACCGGAAGATTCACGATGAAGATTTGAAGGAAAAAGAGCTCTAGGTTTGGCTACGGGGTCAAAAGAAGATGAATGAAGCTTGAAAACGACGATCAGGATGACCTTCTGTCCATCGTTCAAGAATATCTCTTTTTAGAAACATCCAATGTACATGATTCAAGTTCCATAGGAAATCCAACTTCAAGGGCTACAAATCATATGAAGACACCTTTGCGAGAATCTGAGAGGAAGAAGGTGAAAACAGACGATGAAGTCAGATGATCTCTGCTGCGATTTCAGAAAGACACCTTCCACCGTTTTGATCCTATCTCTTGATTGGATGATTCAAATCACATTCGGCAAATTGTGGTGGATAGAGGACTTCATTATCTACAACTTTCATGAAGGAAGTTTTGTCAAATTCGGAAGTTAAGTGGGCACGATCGTGCCCTCAAAGTCAGACACGATCGTGCCTGAAGAGAAAAGCACCGCGAAGTTACTGCCTGCCAGGAACGATCGTGCCTGGAGGGAGGCACGATCGTGCCTGCCCAAAATGCGTGTTTTTGCTCCGGAGGCACGATCGAAGGCACGATCGTGCCTGGCATCGTGTCTGGCTCCGAAAATCCTAATTTAGCTCAAATTTCACCCGATTTTTCTATTTAAACAGCTTGTAAACCCCCGTTTTCAAGGGGGGGGGGGGAGCTTAGAGAGAGTGCCTAGCACAAAATTTAGAGGGGTTTTCAGCCTTGTTCATCAATCTTTTGGGATTCTTTGTAAGTTCCACCTTTTTAATTAATGACAATTAATTCTTTTTATTCCAATTCTATTGATTCTTCAATTATGAATTGTGAGTAGTTTTAATTAGGGATTTGGGATTGATGAAGGGGTTAATCATGATGTATGGTTAGATTCTTTTCGGTTTAATTGCATGAATGCCGTTTAATTTGTGTTTGAATAATTTAATTGATATCTTTTGTAACCTAGAATCGCGACTAGAATTACAATTGCATGTAGAATAAATTAAGAGAGATCTAATTTGTTCTAGGACACATTCACACACACTTAATCGTTCGCCAAGAGATTAGTAGCGATTAAGGGGCCATAAGCTCGCTCGTCTTGGCAATAATTTAGGATCCTGTCACATGAGAGATCAGCCTGCTCCCCTAAATTATTGTACTCTACGCCGCGAGAGCAGTAAGAACTTAGTAATGATTAGCTAGGATCAATTAAATTAATTTCATGTAATTAGGCCTGATCTGCCAGAAATTTGGTTACCCCGGAATCGATCCTTGTTCCCTTCGTCATTAATTAGAAAGAACCTCCTAGTTTTATTTTCCAAACCAACCAATCTCGCACGACGCTTTTATTTTATTTTCTTTTTAATCGCTGAATTTAATTAATTCTTGATTCCCTTTTGTCCGTCCCTGTGGAGACGATACTCGTACTTACACCACTATATTACGATCTATTTTAAGTGCGAGAAAACCCACATCATTACTTATAAAAGGAGTATGTTAATTTTTTTTAGAGTGATATAATATCATTTTTAGTACTGTTCGACATTTAAATAAAAAATGGAAACTGCCCTAAATAGGAGTAAATGAAGTTTGAAATTCCAAAATAGGACTACTATGTTTTTCTTCCCGAAATAAGAGATGTTACTGTCATGTATGAAAAATACTGTCATGATTGAAAAATATTGTCATTAATTTTAATACACATTTTCATGTTAAATGCACTGTACTGCAACTATTTCATTGTCAGGTGGAACATTTTTCGGAATTGATATTTCTCCCCTATATTTGGGTTACAAGAAATTCAATATAGGATAATTCTTAAGGACATTCAAGAATCTCGACATTCAAGAGTACAAACCAGTGAGTATATGGATTTTTTCTTTTAATTTGAATATTAAAGTGATGAAGATTTGTTCTATCTACTCCTCTATACGAAAAATGGAGACACGTCTCCATTTGAACTGTTGCATGCAGTTAAAACCCATTTAGAACTAACATTGACAGTTTTTGGAAAACTGCACGAAACTGCCTCAATCGCTTAGAGTTCTACCTCGAGTTCTACTGTAGTTGACATTTTGGGATTAAACTTTTTCTTATATACAAGTGAGCACTCCATATCTACTAAGTTGTATTGGATCATTGGCACTAATGTCACTGCCAAGTATACAAAACGGCCGGTGACACTAAAATCACCAACAATCTACCCCCATTTTAGTGTAACCATGAAATGAAATGACATAACAAAGTTTATGAACCAAAATTTGTACATAAATGAAAATGTTGATACGATTGAATTTCCATCTTAGTATTTACACATTCCAAATATTCGAGAATCGATGTGTCCTATGGATTGAACCTGTCAACTCGTTTGAATAACTGAACATAAAATGCATACAAGTTTCTATTCTCAACAATAATACAAACTTGACAAATTAAATCATAAAGTCGTGTGTTCTAATCTCATTCATGATCGTATAAAGGCCAAGTCCCAAGCCTTTTGAAACGCGACTACACTTCACAATCATATTGGTAATTCCTTTACTCGTGTACTTGGTTACATTTTATCAAAGGAATTATTAAGAAATAAATTCAACCCTTTCTATTATAGGCCCGAACACACACTTTGAGATGATTTTGATTATGTGTTACAATCCATAAGTGTGAGCTTTCTGCATTGAATTCAGCCTCTAACGTTGTATTAAAGGGGAATTGGGTGTCTCACCATTAAGGAATTAAATGGACTTTAATCACATCCTATCACAGACTTGTGCACTATTTGACAAACCAAGCTTTTGATCAAGTGGTCCGCCAAGGTATGTTGCGGTCTTACAAACTCCACCGAAATTACACGGTTCATGATTAATTTGGATGCCCAAGACATTACACCTCCCCAAACAAGAATACCCAACATTACACTGAAATATAGAAGAATGATCCTCTACATTGGATATCCAACTTGCATCCGAATATCCCTTTAACACTGAAGGATATCCAATGTAACACAAACCATAATACATGGTTCCATTTAAATACTTGAATACTCTCTTCATTGCTTGTCAATGTTGACTACTAGGATTACTAGTATACCGGCTCAAACTACCAACAACATAAGCAATATCGAGTCGAGTCCTTGTCATGACATACATCAAACTACAAGAAGCTTGAGAGTACCCAAGTTATGATATGGTCATTCCTATATTAGGCATCAAGTTCACATTAGGATCCATGAGAGTACTAACTGGTGAACAATCACTATAATTAAATATTTTGAGAATATTCTTAACATAGTGAGCTTGTGTCAAAACAATCCATTTGTTTACCTGTTTAATCCTTATTCGAAGGATCACATCGCCTCCCCCTTGTCCTTCATGGAAAACCTTGATGATAACAACATTTTAGTTTCATGAACCTAATCTTGGTTCGTTCCAAAAATTAGTATGTTATCAACATAGAAACATATAAACACATACCCACACGGGCCACACCTAAAACATCAAACCAGCTATAAACACATTGCTCTGTTTATTTGGAACCCTATTGAAAACATAGCGGGTCGTGAGCATGACCTCTCCTCAAACCCCTTCACTCAAATCCGAGTAAGAAAGCATGGAGTAAATCATTTTCTTTTAAAACTTGATTTTTCCGTTCAATCACACCATTTTGTTGTGGTGTGTACGGAGCCGTGATCTCATGTACGATTCCAATGGATTGGAAATAATAGGGAGCCATATATTCTCCTCCCTGATTGGCCCTAAGACATTTAATTGGTTTACCCCAATTGCAATTCAAACTCGGCTTTATACACTTTAAATTTTTCCAAAGCTTCATCCTTAGTGTGTAACAAATGCACATAACAAAACCTAGTTGAATCATCAATAAAAGTAAACATACTTCTTTTTGCCAAGGGAACGAGTTGGGTGAAAATCACATAAATCACTATATACAAGATCCAAAATACTCAAATTTCTTTCAATATCATGAAACAGTTTTTTTTTAATCTTAGTAAGCATGCAAGTCCCACACTTATCATTATTAATATTAGAAACTGAAATTAAACCATCATTAGACATTTCATGCATTTTTCTAAAATTGACATGAGTTAATCTAGCATTGCAAATCATACAATCATTAATGGAAGAAGCCAAACATAGAATTAACACAAGAACATAATTTATTCACAATATTCAAACGAAACATGCGATTTGATAAATATTCAAAACCAACAATCACACCACACTTGGACGGTATATTTATCGGATTCAATCACTTATTTGAACCTTAAATTATTCAACATGCTTCCCAAAACAAGATTCTTTCGACCTTCGTTATATACAAAACATCAAATAATGTAATTGATTTTTAGATGTAAATTCTAAAACAACAACACCCTTTCCCAAGATTGGCGCCATTCACTCGTCTCCCATGCATAAGAAGGAACCAACCTCTACTAGTTCTAGGTTTTCAAATCATCCTTTATCCTTACACACATGGCTCGTAGCTCCCGAGTCCATTCACCATGCACAATCATCATCTTGTACATAAAAGGATCCCGGAATGAGTGATACATCGTTCTGGATATAATTATCAAAGTTAGTCAAGAACTGATCTCCTTTCGGTGAACCTAGATCTATAGACCCTCCTTGTCCACTCTCACTTGTTCCAGCGCCATTCTTATTCAATCTCACACGGCGTTGGAATAAGTGAGAGTTCTAACTCGAATTCTACCTCGAAAGAATAAGAATGGCGTTGACCGTGTCATACATGCCAGGTTGAGTCAGGTAGAAATTATCGTAGTGATAGAATAATAAAACTTGTAATAATCATAAAATAATAACGATAGTAAAAATAATTTATTATTATTGCTATTATAATAATTATATAATAGCGTAAGAATACAATTCAACAATAAAAGTGATAATTATAACATTACCGATATGATAGTACTATCATAATACCAATGCAATAATTGCAATATTAAGAAAATAAGCAATAATGTCTAACCTAATATCTTATAGAACAAAAGTATTATCTATTTTTTCTTTTTGTTTTCACTAGCTTAGGTATGAACAACCCAAAAGCATTTTTTTTCTCGAAATTTTCATCTATTATAGTATCTGTTCTATGTTAGTAATGCCAACATATTTGAATTGTGATGAGATTCAAACATGTGACCTCCTACTTGAGAGTGTCACAGTGATGTTATCAAACCACAAGGTACTTGACCCCAAAAATATATTTAGAATCAAATAGTTTGAAATAATTTTGAATGTTTAATTTATTATTTAGAAATATAGATAGCGGAAAACACATAAGAAACACGAGAAGATACTTAATGATTTGGAAAACATAATGGAGAAAAGGCAAATTAATAAACATGTGCTTTGATTTGGAACACGGAAAACTAGAAAATCAAAATAGAAAAGCAGGAAATGATAAACAGAAAACCATACATAACGGAAAAATGAAAAAAATATGTAAACATGCCCGTAACTTCACTCTTCAGTGTTTAATAAACATCCTCAAAATTTAAAAGCACGAATTGTGAATTCAAGTTTTTAAATAAAACATTCACAACTCCCAAGTACTCGTGTAATCACTAATCTAGAATTAGTGAAGTATCTATTTAATAATTTGTACCCCAATAGTAATCTATTTGAATTTAAAGTTCACTACCTTTTTAATGGTAATATATATAATATATAGTTTATATTAAAATCAATAAATTTAACCACATTACAATAGATTCAAGATCATATCAACTCCAGACATAAATTCAATGATCAGACTTTGACTCTCCTACCTACAAATGATCCACAGGACAACAAATGTTGTAACCTTTTAATAGTTTAATGTTCACTCTTAGAAAAATAGTTTTAAAGGCAATTGTATTTAACAACGCCTATTCTACTTAAAATTTTATCATTTTTGAGTAGGGGTGGGATAGGGGTGGGTTGGGTCAGAAATTTTTGAGCTGACCACGACCAACACTTTTGACCTGGTCAGAGTTTTAACAACAGAAATTGACCTAAATAGGAGTAAAAACGTTTTGAAATTCCAAAATAGGAGTATCATGTTTTTTATTCTCTGAATAGGAGTAAATTTCTGCCAAGTTTGACATTACAAGGCTTTTAAACATGGCATTTTCTTCCAAACTTGGCAGATCACTCCTATTCAAGGAAGAAAAAACATGATACTCCTATTTTGGAATTTCAAAACGTTTTTACTCCTATTTAGGGAATTCTCTCTTTTAACAACTTTTAATTAGGAATGAGTTCAAGTTAAGATGGGTAGAACCGTAGAACCCAAAAAACTTAATCTGTTTTGAAAAAAAATTGTAGATAAGCATTGACAGTCTTCAATTTCGATTTACAACAGGATATCGCAGAAGGTGATCTAAAACACTTATCAATGGAAAATGAGATATACTTTTTTCACTTTTCAAAACATTTATCACAAAAGCGCAGCCCCTACCATACGGGTTTTCTTCCGCCTCCTTAGTTGCAACAAGGAAAATGATCAGACGAACTCCTCCCTCCTGATGGATCAAGATTCTCTGCCTGGCTTTGCAGCCAGGTAGGGTGCCTGGCTGATTACAGCTGCACGATCTACACTTCCTCTTCCCACACTCTCCTGCCTTATTGCTCTTGCCCGTTTGATTGCGCAAGGTACCTCTGCCGTGCGGCAGAGGATCCAAATCCCCCTCCTGATACGCTGGTTTTATTCGACAAAGCAGTTGATTGGCGACCAAATATAACATCTTTTTTATTTGCATTCATCGACTGCCTCGTGACGCAAATGACGAAGCGGTAACCTCAACTCTCGAAGATTGTGGATAGGGGTATGACCCAACTGGATTGTGATTCTTTTATGCTTGTGTTTGTTTTGTTCTTTGGCAGTTCCTTACCGGGCACTGGCGCTCCAGGGTATTTTGTCTCTCTCGGTGTGGGGAGTTTTTTTGGTGGCTTTCGTGGTCTGGGGTTTGTGTCATCCTTTCTATGTGGTGCACATACATTGGTAGAGCTCATCCGCCTCCGCAACCACCTCCGTGCCACGAAGAATTTTGTAGAAAGACTTTATTTGGATTTTGTTTTTCCTTTACTAGTACTTGTTTTTATTTTTGGTTGAGTAGGTTTAATTTGAATATTTGGATGTTTGGAGTATGTTTGATAGAAAGTGTTTCAGTTCCGATTGATTTAGGTTAAAAATTGTCCGTTTTGTGTCTAGCGAATCAGTTTATTTTGAATGAGGGGACTGATTCTATGTTTTTTTTACCCCAGGGGGCGTCAGGGAGAGGGGGATTTGGGGGGCCTGGGGTAAACTAAATTCAATCTCACTCCATTGAGTATTGAACCCGAGACCTCCCGTAAGGGAGAGTGAGTCGGAGACCACCTGGGCTGGACCGCTTCCTCGGTAACTGATTCTATGTCTATTCCTAGGACTTATGATCGGATGTGTCATAACTTTTTTTAACCCGGTCAACAAACCACCAAAATCAGTGGGGTAAATGTCGGGGAACATTTACCGTTATTTATTAATAGAAAAACAATATGTACACCACGAGAGGGGGACCAAACCAAACCCGTCAAAACAACTGGGAGACAACAAATATGAAAAACTAAATAGACCGATTTAGCTAGAAAACTAAATCGAACCAATTTAGCTAAACAAGATGAAAGGCCCAAAAAGAGATAAAGAAATGAAGTAGAGCCAATTACTAAAAAGCCACTCTTTTATACTATCGGGGGTGATGGATAGTCTACCCGGGGGGTATCTTATCCGAGGGGTTATTGCGGAAATAACTAGAGAGAAGTCAGAGCAAAATAGGAGGAGAGAGAGTTGATTTTATTAAATGAACTCGAGATGTGGAGTTGAGATGTAGATTATGTTTTACAAGGAGAAATGGGCTGCTATTTATAGCAGCAATAAATGCGATGAGAGGACACGTGTCAGTAATCCAACGGCCGAAGGGTCACATCAACCGGTTGGCACCGGCAGTGGTACGTTTACCGCATTGAATGCGGTTGGCGGATGTGACGTGGCATTAAATGCGGTGGTTGGCTGTCTCTAAAAGGAATCTTCGATGATTGAGCCAGTTTAGCCGAGGGCTCCTTGTGTAGCCGAGGGCTCCTTGTGTAGCCGAGGGCTCCTTGTGTAGCCGAGGGCTCCTTGTGTAGCCGAAGGCTTCTTGTGTAGCCGAAGGCTTGGTTCAGCCGAAGGCTTTCCCCTGGTGCCGAGGGCATGAGAATGCCGAAGGCTCATGTCTTCAGCAGCTTCTTATGCCAGAGAAGGCTATCCTGTGAGTTTTGGAGCCTTCGGCCAAGGAGGCCGAAGGCACCCCAGTGTGTATTCTGGGCCACCTTGAGGCTTGGGCCGTTGTATTTGGGCCTGAGTTGTTTCCTGAGCTCAATGGACTTGTGTAGGAGAAATAGGAGTCTATGGGCCGGGGGTTCCTGGGCCATATACTCCATCAGGAGTCCCTCACTCCTTTTGCCGAAAGGTACTTGAGGGAAAAGGAGTAGATGTGTTGCTTCTTCTGGAGGCTTCATCATTTCGCTGGGTGCTTTTGCTGGAGAACTTGTCTTCTGCTGATTGCCGAAGGCTTCCCTCAGTCCCTCACATGTCGAGGGTTTTCTGAGGGAAGGTATTCGTAACCTTCGCATGTTCGCCGGGGGCTCCCCTCAGTTCCTCACATGTCGAGGGCTTTCTGAGGGCAGTATAACACCTGTATGACCGCAGAAGGCTTTCCTCAGTCCCTCACATGTCGAGGGTTTTCTGGGGAAAGCATAGGTGTATTGCCTGCACGTGTTGTGATGAGGGCTGCTTCATTATGATACTCTACCTCTGCCGAAGGGGGTGTTGAAGTATGTACCCGAGGGGTGTATCCCAGTCCCCCACTCCTTTAGGCCGAAGGCTAGTTCGGGCTGAAGGAGTTATGATGTGTTGATGAAAACCCGAGGGGTGACAACATTGACAAGATAGGTGCTTATGCTGCCGCAGGCTCGAGGCGTTTGGTGGAATTCATTGTCCGAAGGGTGTGGCGGGTGATAGCCGGAGGCTATCATTCGAAGGCACCCCAGTGTTGCCGAAATATAGTCGTTGTAATATAGCCGTTGGAGGAGGGGTTGACGTGGCGTGTTCTCGTTGGCTGACGGGGGCGGGTGCCACCCATTGGCCAAGGTGGCGGCCCGCAATGATGGGCTTTTCAAATCGAGGCCCAGTTTCCGAGGCCCAGTCGCCTATAAATACCCCAAGTCTGATTCATTTGTCGCTGTGCGATCCTGAGGTACAGCGGAACTCTGCCAAAATTTTTAGAGAGAGAGAGTATTCCCTTCAGTCGAAGTCCATCCCCGAGGTTAGTCCTTCCACCTGTTGAAACACTTAGCGCATTTTCCCTTACTCCTTTCAGTTCAGTGTTAGAGTACCCTTAGGAAGCCCCTAGCCTCCCTCTCTTCCCAAATTGCTATCTTCTCACTACTGAGGAATGTCGTCGGCAAGCGACTCTCAAGATATTTCCAGGGAGGCTTCGGTGGCGTCGGAGAGCCAGTCCGAGGTAGAGTCCTCCAGCGTGCAGTCTTCGGAGAATGACGATTTTGCTTTTGCCGAGGAGGTCCAAGACACCCTCAGGACCGAGGCTGAGGCCGAGGAATTTGAACAGGTAGCAGAAGACGAGGAGTTGGCTCTCGCCGTTCAGATTGCCGAGGAGGAGGAAGAAAAGGAAAGGCAGCAGGTGACCGTGGCCGTTCTGCCGGCGCGCAATGATGCAGAAGCCAGTTGTTCCAAGCCCCTGGATCCGGAGCCTCTCAGCGTGGCTCCGGGTAAGAGGAAGAAGAAGCTGAGGGCGGCCCCGAAGAAGAAGGCCGCTGCTGATGTTGGGCAGCCAGTTGGCATCCCCGAAGGCCACTCATATCTTAACACAGCGGCCCTCGACGTGAAAACGAAGGCCGGGGAGGCTGAGTACCTCAAGACCCAGCTCTTAGTGGGGCCGTCGGCGCAAGTGGTAGAGCCGGGGCCTAATGATGTATTGCTGCATCCTCCGGAGGGTTGCTTCGCCGTGCATATCCTCTCGGTGGAATTGGGGCTCCGGTTCCCCCTCCACTGGTTTGTTTTGGAGTACTTGCGCTTTGTGAAGCTAGCTCCCTGCCAACTGACGCCAAATAGTCACTCCTATTTGGCAGGCTTCCTGTCCCTATGTCTGAGCCGGGGGGTCACCCCCACATTAGACTTATTCTTCCAATCCTTCAACCTGTGTCGGGGGGGGGGGGGCACTCGCACGCGGGAGGCTTCGCGAATCTTCAACAAGTCCCGGAATGGAGATTGTTCTCGGAGGTCCCTTCTTCCCACAAGAATTGGAAGGACCGCTTCTGCTACATAAGGATGGCAGAGAATCCTTTTTCCGTTCCCCTCCGAGATCACTTCCGGAGGCATCTGAAGGTGGGAAGCGCTGCCCTTGCTAAGGAGGGGAAGAAGCTGACGGCCAAGCCGGAGGGCTCAGATAAGGTGATGAAGATAAAGGAAGCTACCCTCTCGGATGAGTTATTCCGCCTCGGTTTTCGGCGATACCGTCTTGTCGGGGAGAAAGACGAAAGATATCCCCTCGTCGACAGGGGCTACCAAGGCGCCGGAGGTTGTTGCCGAGGGCTTACATTCTTAGCACTTAGTAGTCTTTCCATTTCCATAACTGCCGCCGTCTGACATTTATTTCCCCTCTCTTTCAGGTCAGGCAATGGACGTCAAGGCGTATGTCGCACTGAAGAAGAAGGCATCGAAGGTGCCGAAGAAGAAAGACGGGCCGTCTCAGCAGAAGCCGGTGGACGAGTTTTTTAAGAAGGGCGAGGCCCCCCAAACCCAAGGACGGGAGGAGCCTTCGGTGAATGCAGCTCCCGTCGTCGCCGGTGCTAACGCCGGAAGCTCCCCAGCAGAGGAGCTGAAAAGGAAGCGGTCCGGGAAGGGTGTAGCGCCCCCGGAGAAAAAACAAAAGAAAGTGGAGATTGCCCCCGGGAGTGACGCCCCCTTGGTGGTTGTTGATGATCAGCCTTCTTCCCCCGAGCCCCACCTCGGGTGGGTGACTACCCCGCGCTCCCCTGCGGATCCGGAAACAACATGGCCCCGGGAGGAGGTTCATTTTCCCCTCAAGAAGGGGAATGCTGTGATGCTTGGGTCTCTCGACCCTTTGGAGTTCATGAGGGGGGTCACCCCTTCGAAGGACAGACTTGTGCTGTCCAAGTATGAGGATGATGTCCTCGACTGCAGGATCATGCAAGCTTCTGTTACCGTAAGTCCCGTCGGCCCTTTCTTTACTTAATTGGTTTGCCTTAGCATATTTCTTTTGCTCATCTTGACCCTCGGTATATTTTATGTGATTGCAGGCTACCATGGCCCTCGGAGAACAACTCTGGAGGGTGGACAGGTTGCGTGTTCAGAAGGCGCAGGCTGACCTCGCTTTGAAGAAGGCGGTCGAGGAGAATGCCTCCTTCCGGAAAAAATTGACAGAGATGGAGACAGCCCTCCGGGTGGCAGAGGAGGGCATGGAGCAAAGGCTCAGGGAGGCGGAGGTAAAGGGCAAGACTACTGCCGAGGAAGCTGCGACTGCCTCCGCCAAGCTAGCTGCGGAGGCTGCCGAAGTGGCGAAGAAGGAGGCCATCGCTGAGGCTGGGAAGGCCGCAGTGGACTCCTTCACCTCCGAGGGTTGGAAGGCCGAGGAAAGGAAGCAGTGGCTAGCCTCGGTCGTCGAACAATCTGTGGATGCATGGGTCGCTGGCCCCGGGGCTGAGTGGATGGCCCGAAAGGGTAAAGATTACTATGATGGCGGGGAGTTCTTCACTCAACGTCTCGTGTACCGAAAGCTGGCTCGCCACCTGAAGATCGAGCCGAAGGAGTTTGACCCTGCATCATATGGTCTACCCCTCCTGCAGCCCGATGTCAGAGTACCCCTCCCCCCGGGCGAAGAGAGGCCAGACCTCGAAGATTCAGAGCTGCTGATGGAGGCTGCAGATGTTGATGAGGAGACCGAGGGCGATGCTACCTCCAACCTGAAGGAGAACGCTGCTGAGAATGTCCAAACTTAGGAATTATCCTAAACCAAGCTCTGTACTAGTTTGTAGGTGCTCGGCCTCGGCCATGTGTTGTATAAAAACGCTTTTTTTTTGTAATGAATGCCTCCTTCGCTTTGAATCAGCATGTATGCCTTCGGGTCCTTTATAATGAATGCCTCCTTTGCTTTGAATCAGAATGCATGCCTTTGCTTCTTTTTGTGTATGAATGTATGTTTCTTCCTTTCTTCCATATGAATGTCTGCTTTCCCGGAGGCCCCTAGTTTGTGGACTTAGTGAATTTTTCTAAGTGCAACTCCTAGCTAGCCTCCGGTTGTGGTGTAAGATCGCCGGGGGGTCGTTGTTTGTGGGCTTAGAAACTTTGCACAGCAAGATTTTTGTCAAGACCCCTTCGGATGTAGCGTAAAGCCCCAGAAAATAATCCGAGTAAAACTTCATTGGAAGCCTTCGGTAGATAATCCTTGTGATGCTCCCGGGGTGAAGTGAAAGGGCCGAGGGCTAAAATTTTCCAAGTGAAATTGCATCTTATGCCCCCGGAAGCCCTGGAAGCCTTCGTTTAGTAGTGTAGCTTCTGGCCATTGCCAAGTAGTTTAGGAGGCCATCGGCCATGAGTCTGTTAGTGAAGAATTGTCCTCCCGAAGGGTCCACATTTGTGGACTTGGTCGTTTTTTCGCAAACTTTCAATAGGTGTTGTAGTGATCTTTCGAATGTGAGGATTGCTTAAGCCCTCGGTGTGTACAGTCTAGCCGAGCTCGTGGGCTTGGTGAAACCCAGAGTGTAAATATTGTGAGCATCCTTCGGCTTGACGAGTGTCCTCCCACGGGTGCTGATATGTGAACTTAGAAATTTTTCATTGTTGAATGAGTCGGGTGATATTCTGCCTTCGGCATGAAGCCTATGGTTTGTGTAGATATAGGTTTAGCCTGCCTTAGAACTTAGTGTAGCCTTCGGCATGTCACATAGTTGACTTTGATCCAACTGAATTTCGGCCTTAGCCAAATCCAGGTGAAGTTTTGCTTAGTGAGCCTTCTTCTTGGGTCTCCGGTGGAATTCTTGTACTCCAAGGCTTCATGTAATGAAGCCTTCGGCTATGTAGCCAGATGATTTGTTGTTGCGAGATCTTCTTGTGCCTTTGTAGGAGCCTTCGGGAATATATATCCGAAGTGTTGAGCCTCCGGGGAGAATAGTATCCGGGGAGTTCCTTCCCCCCTACACATCTCTTCTTCTTTTTTTTTTTTTTAGATGGTGTAGGAGAGGCGTCTAGAAACTTGGTTTCTAGGAAAGGCTTGGCCTATATGGGAGGCAACGGAATAAACCGTTGGCTCCCCCTTCGGGAATGACCTTCCGATATCCCGAAGGGTTTGAGGGTCGTTTCCTCGGCCCGAGACATCGTCTGTTGCCTGCTTCCCCTTGAGAGATAGCACGGAAAGCGCCTCGGTTTTGAAAGTCGTCCCCTCAGCCCGAGACATGGTCTGTTGCCTGCTTCCCCTTGGGGGATAGCGCGGGGAGCGTTTTGTTTGTGGAAGTCGAATCCTGGGCCCGGGACATGGTCTGTTGCCTGCCTCCCCTTGGGGGATGGCGCGGAAAGCGTTCCTGGGAAGGGTTTTATTTGTGTGTGGAACACAAATAGCCGGGGGCACTTGGTACCAGCCGGAGCCGAGGGGTGTTGCACCCCCCGGTTTTTTTTTTTTTTTTTTTTTGATGGATATGTAAAAGTGTGCATAATGTATGCATGATTGCGTCCTCGTGGGGTACGGCTTAGTGAGAAAACACTTGGTGTTTTCAAAGAGTGATGGGGGTGACCCATACACTTGGTACTTGGTACCTAAATTGTTGTTCCCCCTCATCAGAGGGAGAGGCCTTGGGCCTATTTTAGCGAAGAGATGAGGGCTTGGCCACTCATGTGTAAGAGAGGGGGGGGGGCCTTGGGCCGCTTGTACAATATGTAGGTGATGAAGGCTTGGCTTTTTTATTATTCTTCAAAAACAGATGGGGTCTTGGACCCTCAATCATTTACGCTTGTTGAGGATGAGGGCTTGGCCGCTCATGTTTTATTGATAGAATTTGACAAGGTGGTGCACATTCCAATGCCTAGGGACCTCCGTCCCATTGGGACGTTTAAGCTTGTATGTCCCTGGTTTGATGATGGCTGAGACAATGTAAGGGCCTTCGAACTTAGGCGCCATCTTGCCGCCATCGGTGGGTAGACTGGCCTCCCTTCGTCGGAGGACGTAGTCACCCACCTGAAATTCCCGGGAGCGGACCTTTGCGTCGATGTAGCCTCTGACTTGTCTCCTGTAGTTTTCGGCTTTGAGGAAAGCTTGCTCTCGGCGTTCTGAGATGAGATGAAGGTCGAGGGCCATGTTGGCGTCGTTGGCCTCGGGCTCATATCGTTCCACCCTTCGGGTCGGAAGGGTCACTTCTGTTGGAGCCTTAGCCTCAAAGCCATAGCATAGGGAGAAGGGTGTTTCGCCTGTCGCCCGCCGAGGGGTGGTGCGGTAGGCCCATAAGATGTTGTGAAGCTCTTCTACCCAGCCTCCCCCTTCGGCTTCCAGCTTTTTCTTCAACCCCTCGAGGAGGGTGCGGTTGGCGTTCTCTACTTGCCCGTTGCCCTGAGGGTAGGCAACGGAAGAGAATGTGTGCTTGATGCCCCAAGCCTCAAGGAGGGCACAGAAGGGGGCTGCCTCGAACTGAGTCCCGTTGTCGGAGATAATTTGTTGGGGGACGCCAAACCTTGTGAGAATGTTCTTGAGGACGAAGTGACGGCACCGGGCCTCCGTGATGCTGGCGAGGGGTTCGGCCTCTACCCATTTGGTGAAGTAGTCAATGGCCACAATGATATACCTATTGTTGGAGGTACCCCTCGGCAGAGGGCCTACTAAGTCAATACCCCATCTGGAGAAGGGTATAGCGGTGCTGATGGGGGCATAGTTGACCGCTGGTCTGCCGGGGGCCTTCTGAAAGTGTTGGCAAGCGGTGCACCTTCGGGCTAGATCAGCACAATCCCTAGCCATCGTGGGCCAGAAGTAGCCCTGAACTATGAGCCTTCGGGACATGGAGAAGGGTCCCTGGTGAGCTGAGCAAGTGCCACTGTGCACTTCCTCCATGGCGACTTCAGCCTCATCTTGATGGAGGCACCGAAGGAGGGTGCCGTTGTAGGATCTCTTGTAAAGCCTCCCGTTTTCGATGGCGTAGCTGGGAGCCCTCAGCTTTGCTAACTTGGCACGGGCTTCGTCTTGGGGCAATTGCCCTGTGGTGATGAAGGTGATGATGTCGGAGATCCAATCCTCCGGTCTCAGGTTAATATCCATAATGGGGCTTGCGTGGATGCTTGAGAGGCTGAGCTCCTCGATTCTTGCAATTTTTGAGAGGTGCTCGGGGGATTCATCCGAGAGCTTGGACAGAATGTCGGCCTCCGAGTTTTGAGCCCTCGGTATTTGGGTGAGGGAATGTGCCTCAAATACCTTAAGCAACTCTTTGGCAGCCTCCTTGTATTGCTTCATTCTTCCTTCCTTGGCCTCGTACTCCCCGGAAATTTGCCCCACGACAAGCTTGGAGTCACACTTGACGTGGATCATCTTGGCCTTCAGATTTGCTGCCAGCCGAAAGCCACATAGGAGGGCTTCGTACTCGGCCTCGTTGTTGGAGACCTTGAAGGAGAAGCGGATGGCGTAATAGGCGCGGAAGCCTTCGGGTGTGATCAGAACTACTCCCCCTCCGCATGCTTTGGTGGCCGAGGAGCCATCGGTATAGAGGGTCCACCACTCATCGAGGGGTGCCGAAGGCTCCTCATCCATCGCTGATCTCGCGGTGCATTCCGTGACGAAGTCTGCCAGGGCTTGGCCCTTAATGGCAGGCCTCGGACGGATATCGATGTTGTATTGACTGAGGAAGATGGCCCATTTTACCATCCGGGAGGAGCTAGTGGGACTCCTCATGAGGGCGCCGAGGGGTTGATGAGTGAGCACCTGGACTGGATGAGCTTGAAAGTAGTGGCCCAGCTTCTTGACGGTCCAAACGATGGCTAGCACCGTCTTCTCGACGGGAGAATACCTGAGTTCGGCCTCCCGGAGGGTTTTGCTGACGTAGAAGATGGCATGTTGGATGCCGTCCTCTTCTCGGATTAGTACTGAGCTGATAGCCGCAGGGCTAACACCGAGATATAAGTATAAAGTCTCCCCCACCTTTGGTTTGGAGAGCACCGGGGGAGAAGAGAGGTACTTCTTGAGTTCGTCGAAGGCCTCTTGACACTCAGATGTCCATTGAAAACCCGCCGTCTTCCTCATGATTTGGAAGAAGGGGAGGGCCCTCTCGGCTGACCTAGAGAGGAATCGGTTGAGGGCCGCCAGGCGACCCGTTAGCCGTTGAACTTCTTTGACGTTGCGTGGAGGCTCCATGTTGATGATGGCCTGAATCTTCTCGGGGTTGGCCTCAATACCCCTTCGGCTGACCATGTAGCCTAAGAACTTTCCCCCTTGCACGCCGAAGGTGCATTTCTTTGGATTCAGCCGGAGATTGAATTTTTGCATGATGGCAAAGATTTCCCGGAGGTCGTCGGCGTGAGTGCTTGCCTTCTTGCTTTTGACGATCATGTCGTCAACGTAAGCCTCCATGGTGCGTCCTAGGACAGCTTGAAAAACCCTAGCCACCATGCGTGTGTAGGTGGCGCCTGAATTTTTTAGGCCGAAGGCCATCACAAGATAACAGAAGATGCCTTCGGGTGTCATGAAGGCAGTTTTTTCAGCGTCTTCCTCATGCATGTAGATTTGATGATATCCGCGGAATGCGTCGAGGAATGACATAATTTCGCATCCGGCGGTCTCATCCACCAATTGGTCAATGTTTGGCAGTGGGAAGGGGTCCATGGGGCATGCCTTATTCAGATCCGTGTAGTCCACGCACATGCGGAAGGTAGGAGGCTTCTGTGCGAGGACTACGTTCGCCAACCAAGAAGGGTATTTCACTTCCTTAATGTGTTTGATGGAGAGGAGCATAGATACCTCCTTTTTCACGAACTCCCTTCTCTCGGCCGAGAGGGGTCTTCTTCGCTGCTGCACCGGTTTGGCCGAAAGGTCCACCGCTAGGCGGTGGGTGATAACCCTTCGGTCAATTCCTGGCATATCCTCCGGCCCCCATGCAAAAACAATGGAGTAGGCGCGGAGGGCTTCGGTGATGCTAGCCTTCAAGTCTTCGGGGAGCTCGGCTCCAATCTTTAGGACTCTCTCCGGCTTGGCCGGATCGAGTATTAAGTCTTCGGTCTCCTCGGCAGGCTCAGCCCTCGGCCTGCCTTCTTCTTCCTCCAAGGCCTTGGTGGTGATGGTGTCCACACGAAACTCAGTTTTACTAACCTTCTTGGTAAGCTGAAGGTAGCAGGCCCTGGAGAGTTTTTGATTCCCCCTCGAATAGCCGATGCCGGTGGGTGTGGGGAACTTGAGGCAGAGGTGTCTCATGGAGATGATGGCTTCTAAGTCCTCGAGGGCAGGCCGGCCGAGGATGATGTTGTGTGCGCAGTCGAGGTTGACGACGACGAATTCCACTTCGAGCTTGGCTCTATGGGATCCGTCGCCGAATTCGACCATGAGTGTGATGACGCCCTCGGCGTCTATGCTATCCCCCGTGAATCCGGAGAGGGGGGTGTTGATGCGCCGAAGGGATCCCCTGTCGAGCCCCAACTCCTGAAAAGTGCTGAGATACATGACGTTGACCGAACTCCCCGTGTCGACGTAAGTCCGGTGGATGATGGCATCATTGATCTCAGTGCGGATGACGAGGGCATCCCTATGCGGCAGAGAACCCGAGGGGAGGTCCGCATCTGTGAAGAAGATTGGATCCGCCCTCGGCCTTTTAGTTGGGGGCATGTGATTGACTTCCCCAACGTAAAGGGACTGAGCCCACTTCTTTCGCTGGCTGGTGGAGTCTCCACCAGTGTTGCCACCATTAATCATGTGGACGTGGCGCTTATATTGTTGATGGGAGCCTTCTCCCTCATCTTCGAGGCCCCCAATTTCACGTTTCTTCCCCTGTGGGTTCCCCAAGGGGATGGTGTTGGGGTTCACCCACTTGTTTGCTCTCGGCTGAGGCCCTTGATGGTGAAGGGGGCCCTGGGGAGGAGGGCCCCTGATAAATTGGGACAAGTGGCCCGCCTGTATCAGCCTTTCAATGGCGTTTTTTAGCTGGTGGCAGTCGTCGGTCTTGTGTCCATGGTGGCGGTGAAAGCGGCAATAGGGCTCATCAGGGCCGATGGCATAAATCTCGAGGGGTGTCCGGGAGTCTCGCTCCACGAGCCCTCGCTCTTCCGCGTGATCCAAAATGACGCTGACGGGGTGCGTCGGGGGAGTGCGTGGGTGCTCAAGGAGGACGGGCTGCGCCCATGCCTTCGGATTGTTCTTGTAACCGCCCCCGGTTCTGGCTTGGCCACCTCGGGGGCGATCATAGTGTTGAGCCTCGCGGTGGGCCGGAGGGGGAGGTCCTCCGGGGCCGATTCCTGCCCTCATTCTTTTGAGAAGGATCCGTGTTGCGGCGGTCCTTCTCGATTTCCTCCGCTTCAGCATATCGGTCCCCCCGCTGAAGGGCCTTCGTATAATCGCGGGGGGGATCAGTGATAAGGCTCCGGGAGAAGTTACTGTTGCGGAGGACGGTGTGGAAGAGGGCCATCAGGGTTCTGTCATCGGCGCCCTCGACTTCGAGGGAGGCCTGCCTCCAGCGTTCCAGGAAACTCCGAAGGGTTTCCTCCTTCTGTTGTCTCACATTCAGAAGGTGGGAGAAGTGCTTCTTTGAGCGATGCCTCCCAGCAAATTGCGTAAGGAAGCGGTGGGCAAGTTCTTGCCAAGAATCAATGCTGCCTTCGGGCAACCGGTTGAACCACTCATACGCTGGTCCCTCCAAGGTGGAAAGGAACCAACGGCATAAGTATTCATCCGAGGCCCCCATCATCATCATGCTATTTTGATAGCGGCTATAGTGTTCTTGGGGATCCGTCTTCCCCTCATACGGCTTGATAGGTTGCCCCCGATACTTGTGGGGGATTTTTGCCGCCAATACCCTTGGGGTGAAGGGTGTTCTTGTGCGGAGTTGAATGAGGGGCTCGCCTGAGCCTTCGACGAGCTTACGCTTCATTTCCTCCACTTGCGCCCGGAGGTCAGCGTACTCTGGATCTGGCCTCGCTGTGGAAGCCATCGGGGGTGCCTGACGATTCTCCTCGAGCTGACGGAGGAGGGCCTCAATGATTTCGTCCTTGGGATCCTTCGGGGCAACCCCTTGGGAGTTGGCCCGGAAGGATTGCGCCTGATTGATTTGGTGCCTGGCGTCATCGGCACGGAGGAGGGCTTTGCCCTTGCTTCGGGGGGGAGGCACGCCCTCGGCGCCCGAAGCGGAGGCACCACTCTCCTGTGGCCTGCTGGATTCTTGCTTGCCGAGGCGGTCTTGGACCCCTCGGCGTCCGGGAGCTCCCCCAAGCCTCTCAAGTGCAGAGGTCCGGGGTTTCTCTTTCATCATGGGGCGTTTGTCCCTGGATTGAGCCTCCTGGGAGGCGGTATCCTGCGCTATGACCCCCTCGCGGTTGCCAATCCCCGGGGGAGGATTGTTGAAGAGAGGGGGGAGTGGTGGCAATTGAATAACGTTTCCCCCAGCGTAGGGCTGGAGGGGTGCCTGAGGGGCGAGGGCCCCGGAATTGAGAGCCATGTTTTGAACAAAGGCCGCAAAGGCAGCCTGAAGATCGATGGCCGGGGCCGGAGGGGGAACTTGGTTCTCACTCCGATCCCTCCTTCGATTATCAAGGCCAATGCGGGCATCAGGGGCGTTCTTCTGTAGCTGCTGACGGAGGTCAGCGGTAGCCTGCTCCAACTCAAGGATGATACCACCCTCGGGTACCAAGAGCCTGTTGGAGGCCTCAGCCCCGTTGGTTTCGCCGGGGGTCACGTGGTTCTCCTCAAGGGTTTTGGACTGGGCACGGGTGGTTCTTCCCATTTTTGGTAAGTGTTATGTATTTGGTAGAGGGGGAGGGTTTCTTACTTGATAGTGTTCAACCTCTCAACGAGAGCACCAAATGATGGATAGTCTACCCGGGGGGGTATCTTATCCGAGGGGTTATTGCGGAAATAACTAGAGAGAAGTCAGAGCAAAATAGGAGGAGAGAGAGTTGATTTTATTAAATGAACTCGAGATGTGGAGTTGAGATGTAGATTATGTTTTACAAGGAGAAATGGGCTGCTATTTATAGCAGCAATAAATGCGATGAGAGGACACGTGTCAGTAATCCAACGGCCGAAGGGTCACATCAACCGGTTGGCACCGGCAGTGGTACGTTTACCGCATTGAATGCGGTTGGCGGATGTGACGTGGCATTAAATGCGGTGGTTGGCTGTCTCTAAAAGGAATCTTCGATGATTGAGCCAGTTTAGCCGAGGGCTCCTTGTGTAGCCGAGGGCTCCTTGTGTAGCCGAGGGCTCCTTGTGTAGCCGAGGGCTCCTTGTGTAGCCGAAGGCTTCTTGTGTAGCCGAAGGCTTGGTTCAGCTGAAGGCTTTCCCCTGGTGCCGAGGGCATGAGAATGCCGAAGGCTCATGTCTTCAGCAGCTTCTTATGCCAGAGAAGGCTATCCTGTGAGTTTTGGAGCCTTCGGCCAAGGAGGCCGAAGGCACCCCAGTGTGTATTCTGGGCCACCTTGAGGCTTGGGCCGTTGTATTTGGGCCTGAGTTGTTTCCTGAGCTCAATGGACTTGTGTAGGAGAAATAGGAGTCTATGGGCCGGGGGTTCCTGGGCCATATACTCCATCAGGGGGATATTATCTTGTGTGTTTTCTCGATTTTAATATAAAAAGACACTCTTTTATATTAAAAATAATGGAAGATGAGATATCTAAAGCCAATTTAAATACACTCTTAGACATTATAATTATCTAAAATTTTCAATCAAGAAACATATATTGAAACCAAATTAAATCAGTATATATTGAAATTGAGAACCCAAACTTAGTTTTCACGCTCGGGTCTAGTACTTAACTAGAGCAAACATTTTTAAAATAAAATCCAGACCAATTTTATTCATAGGGTTGGGTCGATTCAATTTTCAGCTTTTGAATTGATTTTTCACACCCATAGTTTCAAGTAGCGGACTAGCGTCTTTAAAAATGTTCCATTATTACTACACACAGTCATCATTACTTATAATTACTTATAAAAGCAATAATTCATTTTCAATTTAACATTGTTTAAAATTCATCACGAAGAAAAAGAAGACACGGTTAAAAATATTTCATTCAAAGTCGTGTCAATACTTTCCAAGTAAAATGTTCATTTTCCAAGGCCTATAATTTGGTTCGGTTCTAAATTTGTCTTTTTTGGTTCACTTTTCCTAGCATACACTAGTCCTCTTCAAGTAGAGGATGTAGAGCTCTACCATTGTAAGACTAATCGTGACACAACTCCCTTGATAAATAAAATCTTCAATCCATTTACATGAAAATTTTATATTTACTCAACCAATTCAGTTCTTTTCAAAAACTCAACACAACCAATATATTCACCCATCATTATTTTATCAAAGTCTTACTTTTATTATTATACATCATTTTTTTTTAAAATTGTGAATAATTAAAAAGTCCAACATTCCAGTGTAAAAAAGATGGAGTTTATTTTTTTTTGTTACTACAAACAGTTTTGAAAAAATAAACAAAAGATGTAAAAACATTAACCATGAAATCTTAGTACTTTAATCTAATTAAGAAAAAAATTGGGCCTAACCAGCAATTGAAACTTCATATTTTTTTTTAACTTTATATAGGAATATGTAATATTGATATGTTATGAAAATCATAAAAAGATGTGAATTTTGATACATTTTTTGTGGCCGTCTTTCTCATGCGCCTGTACAGGTGGATAAGGGTGACAAACTGGCAAATATCCTACCCGTGTGTGTGCCAGTGTGCCACCCTCCCACTTCGACACCTCTATATACTCTTTTTTGTGGGTTGCAACACTATTGAGGTGAAAAGGCTCAAATATGTCCTTTTCACCCCATGGGTTGATACCACCCTAACTCCCAAGCAGTGGTGGAGCCAGAAAAACTGTCCAGGGGGGTCAAAAATCAACGTTTTACCAAATGAAAGCAGTGGATCGTTTTTAGACAGTTTCTTAGTTGAATATTTCATATGTAGTTTAGATAAATAGACACTCGTAGCAATAAAAGAATTTATCTTTGCTTTGTTTCTGAGCTATGTCACGTAAGTAATGAGTTAATTATACATTATTTTTAAAATCCGGGGGGAAAATCAATATTACGCATCACATTTTGCTGTTTTTACGTTTAGATAATGCTGATTTTGCAGAAGTCATAACTTTTTACTCGTAATGAGTTACGAAGGCCATAATATATCAAATCGAAGATATTTCAGATCTCTATACTCTCAAACTTTCAGCGGGGTTGACTGACCACCCTGACCCCCTGGCTCCACCCCTGCTCCCAAGTATACATAAAACACTCTGAAATGCTCAGTATAAATCACATTGACAAAAAATGGAACATGTTTAATGCCAAAATTCTCTTGTTTTCTAAATAGGTTAATGTTAGTAATTTGTTATCGCAATAAACATTTTTTCAGAAGATCATGGCAACGAACTTGATAATCAACATGTTAGCATTCTTTATATATTTAACTACTTTATTAATTAGTGATGTTTTATGTCCCACTATCTTTATTTCACTAGCTTATTAGGTTTGTCACACATCAATTTTTTTCAAACTTTGTGTGTCCTAATTTAATCATTATAACTTCACAAATTTAAATCCAACCACACAAAGCTTTTCTCACTAAAATAGTTCTAAACCCTGTTAAAACTAAGACTATAATTAGTTGATTACTAAATGAAAATCAATCATTGGCGAAAAATATTGATTTTGTGGTGATTTGAGTATACTATTTGTGCTAATTATTTACTCTTGAATCCTCACAATTTAAAAGTAAATTGTTTATATTGTTATAATAGAAAGCGAAAACCTTATATCTAACCTGCAACTTGATCTTTGCTCTTACTAGACTCATCACACTAATGCAAACGTGTCAAAATTTGAGTAAAGCTTTATGCTGAACACACGAGAACTGCGAAATTATGGGCATATGAAGCTTCAAAATCTCCAATCATAGTAAAACTAACCATCAGTACATCATAAGACTAACACAAACATACACAATGCAAAAACGAGAAAATATATAACGAGAAATATATAAAAATTGGTATAAAAATTAAAGAAAAAAAATCACACGTAATTAAACTCCAATGTGAAACGCCATCTTCGAAACTCGAGCAACTCTTGCACTCCATGGTGCTAATTCAGGAGGAGGGCGGACTTATGGTGCCACTAGTGCATGAACACCTCTGACAAAGATTGAGAAGAAATCACAATATGTGATCTTCCTTGAACTGCTCCGTCGAAGAGAAGTCAGCACCAACTTCTAGGAAACCTAGCTCTGGCGTGGCTAGAAACCCTTTAATCTGATCCATAGTAACTTAGTGTTTGTTTGTCGATATAATCAGCCCAAAATTATCCTCCCACGACAAGGGATCAACCGTTGAGGAACCAAAAACAAAACTCTAGACAAGAACCTAGGCAAGACTGCTGGAAGACTCCCATTGGAGGTTGGGGGTTTTCAAATGTTAGGTTCACTCGATAATTTCAATATTTCCTTTCAAATTATGACTACAAAGTTTAATTGTTTAAAACATAAAAAATCATCATTAGTGAAATGAGTAGGTTCGCAATACAGTTTCCAAACAAAGACTAGTTAAAAGTGATTTCTAGTTCCAAACAAAGCATCAAATTTAAGCATAAGATAGCATAATCAAATGATGGATATATACTATCCCGGGCCGGGGAAACTCGTGATGACATTTCTTGTATTGGCCTGGATCTATCTCATTAAATTAGTCCCGGCACATGGTATTGTCTAAGCCCATGGATCTTCTCTACATAAATTTTTGTATTGTAGAAGATTCATTATATTCATTCAACTCATACACACTTCATAAATTTTATCTACCTAGATCCTCTCTCTATCAAGATCTAGAATATTGTATAGATATTATGCATCAACTGCAGCTTTCATCAAGAGTATTGATCCATGATCAGGTTAGATCCTCATCAAATCATTGGGAAAAACCAAGACAAATTCTGAAAAACTGGAGATTTTTTTTTACAATTCCGGAAAAGTTCATCGGAATTTTGAAGATCTAGAAATAGTTGGCCATTAACAGTCTGGTTCGGCAAGAGATGACGATTACCTTCCTGAACTTCCTGGAAAAATGAAGGGCGCAATAGCATCGCCCTCTCTGATAAGTGTTAAATCAAAGCTCTTAACATGGGTTTTGGCGTAGGTGTACGATGTGGTAAACTGAAACTATGGTGCCATGTGAGTTCGGAACATGATTCTCATTTCTCATTGCCCATCGTTGTCCATTTGCAAATCGCAGATACAAACATAATCCACATCTTATAGAATTGCGATGGAATAAGCAAAATTGGGCCAATTCGGATGCTTCACCGACACGTACTGGGCGATTTGACTATCCATAGGCTTGAGGGTGCTTTCCGCACCTCAGGGAAACATGCCCCAAATCTCCAAATTTAAATTTTTTGGTTCTGTAGATGGATTACATGCTCCAAATCACACAAAACAATGCTTTGAAGTTCAAGTTTGGAAGACAATTCGGTTTTGTTGAGTTTCTGTTCAATCGGTAATTTTCCATCTCAGAAAAGGATGAAGAGCAACCCAATAGGGAAATGACGACCAACCAATTCAACTAGTATTGTAGTTTCAAATTAGGATTGTCTTAATCAATCAAATTGAGGGTGATGTACTCTTTTTCTCCAGTTACGAGTTTTTTTCCTAGTGGAGGCTTTTAGTGGGCATCATCTAATGGCATGTAATATGCGCCGAGATCCTTTACAAATCAAGCAAGGCATCAAGAATGACTATGGTAGTTAAGAGAGCACTTGGACTACTCTGTTTCACCTCGAAAACTTCTGGCAGCGCATGGCTGTAGTCGTGCCCCTAAAAGTAATTCACTTATGAACACTAATACTATAGTATAGCTAGTAGAGTGCATAGCCACATGGAAAGATGGTTTTCGTGTGTGTGCAAGCGTAAGAAAAGTCAATAAAAGGTTTTTTTTTGGATATTTATACTAAAATAGGCCAAGTTCTGGGCTACTTGGTCAACTATAGGTTGATACCCAACCAGGTATACAAAGATTTCCCCTTTTGCTTCCAAAGGTACTACACACTCGACCGAATATTTGACTTACCCGACCGAGTGTATAATCAAATCGGGTTTTTCTTTGTCTCACATGAAGTTTCCTTTTGTACCCAAACTCCTTTTGCATGCTCCCAAGTGATTTCCTCTTACTTTTACATCAGGTTTCTTGCTTACATTTCAAAATCTCTTAATATCTTGATTATGTTTTAATTTTAGTCTAATTTAGACTATAAGGATTACAATGTAATTGTATAAAATCTAAGTGATCCCAAAGTAAAACCAACCTAAAATGTGATATCTATGCCTTACTAAATAGCACATATCAACTTCTCGCTTTAGGACCAGAAAACTCTGGATAGATATATACTATCCGGAACTGAGAATACCCGAGATGACGTTTCTTGTATTGGGCCTAGCTTGTTACATTAGTCCCGTCCCATGACATTGTCTAAGCCCATGAGTCTTATCTATAGGTATATGGTCTAGTATTGTAGAGGATGTGTTCATTTTAAAAAATACACACTTCATAAGTTTCATCTAACTAGCTCATCTCTCCATCTAGATCTAGAATATTGTATAGATATTATCATCACTATATATTCAACAATTTAATGATACTCTTTTTATATAATCATTACTATTATATTCAACAATTTATTGATATCCTCTACAATATAGTCTTATATTATACGGAGTAGAAGATTTATTCATTCTAAACTATTTTATGTTTTTAATGAATTGTTTGAAAATATTGCGCTGTATATAGTATATATGTGTGTGTATACAGTATGTATGTATGTATGTATGTATGTATGTATGTATGTATGTATGTATGTATATATATATATAGAGAGAGAGAAGGAATCCTGTCAGGCCGGTCTGACAATACTCGTCGTCCGACTGAGGCCATCAGAGACCCTTCGTGGTGGATCTTTTTTATGAAATTTTGTGAGCAGGTTCCACATCAAGTCTACTTTATACATACCAAATTTCAGTTAAACATTGAATCGGCAAGACAGTCAAATAAATTGCTGAAAAAATTGCGCCGTTAAAATATATACATAAAGCACATTTTTGTAAAGAATTTATTTGACTGCCTCCCCGATTGAATTTTTAGCTGAAATTTGGTATGGATAACTGGATGAGAAACATGATCAACAAATTCCATAAAAAAATTCCAGCAGGAAGGTCCCCAAATGGCCTCGGCCTGACAGCGGTTTCTGTTAGACCGGCCTAGCTATCACAATGCTTTTCAATCTCACATTTAAGTGACTTCGCGATCGAAATTTAAAATTGAAATTTTGTAGAGAAAATATACACTTTATGAAGAACATGATCACAAAATTTCAATAAAAACTTTGTCGGATATCCCTTAAATGGGTTTGGCTTAACGATGGTTCTAGTCAGTTCGTCTTGATAGGAACACCGTTCAATATAAATATATTTGTATATACAATAGGTACTTAAATTCTGGTCTAACAACAGAATATTCTAGGTTTTGGACCGGATAGACCCCAGAATTGTAAAAATCCTTGGACCAAAGACCGGTCTAGTATGTAACCGGTCTGGATCCAGTCTAGACCGACTAGTCCAGTTCAGTCTGTTATACCGGTCTAGACTACATGAAAGTATTGGTGAAATTTTAGAAACTCATGATCAATTGATTTTTCATAATAAAAGTTACTACTTCCGTCCCAATTTATGTGTCTCATTTGACTTTGGCACATTTATTAATAAAATGGTTGAAAAGGTAAAAGTTGTGGTTGAGATTTGATTATAATAAAGTGAAACGTTGTAGACCACATATTTCTTTCCAAAAAGGAAAATGTGACAATTATTTTGGGAGAACCAAAAAAGGAAAGTAAGATAAGTAAAATGGGACTAAGAGATCAGAATATTTAATTTTGTACTTCAGTGAAAATTAGTAAAATATGATTATATTATAGAAAAATACGAGTCATATGATAATGATCGTGTGGACATAATTGGCTTTTATGGCTATAATAATTTATAATCCGTATTTATATAATGAATTATAAATTATAAATTGAATCCCTTCAAATTGGGAAATTTTGAGCAGACTCAATTTTTTAGAAATCCATTTATTCTAAATTAAGGGGATCTACATTTTGTGAAAACCATGTAATTTTTAATCGAGAGCATCTAAAGTAATATGCAATGCATATAGAGACACTCTAATACTAGCTCTAGCATAGTATTACTGCCTAATTAGGCACTCTATACAATGCATAGAGGTACATATGGATGTACCTCTATGCATTGTACGGGGCTCCGTACGGACAAAGCCATTAGAGGCCCTTCTAGGTGGAATTTTTTGACGAAATTTTTTGAGCATGTTCTGCATCAATTCTAGTTTATCCATACCAAATTTCAGCTCAAAATTCGATCGGGAAGGCAGTCAAATAAATTCTTGAAATATATGGCGCATTCTGCGCACATATTATGTGCAGTATATTTCAAGAATTTATTTGACTGCCTTCCCGATCGATTTTTGAGCTGAAATTTGGTATGGATAAACTAGACTTGACGAAGAATATGCTCAAAAAATTTCATCAAAAAATTCGACCGGGAAGGGCCTCGGATGGCTTTGTCCGTACGGAGCTTCCTGTACATCCATATGTACATGAACAGCCCTCATATATATGTATTACTCTGTAATTAGGTACTTACCTAGTTATATCATCCAAGTTTCTCTATAGATGACTAGATGAGGCATACTAGTTTCTCTTGGTTGAAGGTGTGGTTAGGTTACACCAGATTTCAGTAAAGCCATTGAACTTTGCCGAAATATAGATGAATCCCTTTATTGCTTTGTTCATGTAATTAAGATTAGAGCATTACCAATTGTTTCATGAAACAGGTATGTCACCAAATTCATCATGTGCGCGCATGTATACTATGTATATGACATAATGACGTATATGCACAAATTAGTCTTTTTGGTAATAAAATCAAAGTACATGTAACAAAATTAAAGTAGGCATGGAATAAAAAATACGTGCAAAAATTTATAATTTTTTTCATGAGTTTTGATCGTGGTCATTTGACAAAAAAATAGTACTCCGTACTACTTTCGTGCCTCTGACTTTGGTATAAGATGAGACGGTGTAGTTACTATGAAATGTGAATTTATACGATTGATTTGAGGGGATAGAGTAGAAATAAAATAAGAATGATTTAAAACCGCACAAAAATATCAAATTTGACATGATATAATCTTATATATGGACGTTTCAAAAAGGAAAAATAAGACAATTTTAGCGAAACAGAGAAATATTGCCCTAATCTCTTGTAATACAGGGATATAGGAGCAATATAGAGACAAAGAGAGCGACGAAGTTAATAAGAAAATTGTAATTATACGATAAGTATAAACTTATAAATAATATTGATATTATAGAATGTAACAATCATTTTTAGCAAAGACAATTGTTGTGATCCAGAAAAAAATTATTGTTTGTGATATAGAAAATTCACTTTTTTCAGGTCAAAATCAGTTTGCTATTAAAATGAAAAATATTGTTTGTGCATAGACAATAAAATTCTATGTAACCCGACGTGTAATCAGCAGTGTACAAAGAGACCTTTTCAAAATATAAATAGAGTAAGATTGAGGAAATGGTCAATTAAGTCCACTAATTTCTATGAGATAGAGTAAATAGTACACTATATTGCATTTGACATTCATATGTACATAAATTTAATTTTTAGTGTTAATTGAGTTCACGCGTTAGATTAACGCGTTAATATGTCTGAGTTGGCAAAAATGTTGAGTAAAAAGGCGTAGTCGATCAAGGGGAAGACAGTCAACGGGAAGTCAACCAAGATTCTAGCTTCGAATTTCAAAAGGTTGACTTGGGGGCGATCTGTGGGTGCATCAACCAAAGGGAAGTGGACATGCGGGGGACTGATGTCAACCAAGAGAAATTTGATAAAGGGCTGAGGGCTGGCGTCAAAAATCGACTTATTAGCATTTTCGCCATTTTGTTAATCAAATCAATCGTGTTAACATACTAATATAACAAGTGTATTCAATAATATTAAAAAACCGAGTTTATGTGAATGTCAAACACAATATATCGTATTCTTAACTTCACCTCATTGAATTTAGTGTACTCAATTCACCTTTATATAACACCGAATTTTTAACATTCATGATAATCTTTTTTTAGACAAAGCAAACAAAAAAGTGGGACCAAGAGTCGGATACCCTAGTAAAGTCTCGTCAGGTTATAGCCCCCAACTAGAAAAATATCCTAGTACGGGATACTGTGCTTTACTTTAACCCTACTGAAAAATAAACCAACCTTAAATGGTTTGTCCTTAGGGTCTGTTTGCAACAGCTTCTGCTTTTAAAAAAGTGCTTTTTTAATGAAATGGAGAGAAGTGATTAAATAAAAGTTGATAGTGTTTGAGAAAAAAGTGATTTTAAAAAGTAAAAGTGGGTAGTGTTTGGTAAAATAAGTGCTTTTTGGGTAATAGAAAAAGTAAAAGCACTTTTGACGCGGAAGCCGAGAAAAATAAAAGTTGTAGTGTTTGGGAAAATAAGTGCTTTTATAAAGCCAAAAGGTGAGAAGTGCTTTTTTAAAAGGAGTTGCAAACCAACCCTAAGGGTCACATTCATTTCACATTTTTTTAACTTATGGAAAATTCTTCCACTTTCACATTTTTGATAATTTCTATAGGTTACATTCATTTCACATTTTTTTACACAATTACAATCATATATTTCTAATTTATTCCACTACCTAAATATTTGAGACAACTCAAAGTTGGAAGAATTTTCTGGGACGGAGGGAGTACTTTACAAATATATAGTACACGCATAGAGTGATTTAATTGAATTAGAGAGCTTCTTCTGGTACACATTTTTATATTCACCTTATATCCATATAAGAAGTTATTTTTTGTCTGTGAATCCGACTCACAAATAAAATAATTTGCATAGATATATTTTGTCTATGATCAGGATTCACGGACAAATAAAATTCCACATGACAATGTACAAAAGTGGATATTAGAGGATACAAACAATTTTTTGATTGAATTATTACAATGAAACATCCAATCTTGATATGAGAATATAAAACGCGTTTCATTCAAAGCAACTCTTTTAACTTCTGTTTGCGTTACTATCATTCCAACCCGAATTAGCCATTTACTCCTCTTCACTTATTCGAGCTTTCCCCTTTATTTTTTCACGTTTTCAATACAATTGTACCATTAAAAATCACTTAGGTTTAATAATTTGCGATTAATGCTTTCCAATTTCAACCCAAAATAAAGTCAAGCTCAATAGGCAAGGAAAGACAGAAATAGTATAGAGTAAAAACGATTGCGTTGATTTGCATATACAAAGTACGAATTAGTTGTCTAATGTACAGTTAAATTAGCTAGATATGATAAAAATATGATTAGGCATCCGGCTACCAGCACTGATCGGTTTCCCAATTCCGGCGAGTTGAGCTGGTGAATCCCGACGACCTTGCCGGAGTCGGAGAACTACAAATACCGGACCGCATTTCAACGCTCCGCCACCTACTGAACAGCCGCCGATCATAGTCGGCGCGTTTCTCGGGATCTGACAGTGTAGAATACGCGGAATGGATTTTGATGAACGCGTTAGCCGATGATTCCTTCTCCGCGGTCCCCGCCACATCCGGATGGAAAGCTCGAGCGAGTTTCCGATACGCCGCCTTGATCTCATCGCCCGTCGCGCCGAACGGAATCTCGAGCACATCGTAGTACGACGCCAGAGAAGGAGATGCCGATTTCGGAGGCCAATTAAATCTGGAGGAAAACGAGGCGGTACCTGATTCCGTTCCGGTCTCGGCATACGCCGCCGTAGCAGCAGCGGCGGTGATTGTGGAAAAACTTGACCGCCGGGATGGGATCAACAGCGGAGAGTTTGAATTCGCCGTGGAGAAGAACGAAGTCTGTGAAGGAGAAGGAAGAAGAGAAATGCAGGGAGCGGAAAACGAAGCCATTGTTGACGTTGAGAGAATTTGAAATCTGCGATTTTAGGGCTAAGATGTGTGTGGAAAACGAAGAGATCGAGAAGGGCATAAATAGGGAGATGGAAGAAGGATTGGAAGGATTAGAAGGAGGAGACTTAACGGTGATAAAGCTGACGGAGTTATAATAGTAACAGACGCGGTGAGAGCTCCGTTACCTTGTCATAGAGACAATGCTTATCCGTTATGCGTAGAGTGGGCCACTGCTGATGGATTGTCCAGCAAATGGTTTATCAGACGATTCGATAGTATCGAAAATCCATGGATAAATTAAATAAGTGCCACGCAATACACATCCATACTCATCCATACTGATTAGGACAGAAGACAGAATGCTACTACTACTGTTGTTGTTATTTCTTTGTCCCTTAAATAAAGTATGATATCTGTTTGGCAACACTGTTTTTTGGCTTATCAGGTTTATCAGCTAACTTTTTCACCAAACACGTAACTTCTGCTTTCGCGCGCTGAATTATGTAACAAGCGGAAAAAGTAAGGTTGGTGTTACTTTTCTGACTATATTGGCTGAAGTTACTGTAGATGATTATTTTAGCTATTTTTACATATAATTTTTTCTTTATTTTATTAATAAAATATATTTTAAAAATAATTTTTTCTTAAATCAGCAAAATCAGCCAATGCAGCCACTTCAGTCAGAACTTCAAAAATTTCAGCAAAATCAGCCAAAACAACCGATTTTGGTGCTACCAAACGGGCTCTTAATAGGGAGCATAGCTCACAGGGTAGGAAGGGGTATCGCAAGAGAGATTTCAAATTCAATTTTAATCAATTATTTGGGGGTGGAACAACACTTCATTTTATAAAATGAGATCAAAGGTTCATTTACATTCTCCCAGATATTTGTCCAGCTGATTTTGGGGCTTTCAAATCTGGAATGAAATGTCATCCTTTTTGCAAATCAATCTTATTATCTGGATCCATTATACATAGTACATAATATTTTACACATAAAAAAGACTCTGTATTAGTACTTCACATGAAAGTTTAGTATTTTGTTGAAATGTAAAGACATTATTTTTAGCTTCATTTGTTATTCTTTACTCCAACATAGTGGAAGCCTTTACGACACAAGAGTAATGATGATGATCCCTAAAGATTATGGAGATGATGAATTTATGTCAATACCCGTAGTATAACCAAGCATTCCGGTAAATCTGGTTGTGAGGTCACCGTGCCTAGTGGGAGGTTTCGAGTTCGAAACCCGCTAGACACATAAGGGTTCGAAATTCAATGGAGTGAGCTTCAGCCCTGTTTACACCGAGCCCCCGGCCCCAGCTCCTTGAAGTAAAAAAAGTATCCCTAGTATATGATTAAAGTTTCAATCCGGAGCAAATAATTGTTTGTTTGATACCTTCAAATTTTCGTTTATCTCAATTGACAGTGAGTTAGATCATTTATGCTTTAAGTTAATTTACTTGATCATGTTAGTCAACAATTTTAACTGTCCAAAATTGATCATGTCGTGACAAAATGATTGAAAGAAAAAAGAGGAAAAATACCTTTTACCTAAAGACGGAGCAACGGACACGGGATTCACTAGGACTAGGACTAGAGGCGTCGCTCGTTAATACTACCGACATTCCTATGCTACTCAATTTTTTTTTATTGTTTTGATTACTACGCGTATCATTTTTAGTTGTGAAGCAAAAACTTATAAGTAATCATCTTAAGCATATACTTACTAGTAAATATTGTGGCGGGGTAGCTCAATTGGTGAGACGTGATGTGGAGAGATTTCAGCTCAACTCCGATAAACAAAATCTAAAATTTAGAGTCCGATTGGTCACCCTATTTTCGGATTATGAGACTTATTAATTAAGTCTTTCATCAAACAATAATTTTAGATTTCGCGCACTAAATTTTGTAATAAAAAAAAGTAAGATTGAAATTAGTTTTCTAATTGTATTAGATGAATTTACGGTAGCGATTAATTTGGCTATTTTTTATATAAATTTTTTCTTTACTTTATTATTAAAAATATTTTAAGTATGATTTTTACATAAATCACTAGAATCAGTCAATCTATTCAAAGAACTTCAGTGTTATTAAAGGGGTTTTAATTTCATTCATGAAGACTAATCTTCACTAAATCATTGTTCAAGTAAAGCCAATCGTATAAATTGTCATTGTTCAAATAGGCATCCTACTGTATTATGAAGCCTTAATTGTTGACAATTTAATACGGAGTATATCTTTATAATCATAGATATTACCCGAAATAGGACTAAAAAAGTTTGAAAATTTCAAAATAGAACTTCCACGTTTTTATTTCCAAAATAGGACTAATAACTATCATGTTTTGGTTGTATCAAACTTCAAACATAGCAGTATTTTCCAAACTTGGCAGTAATTAGTCCTATTTTGGGAATAAAAACATGACAGGTTTATTTTGGAATTTTCAAACTTTTTAAGTTCTATTTCGGGAACTTTCCCTTATAATTATGAAGCTCTAATTGTTGACAATTTAATACTTCCTCCGTTCCCTTTTAATTGCAACAGTCAACATTTCACGTTTGCCAACGCACAAGTTTGACCATTAATATCTTTCATTCCTTATTAGTAAAAAATTTAAAAAATTCACATTTTGAAAATTTAGAATGAGAAGAATTTAACAATATTTTAAAAAAATTTAAACTATAATACATTAATTAATAAAATATAGTCAACGTAGAATATGTGAATAGTGTAAAAAGTCCAATGTTACAATTAATAGAGAACGGAGCTAGTACATCTTTATGATTATGTATCATGAGGTCTATTCGCACTTTTTGACATGCTCGTTACGTTATTCTAGGTTTAGTTATACCTTCGAGGATTTAGTTAGTGGTTTGAAGGTCTAGTTTGCCTTTATAAGCTTTAAATTTTAGCATTTAAACAGTATACATTTACAAAACATTTTTATTAAATCATATTCCATCCGACTACTGTCCGTGCAAAGTGAATTTAAATTATACGGAGTAAAAGAATATTTCAAACCAAATAAAATTGGGATGCGGGAATTAGGATGTATCGAGATGTAGCCCCACTCAAACCTAGGACTAGGTGATAGTCTCAACTCTCAACCAGCTTCAAGGGCAGAAAGAACATGGCATCCAACGTTTTCCTTAGGGCTCCTTTTCTTCTGTCAATTTTGACAGTGATTCTATGGATGGTTCTATTTTTTATGGAGAAAAAAGAGGAATGCAACTAAATATAGAGCCCAACCCTAGCCATACAAATGCTCATTCTATGGATGGTTTCTTCTCAAGTAAATGATGCAAGTGCTGTTGTAGAATTGATATTGATGTTTTTTTTTAAATTGATATTGATGTTGTTCATCAAGTTTTAGATATATTTTTCTCAAATTCATTTATGCTTCTGAACTTATCTATGATAATCACCGCCACAGGAGGAAAGAGTGGTACAAGATTTTTATCAAACTATCAAGGTTGGAATAAATGTCATTGGTTTTCACACAATCGAGATAGATCTGCAGGTCCAATGAAATCAACCTACGACGCGTCATAACTGGAAACCGATGACTTGTTTCTTTATTATTTTCTTATGTCGGTTTGTTTTTTATAGTTTTGCATATTTTAGTACTATGAAGTACTTTTTATTTATTCGTTTTTATTTAGGTAGAGTTGTAAGTTTTTAAAATCACGATAGAAACATGAAGACTTACATGGTGATGTTTTATTAACAAGTTTCAATTTGTCCATTACATGGTTAGCGACTTCTGGACTTAGCTTGTTTGTTGGTGGGTGGCAGAGTCAAAGTCCGATAGGCTTATGCATGAGGTTGTTATGATCTTGAGTCTATTGCAATGTTATTTGATTGATTAATTTTAATATAGATTACTTCCATTCAAAAAAAGTAATGGAGACATCAACAATAATAGTAATGTGGGTGGCAGTAAGTTTTGTAATTGCTGTATACCAATTACGGAGTATTAAATTGACTAGGGAGAAGCAAATTTGAATTGCTTAAACAGATCGCTAGCCTCACTAAAAATTGCACTATCAACTTTTACTATAAAGTATTTGCTTTCACCTCACTTAAAATCAGTTTTTAAAGGTAATCCCAGCTTTAAGCTAACATTCGGGGTTCTAGAACGTATGATATATAGGTTTTCCTTTCTAAAGGTAATCCTTTAAGCCAATATAGGAACCTAACAATAAAGTTGTCAAGCCATTACTCCCTTTCCAGGCTTTCCCTTCTGCGCGGTACAAATCAAAGGACAAAAAAGTGCGCTAACCATACATTCTAGAACCCCGAACGCGGCCTTGAGTAATTGAACCATCATTTTCTTCCATGTAACTAACACAATTACACAATACCGAACTTATTAGCAAAATAAGCAGCATATTTAGAATTTTACTTAACTATTTGCTTAATGAATGTGATCAAACTTTTTTCTTTTGAAAAAATCAAATATATTTGAGCATATAAATAAATAAAACAAGCTAAGTATGGTAAATTTGAATAAGTATCACTATTTAGTATTTAGAAAAAATGTCATTTTAGCCGCAAAAGCATGACCAAATGTATGACGAATTTAGTGTCAATTAATTAGTCTATGAATTCAAACTTACTAGTCGCCATAATAATTCAAGGACTAAATTTATGAATATTCAGGGACCTTTGTCGCCATAATAATTCAAGGACTAAATTTATGAATATTCAGAGACCTTTTAAAAACAACTCTCAATTAGTCGGCACAATAATTATCAAACCTTATCCATTGTCACACCCAATAATAAACCTTCTAGAAGATGCATGTAGTGAGAAGTTGTCAACAACTTAAGAAGTGGAAATGTCAACACGTGGTCCAATGGCTCCTCCGTTTTGGATTACGTTCTGCCTCGTTTGGTTAATATCATTTTCGCTTGAACAACTCATAAAGGACTAAAGGAGGCTATTGGTCGGGACACAATTGAACAAACGAAAGATAAGAATTCCTTAAATCTAAAGACATAAAATATGATTGTAACAAGTAGAATAGTTCCCTAAATAAATATAATATGCTAGTTATCACTACTCGGTAATAAAAAAAATCCTAACGAGTCAAAATTTAGCATGTACACAATTAAAATTATATACGGAGTATCTGACGTTTTGAGATCATATTTGACTTGAGCAATTTATTCATGGAATAAAGGTTGGTTAAAACGAGACCTACAATTTTAAAAATGAGAATCAATGTAATTTGGATTCAAAATGAAGCATCCTCACAATTACTAATTCTAATTTTAGATTAGAATTCTTGTTACTTTTCATACTATAAAATGGTCAGAATGTTGGTTTCAAAGTAGGATCATGTCGAACATTATACATTCTGCCTCAAAATTGTTGGTACTTGTTTAAAGTATAATATCACGTTCATCAAGCTAATTATATAATTCAAGTTTGATATTGCATTCTTCAATACAATTTTATTAAATAATCTGATTTTATTACAAAAATCAAAGGGTCTTACACTAATTTGTAGGTAATTGACAAATTTTTTGTCAAGATCTTGTGATAAGTTTTCGGATAAATCGCTTTTGTATAAATTTTGGCTCGAATTTGACAAGGATGTGCTAATCCATGTAAAAGCGTTGAAAAAACATATTGTAATTAGTGACAAAATGAATCAGTACGAATTTTTACTCAAGATTAATGTTTTAAATCCATAGAGTTCATCTCACATATTAGGAGCTCTCCTATATATCTATGACCTCTAACTTCGGAGAGAGATCGTCCACGCTTCATGAAAAGATTATCAATACCATTTTTAAAGAAAGTGTAGTAGCATCAATAAAATGTCTCATTGTAAGGAATCGTTAGAACGTAACCATCATATCATCACCTTATGTATAATTTGTTTTTATTTGGTTAAGGGCACAAATTTTATAACAAAGTTCTAAATTCTAATTCTAAATTTGCCCCTCGAAGTCCTCCGCGCGCTGCATACACATAACACATGGATTCGTACCACTTTCACTTCAATAATACCCCGTATTAGTAACTTAACGAAAGTATAGTAAATTAATGATTGACATGTGAAGACATTGTTTTACCTTCATTTTGTGGTTGATTAGTTTTCGTGTTCAGACAATGTCTGTATATACTACTACCTCCGTCCCATTGAAAGGTTCCCACACCAAAACGACACGGTTATTTATGTGATAATTAAATAATGTACTTTGGGTATATTTTGAGAAATAATTTTAATAGGTATATATTTTAATGTGCTAGTATTGATAACTGTGATATTTTAAATGTATTATTTTTAATATTTAATGACTAATTTATCAATTAAGATTGTTAGTTGTTTCCTAAAATGGAAATGAGAATCTTTTAATGGGACGTCCAAAAAAGGAAAGTAAGAACCTTTTAACCAGACGGAGGGAGTTGTATATTATTAACGTCTCAATGGGGAACAAATAATTGTTTGTTTGATACCTTCAAATTTTCGTTTATCTAGATTGATAGTAAATTACTACGTAGATCTTTTTTTTTTATCATCAACTCCAACATACTTTATTAACTCAAAAGGTCATTAGCCAGTTGGCTTTGAATACAAGTTTCAGGATCATTACATCAAACAAAGAAAGAACAAAACTGACACTAACTACTAGACTCCAACAATGAAGACTGTAAACCCTATGATCAGACTTAGAGACGGTCACCTTAGCAATACGAATCGCTAATCATGTAACGGGCTTAACATAGCCATCCATATTCCCATAGATCCATACATACTCAAAGACATAAAACCAGACTAAATTCCCAAACAAACTGACAAACATAGCAACAAAGATGTCAACGAGAAACCAAATGACAAAATAATAAAAATTACTGGAAAACTTTCACGAACTCTAGCCTCTCGCACAATCCATGGTGGTGGCTCAGGAGGAGGTCGTACTATTGGTACCTCACTAGTTGATCCTCCAATGTCGATCAAAAGATGGCCTATACAAAACCCATGCAACTCTCCTCGTCCCACACGTGAGCCCCAATCACCACTTGCAGTCGTCATCTTCGTTGTCATGCCCTACAACTCTCGCACCGCAAATCTCGTGGTTGCTGCACTGGTTATGTCGGAAAACTTCGAACCAGAGATCGCCGATCCCAATCCCCTTAGCTTGACAAGACCGAGCTCCTTCATCTCGTTGTCCTTCAATGCTCTAACCGAAAGCACTTCTAACAAATAAAAACTCGGTGGCAAGCCAAAAGCCCACCGCCGGATGAAACCCTAGGCCAACCTAGACGGTGGCGCTAGAGAGAGAACGCATGATCGAACCAATATGTTTTTTTTACTACGTAGATCTTTAAATACTCCCTCCGTCCCGGGGAGAAGTTCCCGGGTTGACTTTCACACATTTTTAGGAAATAAAGTTACTGAGGGGTAAATTTTACTGTTTTGCACTGTTTCGACACTGTTTGGCACTGTTTCGACACTGTTTGGCACTGTTTTGCACTGTTTTGCACTGTTTGGCACTGTTTTAATGTAGGATAACTTTCCATTTAGGGAAATGGAAAGTTTCTTTTGGGACATCCGAATAAGGAAATTGAGAACTTCTCCCCGGGACGGAGGAAGTATCATTTATGCTTTCAGTTAATTTACTTCATTTCAGTCGACAATTTTAAGTGCGGCAAGTGCCCAAAATTGGTCATGCATGTCGTCACAAAATGATTGAAAGAAAAAAGAGGAAAAATACTTTACCGAAAGGCAGAGTAACGGACACGGGACACACTAGAAGTCTAGTAGCTTGAAGGTTATAAATAATCATCATAAGTACGTAGTAGTACTACTCCGTCACTTAAAATTTTGTCAAAGTTGACCAACACAGAGAATAATAAAGTAAAACTGTGTGGTTGAGGTGTGTAGAGAGAAAAGAAATAACAGAAAACACAAAAAAATTGATTGAAAGGAAAAGTAACAAATTTTTTTGAAACATCCGAAAAAGAAAAGATGACAATATTTTAAGGGAGGGATTATTAATTTTAAGACATTGAAGTATTATCCATTTCTTCGTTCCAGTAGGGCCAATGGTATAAATTGTCATTTTCAAAAGGGAAAATAATGTCCAAATACACATCATATCATCAAAAGCATATATACTAGAATAGGGAGCTATAGCTACGATATATTGTTGACAATTAAATACACGTTTTTATAATTTATAGATCGTGAAATTGCATTTTTTACATTCTAGTTCTTCCGACCACAACCGTCACTGTTTGGGTGCCATTTTTTTTACTCGGATCGGCCGGTCTAGTCTCCAAATGTTCACTTTTTCTGGAAAATTTGAAAAACGCCCAAAATTGTGATTGTGATATACCGGGCCGTTCGCGCGTAATCGCGACTCCTGGGTCTTCCATTTTTTGGCAAAGACCGGCATACTGGGTCTTAAATCGGGACCAGAACAGATTGGGTCCATGTCTGTCACTACCTTTGATTGTATGCAAAATTTGGAATCAGGACCGGCACAACTCAACCGGCCGATCAAAGCACAATACAAGCATTTGTTTTTCTATATACGTTTTCAATTCTAATATTCACTTTTCTTACCAACCAGGGAGGTTGGAGAATTATCAAATAAGCCCCCGAACTTACATAAAACGTGCAAATCACCCTTTATATATGAGGCTTTGTCCGACCGTCGCCATTTGAGGGCAGTTCGTGGTGGATTTTTTTTTTATGAAATTGGTGGCAGGCCCAGTGTAATTTACTCACATCAAATTTCAGCTAAAAATTGAATCGGTAAGGTAGTCAAATGAATTTTTGAAGATAACTGCACAGTTAAACAACACAGTATATTAGAGATATTTTTATTGTAATTGTGATCAATGTTTACCTTGCTAGTTTATAGTTAGCTTTTATAATAAATAGGCCTTTTTAGGCAAAATGTAATAAAGGCTTTCATGCCTTTTTAGGTATGGGCCTCCTAGAAAAAGGAGCCCAAATGATTGTAAAACCTACCTTTCCCGTCAGACTATATATATGCCTTAAGGGAAAGGCTAGGTTAAGCTTTTCGTAACATTCCTAGTGCCGCAGTGCCTATTTGCGTGTAAGGTTTTTACGCTTAACATTCATATCATTCTGTAAAACCTTCACATCAATGGAAAGCTTCAAACACAGATCTACCTTCCATACATACATTCTAGACTAGAAAACAGGGACCTAACATCTGGTATCAGAGCCGAGCGTGTGACCGATTGAAGTTTTTGCAAATTTATTGATCGAGTGAAGACAGAAGAAAAGTCTTGCGCGAAACTCATCGGCGAAGTTTTTGCTACTTGAGCGATTTTCGATACTGCTTTTGTTGTTATTTTTTGCAGGAAAATGTTTACAGGAAAGTGTTTCTAGGATTGCAAGGTTTCATTCTGTGAAAAATCGCACCCAGAAAATTGGCGTACAGGTTAAGCGTGAGTTGAGCGATTCTGCACTTTCGCGCAACTCCTCTGGAAGGAAGAACAGGTTCCGCGCAACTCCTCCTGACTGATTTCAACTTCGCGCAAAACACCTTGCGCGTTTTGGATTGAGTGAAAGTACTGTGTTGCGCTATCTCTACTTGCGCAATTCACAGGCAGGTGTTGCGCGAAACACATCCGAGTTGCGCGATCCATCAGCGGGTTGCGCGATCTGAGGGATCTTACTTGTTGCGCGAACCAGTGTTGCGCGAACCGGGAGCATTTTTTAATAAAAAAAAAACAGTTACGCCAAACTTAATCAACTTTAAAAAAAAAAGGAAAAAGGGCAAAATTGTCTTTTGTGACCTGCGGAATTTTGCGGCTATCGTGTCCGCAGGTCGCCCGCGCAGGGGGGGTGCGAATTTTTCGTTTTTGAACTTCAAGCCGAAATCCCCTGTGCGCGAGAGCTCCCCTCTTCTCCTTCACCATTTAATCTTAAGGAAGGAGTGTTCCATATAAATAGGCTCTAAAGTTTCCAAAGAGTTTAGGTGTGGGATAAGTTAACTAGCTTACTTTTCCCTTCACTTGACAAATACATTTTTTTCCCCCAAAACCCACTTCAAGTGCAAATTTTTAGCCCATCTTTAAACCTTGAGGTCAAACTCCAAAACCAAAGCTCAACACTTTTTCAAAGCTTCAAGTAGTCAACTTTGAGATTTAAAAAAAAAAAAAAAAAAAAAAAAAAAAATAATAATAATAATAATAATAATAATAATAATAATAATAATAATTAATAATAAAAAATAATAATAATAATAAATCTCAAGGTTAAGACTAATTTTTCTCAAAGTCAAAGCTACATTTCAAGAGTCACAAACTTGCAGAAAACTTCAATCAACCACACGTCAACGATCAATTTTCAACAGTCAATCATGACCACTCCCAATATTGCTGATAAAGTGACTGCCCTGTCTGCTGAAAACAGGAATGCTGGCAATGCTGTAAGTACTTCTAATCCTTCTGTTTATACTTGCTCTTGCTCAAAAACTGATATGCATGATAAATTTAAGGAGCTAGAGGTGAAATATGATAGATTGTATGATGTCTATAATCAACTGCGTGAAAAACAGACATGCTCAAACATCAAAATAATCAATTCAGAGAAAACTATCACTAAGCTCACAACTGAAAATAAGAGACTTAGTGCTAGCGAAAAAGAACTGACAGAGAAGCTTAGAACAACCGAGAAAGAGAGAATTAGACTTTTTGGTGTCAATAATTTACTTATGGAAAGAAGGGGTGCTCTTTACACCAAAATTAAAGAACTTGAAGACCTGTTAGCTAAGAGGGACCAAACAGACCAGACTATTTTCCTTAATCAGCCTAAGGACACTCGTTTCTATAATGCCAAGGATGGCCTGGGATTGACCGATCCTCAAAACCTGAAAAAGGTCAACTGTAAACAACTCTATGATGTTAGATACATGAAAATAGGATTGACCAAACTCATGGCCTTCACTGGAGCTGAAGAAACGAATGCCCTCGAGGACGAAAAGAGAAAGACAAAGGCTGGTGTCGAGGTTCCTTTTGACTACACAGAGTTGAACAAGAGTTACAAAACCAAAGAACCCCCGCTAACACCTGCTGATGAAGTCATAACTTATGCTCCTGAAAAGGAAACTGTGCAAGATGGAGAGGAACCTTCAACTTGAGAACCTGTAGTCAAACCAGCATACATTCCACCTCTTGTGAGAAAGTTTGCTGAACTAAAAGAATCTTTTGAAAAGGAGAAACAGGTTTTAGAAAAAGAAAAGGATCAACTTTTGAAAGAAATATCCATGTTAAAAACATCCTCTCAGTCCATCACAGTTTCTCAACTTTCTTCCCTCTCTTTCTCAGAAAAATGTTTAGAAAATTCAACCAACAGTTCTAAAACTTCTTCCACTCACTCTGAGCCTCCTTCTCAGACCGGAAACCATGTGAAGAAGAGAGTTGAGAAGAGAGGAGAGTGGATCGAGGAGAAGTTAAGAAGGAGGAAGAAAGAAGAAGAATCTCATCTAGGAAATAAGAATCAGCGTTCGAGTGCCTTGTTTTATGCCAAGAATAAGTCTAGATCTGGCATTAGTGAGCTTTCAACTAGTAATACTAGAAGTGGTGTTGATAGGAATCTCCTAAGCGAACCCTCGACTAGTAATGCTAAAAGAGTGGCTCCTAAGTTTTCTAGTTCTAAGACATCTGTCAAGAATCGCTACTCTAGTGCTTGTTCTCTGAATTGTGTCAAGTCAATGAAAATTTGCTGTTTTGAGCCTGCCTCCTCCTCCATCAAAGATAAGAATGTGAATGTTCAGAGATGCCCAAAGAAATCAACTGCTGTGAAGGTGAACATTGAGGGAGAGTACAAATTTCCATGTTTAAAGTATCCCCTCAAGATTCACTCACTTAAACATTTGAAAAGACTCTCTCAAGAAACAATTTTAAAAGGTTATCTATCTAAACTTTCACTCATTGTTAATGAAACCTCCCTCGCTCCTAAGCTCAGAAAACAGTGGGTTCCTAAGGCCGAAGCTGAGAAACTAAGAACGTCAAACACTTCTCAATCAGCTGGCCTAGGTTCCCAAATAAAACAAAAGCTGAAACATTTCTTCACCACTAATAAGGATGGACCCATTTGGAAGTGGGTACCAAAACGTACTTAATCTGTTTTGCAGGTCCGTCATGTGTGGTACCTGATCCGATTGCCCCACACACATGGCGGGTGAGAAAAACTGTGAGCAATCAATTGGTGCACACTATTAAGGGGAGTATTGGCATGTATACTACCCCACTGAGCAGAAAATCAACAAATGCACACCTCAACACCAACACATGCCAAGAAGAAACAACAAGTGCTTATTCTGAGGGGGAGTGTCTCTTTTTCACTCCTCCTGGTGCCTTACAACGAAGAAAGCACATATCAAGGGGGAGTTTTCTACTTTACTCCTCGGGTGACAAATAACACCTTGCACATTCTGAGGGGGAGTCACAATTTTCTCCTCCTGACGCAAATCAAGGATCAATGCAAGACAACCCAAGGATGTTATGACAGAACTAGTACCAATCAGAACCGTCTACAGGATCCAGAACTTGTACCCATCAAGGAGAACAACTCGAAGTTGGAACCAAAGGTCTTATCCTGCCATGATGATGTCGTGGTGGCTGTTTTGACAAGGCGCAAAATTTAGAAGACACTGAACAAAAACTACCGAAGCACCAGAGATGTATCTCTAACCATTATGGGGAACACTCAACTAAGCAATGGATGCCTCTGGTGCGAGAATTCTGAAAGCCACCATTGACGACACCAAGGTGAACAACACCAAAGAGTTCATGCATAAAGTGCTCCAAACACTAGAATTGATAATGGGATGCAGTTCAAGAACAAGGGGCTAATTGAGTACTACGAAGCTCAGGGAATTACACAACAGTTCTTTGCAGCTAAAACACCACAGCAAAACGGTGTTGTAAAACGATGGAACAAGACCTTGGTGGAAGCAACCAGAACCATGCTAATACAGTCAAAGCTTCCTCATTTCATAAGCGCTGAAGCTATCAACACGGCTTGCTTCACACAGAACTGGACGGTGATTCATAAATGATCCGACAAGATGTCCTATGAGATTGTGTTCAAGCGACTCCCTAACATTGCCTTCTTCTGCATCTTCCGCTACAAGTGTTACATTATGAACAGCAAGGATGCTAGGGGACAGCTTGATTCGAAAGCAACTGAAGACAAAGAGGCTCAATCATCTTCTGAAGTAGGAGGACAGGGAGACGAGACAAGATCGGATGAGTACGTGGTATTAGATTCTCTGTTCGAGCACTTTTACAGTCAACCACGTGCATCACCAGCAACAACCACTACAAATTCTCAGACCTTCCTTTTATATGCTCCCACCGCAGAGGAAACACTCACTCCCACTCAGAATGATGATGAGCACACAGATGACGAAGCTGAATATGAACCATCTACCCCGCATAATGATCAACTTGAAGCAACTGCAACGCAAGAAACCCCAGAGGCACAACCAGATCAAGAATACACTGATCCAGATCATTCAATCATAACTCCACTACCTCTACAACATGAGAGAAAGTAAACGAGGGCACATCTGCCAGAACTAATAATTGGTGATCCATCAAAATGAATCAGTACCAGAACCGCTTCAGCCAATGAGTGCTTATATTCATGTTTCCTGAGTCAGAAAGAATCAACAAATATGACTGAAGCATTGGTTGATCCGGATTGGGTGATTGCAATGCAGAAAGAGATGAACCAGTCTGAAAGACTGAAAGTTTGGACACTGGTGCCTATGTCTTATAGAAAAACCATTATTGGCACCAAATGGGTATCCAAGAACAAGAAGGATGAGGACGGTGTGATTATCAGAAACAAGGCCCGCCTGGTAGCAAAAGGTTACAATCAACAAGAAGGAATCGACTACGATGAGACCTTTGCACCAGTGGCGAGGATTGAGGCCATCAGATTATCTCTTGATTATGTTGCTCACAAAAGATTCACCGTCTGTCAGATGAATGTAAAGACTGCATCTCTGAATGGAGACCTGAAAGAAGAGGTCTATGTAGCACAACTTGATGGATTCGTAGATCCCGAATGCCCCAAACCCTAGAACAAGATGAATACGATGAACTGGCCAATAAAAAGACATCATGGAAGAAATGATCATGTTAGGCTATGCTATGCCGATCAAGCTCATCTCCCAGGTCAAACCCGACAGACTACCACGACCATGGAGGACTCTGATGGCAACCTTGAACAAGTGCTGCATTGCCAAACACAATAGCTTCGGCATGTGTATCATCTATCTTCTACCTGCCTTCCATGGTGTGACATTCAACGAAAAATACGATTTTGTCTCGCTGATCTGGGACGACATAAAAAAAACATCAATCCATTCAACCATCTACCATACATGAGATGGTTATCTTTGCTGGTGCGACGTATCTGCAGAACAACTCCAATTATCCACAGAAGACTATCCACTTAGAACGTCAACACTTCAACCCTCAAGTATCTCAAGAAGATGACTGGGGATCCTACACTGGTACCTCTTACGGCCCCATGATGATCAGACTACGTCTGCTGAGGGCCACCCCCTAGGTGCTGAGGAGAATACCGATGACTCGTCTAGCGCAGCCAGATCACAACACGCTGACGATGAGGGCTCCGGGAGCATGGCTGAAGAGAACGACAACGATGACGATGATGAGGATGACGATGACGCAAATGCTAATGCTAAGAAAGCCAAGAAAGCCCCCGCAAAGAAAGGACGACTCATAATCAGGCTTTCTCGGGCTACAACACAAGAGCAGTCTCACCAAATCAAGGATACTCTAGGAAACATCATCAGTGAGACTCGCTCCAAGGTACGTCATGACAACCCCTCCTCATCATCAATTCCTATGCAAAGAGTGCAAACAGCAAGCAACTTGGCTGAAGAAATAGCCCTTTATGACAGTTGCTCCGACCTAGACACTATAAACCGGGCTAACCCCATAGGTGCAGAGACTGATATTTTCAGTTTCCGTGTAGAAGACGCAGCATCTAGCCCAACTGCGCATGCACAAACCACACCTAGCCACTCTGCTGCCTCCCAACAGGTAGTAGTTTCAACAATAGGGGATCTCATACCCACCTCTCTGCCCCCTTACGGAGTAGTTGAGGACATACAAAGTGGTCTATCACCCCGGACCACTACCCCTCCTTCTGCCACATTGAGTCTAGGTGTCACACTCCCTACATTTTCCAATTTTCTAGGACACATACACTCCTCACACCACCACACCCTACAGGTTCACTTTACCTGTTATCAACGATCGGAGATAAGTCGATGATGATCGGAAGTCCTGCTGCTCAACAGATAACTCAATCATTATTTGCAGGCCACACATCAGTAATCTTTACTGATGCTGTGATAACGGTTACTACCCCTGTAACCGGAAACCCTGACCCTATTGACGTTTCAGTCATTCTGCAGCGTTTCATGGATTCCACCATTAAGCCATGGGTGCACAAAGCAATAACCGCTCGGGCACAGGAATTCAGGAACACCCCGGCGCTTTTGAATGACATCATCCAACCCCAACCTCAACCCATCATCCTCACACTCCCAACAACAACAACTTACCCCTTTCCTTACACATCAAAATTCTGAACCCTCCACCACACAACTTACCACTCCCACCACCTCAAGGGGAACCCAGGATACAGAACTAGTGTCCTCCCCTATATCGACCACACCCTACCCTAATCCACGCATTATGGCTTTCGAGGAACTCCAATCTATTATGATAGCAAGAAACCGACAACACATGCAGTGACAGTCTCTGCGGTCACAAACGTTCACATGAGAACCCTGACGATTCGGATCCTCATGAGGGGGAGAACAAGAGGCAGCGAACACTTGAGCATGTTGCGTCAACTAGCCAACAACCACAACCTGAATCCTCAAACAACCAACAGCCCCAATCATCTAGCCAACCCAAAAGCCATACCACTCAACCCCTATTTTCTAGCATGGTCGAGCTAGATAGAACACTCTGAGGCTCATCTTTCATAGATGTAGACCAAGGATGGAGTGGAAGTCCTGAGGTTGCTACTTCATGTACATCATTATATTCAGGCCATCAGTTAGAACCTAATTCTGATCTGATGTCAACGGGCAATCCAAGTGATCCCGGTTCTACCTCTCACAGATCACCGAAGCAACAGGCTCCCTCTGAACATCAAGCTGAACATCAAGCCCCATTCACCCATGATCAATTAGAAGAGATTATCCTCGATGAGAGATGGAACGCAGAATGGACAGAATGGGATGATATCAAACAGGAGGTTGAGCAATACAAAATACGGATAAATGCAAGGTTTCTCTCAAGGATGCACATTTTTTAGGGGGAATTTTTTCTATTTTCTCCTCCCGGTGACGAACAATGACAAAGCATACTGAGTGCTCCAGTTGAGGGGGAGCACAGAGAGAAAATAAACAAGATAATGAGAGATAAGTCCCAATGACTTAGTAAACCCAACTAAGACTACCCAAGGGACAAAGCCGAAAGTGAGTGAATGAGTGAATATTATGAGAGTGAGGAAGCAGAAGGCTCCGATGAGCAAGAAGACAATAATCAATGACAAATCTGCTACCTCAAATGAGCTATCAATCGAGGAATCAATCCCAGTCACTCAAATACTCCGGACAATCCCCATAGGTTCAGGACTGAATTTATTCAGATCCCGGGTAGAAGTCGCTGCATTTTGTCCAAACAGCGCGTGCACAACCCTACCCTAGACCACTCACTTGTCTCCCAACAGACAGGTGTTTAATCACTGTTCACGGGGAACCTCATCTCTTATCATCGTCTCCTTCTGAGGCGACTGATACTGACTACAATGGCCCTCAGCCCCACGCCACTGAACTTTCATTGATCACGTTGTGTCTAGTTATCTGACTCCTAAATGTTTTGAATTTTCTAGGACACAGACACATTTTTAGAGTCAGTTGCAGGTCCAAGTGACCATGCGAGAACTTCCATAGGCTCATCTTCTATAGATGCAGACCGATGATTGGATGGAAGTCCTGATGTTGCAACATAGAAATCACCAACATTTTCAGGCCATCATTTAGAGTTCATCTCTATAGTGATGATAACGGGTGTCTACATGATCCCGGGGGACTACAATTATCCATGTTGATCCTAGTGATCATGCCATAACGACCAGAGTGACATCTACTTCAGATGTTTCACAATGATTGGTTGGAAGTCCTGTTAGAGCTACAACGTTTCTATCATTATATACAGGCCACACATCAATGTTTACACTGATGTTGTGTCAACGGAACACCACAGTGTCTCCGGTTCTTATCTTTTCATTTTTTTTGCATTTTCAGTTTTCCAGAATAAAAGAAGCAAGAACATCTGATCACAAAGGGGGAGATTGTTAGAGATATTTTTATTGTAATTGTGATCAATGTTTACCTTGCTAGTTTATAGTTAGCTTTTATAATAAATAGGCCTTTTTAGGCAAAATGTAATAAAGGCTTTCATGCCTTTTTAGGTATGGGCCTCCTAAAAAAAGGAGCCCAAATGATTGTAAAACCTACCTTTCCCGTCAGGCTATATATATGCCTTAAGGGAAAGACTAGGTTAAGCTTTTCGTAACATTCCTAGTGCCGCAGTGCCTATTTGCGTGTAAGGTTTTTACGCTTAACATTCATATCATTCTGTAAAACCTTCACATCAATGGAAAGCTTCAAACACAGATCTATCTTCCATACATACATTCTAGACTAGAAAACAGGGACCTAACACAGTATATATATTTCAGAAAATCATTTGATTGTCTTCCCAGTATAATTTTTTCTGAACTTTGGTATGAACAAAGTAGACTTAATGAATAAAATTAAAAAATAAATCATCAAAAAATTCCATCAGGAACCGCCCCAAAAGGCGACGGCCGGACAGAGTGTCACGCCCCAGACCGCAATCCAAGCGCGTGTACAACCGCCGTATAATCAAGTGACGTCACCCGCGAGTCAACCTCACTTAATTACACAAGGCGTTCGAGAATATAAACCATCCATACTCAGTAGTAAACATACATAACAACATCACACTTAAACCAATGAATAGCGGAAATATTCAACGGTAAGTCATAAGCCACAACCGGCCAACAACGTACATGGGCATGCAAGCCCCAAAAGTAGTTTATAACAACTAAAAAAAATATCCATGAGCAATGTTTAGTCATTTGAAAGGAAATGAGGAAGCACGAACCACGTCTTCCTTGACTTGATGTCACCCGTAGAAAGGTGCAGGTAGCAAGCCCTAGCTTCAACCTGAAAATGGTGGGCCCCCCCGAAGGGGTCAGTACAAGTACCGAGCGAGTAGCAGGCTAAATATAGAATAACTAGCGTTTCAAGTATAAGACCCAAACATAGGATGATACATATACGTATAGTCTTTCCCCCAAGTTTGAAACACATATTAGTATACATACACTTGGAAATACCCGACCCGTAGGTCATTGTTTATTTGGGAAAACAATAGTAGCCCATATCCTTGACTTAAATCCCAACCCACCCATATACCTATGAGTGTATAGAACTCCTCCTTGTTCAAATAAATCATCATAAGGACACCGCCCGGTCCTAGATCATTAAATGTAATCTATGAGTTTTGAGGATACACGCCCGATCCTTGGGTACTCCACCCTATAATTGAGTTTTGAGGATAACCGCCCGATCCTTGGGTACTCCACCCTATATAACCGAGTTTTGAGGATAACCGCCCGATCCTTGGGTACTCCACCCTATATAACCGAGTTTTGAGGATAACCGCCCGATCCTTGGGTACTCCACCCTATATAACCGAGTTTTGAGGATAACCGCCCGATCCTTGGGTACTCCACCCGATAATTGACTTACCACATATCACACTAGATAGGGTCTATATCATATTTAGCCATTCATAACTAATTCAATACATAAAACTTATGTATCACATTCCATGCAAAGCCATACAATTATGTAAATGTACAATTAATTAATATCGACCGGTATTAATTAATCCATTATCCACCGGTCAACGTGGTCGTTGACCGCCATTACAAACCTTGTACAAATCAACTTAATCATCACATAATTAAGTTAAAATATTCATTTGTGCTTCTAATACACTTCAAGCAAATATGTATTTTATATAATTCTTCATATCATATTCTATGCATAAACAATCTATTTCTTTCATACAAACTTAACCCTATTGGCTAATCACATGTTTAAATATCTTTTAAACATCATTATGAATTCATATAACATTTATTTAGGTAATCTTATAATTAACCCAAAAGTTATAAGATATTAAGCCGTCCACTCACCTTGAACTAGCGTATGAAGTTCTACCCTTCTTGGTTGAACTCCGGTGAAACTCCGGTGACTTTTGGTCAACTCCGGCGACAACTCCGGCGACTTTTCCAACTTTGTGAAATCACTTGAAATACCCTTTACAAGTGCCTAACAAGGTTTTATAATCATAAAACCCATATTAATACAAATAACCTCTAAAAGGTCATTTTCCGGTGAACCGGTCGTTTTGGCTTCTAAGTCCGTTCTTGGACTTAGAACCATCTTCCAACCCATTAATCCATACTTATAACATGTAAAACCCTCTTAAGGATTCTTCACATGATATATATCTTATATGGTAGAAGAAAATAAAGGAAAAGTTATAATAAGGTCATTACCTTAATTATTTCACACTTTTAGCACTTTAGCTCCTTTTTTGGGTGATTCTTCCTTGATGATTTCTCTTCAACAATGGAGGGAGGAGGATGAGGAGCTTCCTTGCTCTTGGTTGGTGTGCCTTGGCCGAAATAGAGAGGGGAGAGAGGGATGGGGATGGACTTTTGTCTCATTGATCTAATGAGTGCAAAAATGGGGGTCCACCTAGGTACTTTTGATGCCATTCCCTTCTTATCAACATCCTCCTCCCATGTTCTCTTCATGCACCAGCCGACCCTCCCTCAATTTTGAGTGGAAAAAATCGTGGGTTGGCCCCCACTCATGTGGGGGGTCAACCCTTTTTGTCCCGAAGTGTACAATTGGTCCCGAAAGTTGTATTTTTCGGACTGTTTTAAATATATTTTATTTTATCGGGTCAAATAAAATATATTATGGGCTCTTACTCATTATGACATGTATCATGAATATACATTCCCCAACTTTAATTTATAAGTCTCCGAAATTCAGTTCGGGCTGTTATCTGTTAAATTATCAGTACCGGTAATTTGGGCTTCTTTTGACCAATCGGTCAACTACGGGCCTTTCCATGGCCCAAATGAAATATCCACCACCATATATTTATTATCTAGACCAAGATGAATAAAATATATGGTCTCGGGAAAGTCGGGCGGCCCCCGCTCCCAGTGTGGGTCCCACGTGCAATTTACTATTCACGCGAAAGAAATAATAAAAATTTACAACCCCGTAAATTTATAAATCATTCCATAAGGTTTATTACATCATTTACGTAAAAGTAAATACATTTGGGGACGGTGTTACAAGTTCACCCCCCCTTATTTGGGATTTCGTCCCCGAAATCCACGCGTCTAATCGAAAAGGAATGGGTATTGCTCCCTCATTGAGACCTCGGTCTCCCAAGTTTCCTCTTCGACTCGATCACTCCTCCAAAGAACCTTAACCATAGGAATCTCCTTGTTCCTAAGTTTTTTCACTTGTTGACCAACAATCTTCACTGGTTCCACCGCATAATGCAAGTCCTCTCGGATCTCCACCGGTGGTTTCTCAAGAATATGAGATGGGTCTCGTATGTACTTCTTGAGCATTGATACATGAAACACATCATGTATCTTCTCAAGTTCCGGCGTTAACTTGAGACGATAAGCTACGGCTCCAATCCTTTCAAGGATCTCAAATGGACCAATGTATCGGGGGTTAAGCTTTCCCCTCGATACAAATCGAATGATGCCCTTCCAAGGAGAAATCCTTAGGAAGACCTCATCACCGACTTCGAACTCCAACGGTCTCCGCCGTTTATCAGCATAACTCTTCTGTCGGTCCTGAGCAGCCTTCAATCTATCCCGAATGATCCTTACCTTGGCCTTGGTGATCTCAACCAGCTCTACCCCTTCGAGTTTGGCCTCGCCAACCTCGTCCCAACACAATGGTGTCCTGCATTTCCTCCCATATAATGCCTCATATGGTGGCATGCCGATACTCGCTTGATAACTGTTGTTATAAGCAAACTCCACTAGGGCCAAATGCTTGTCCCAACTTCCTTGGAATTCCAGCGCACATGCCCTAAGCATGTCTTCCAAAATCTGTATCACCCGTTCGGACTGTCCATCCGTCTGTGGGTGAAAAGTTGTGCTAAACCTCAGTTTAGTACCCAACGATGCTTGAAACTTTGGCCAAAATCGGGATGTGAATCGTGGATCCCTATCCGAGACAATGGATATCGGGACTCCATGTAATCTCACGATCTCCTCCGTGTAGAGCTTGGCCAATCTTTCAAGAGGATAAGTAATGTTGATAGGCAAAAAGTGTGCACTCTTGGTGAGCCTATCAACTACTACCCAAACTGCATCATAGTTGTTCACTGTTCGTGGTAGCCCCACCACGAAGTCCATGGTCACGTGCTCCCACTTCCACTCTGGGATGGTGAGTGGTTGCAAAAGCCCTGCCGGGTGCTGATGTTCTGCCTTAACTTGCTGGCAAGTAAGGCATCGACTCACATGCTCTGCGATGTCTCTCTTCATACCTGACCACCAGTAACTTTCCTTCAAATCTCGGTACATCTTAGTACCTCCTGGATGCATAGCATAAGCTGAAGAATGAGCCTCCTCAAGTATAGATTTCTGGAGTTCCTCATTCCTTGGTATGCACACACGATCCTTAAACAGTAACAGACCGTCATCACGTACCCGAAAATTCTCAACGGGTCCTTCAAGGATCCTTTCACGGATCTTCTGACATTCCTCATCAATGGCCTGACTTCGACTAATCTCGCCCAATAGGGTGGGCCTAACCTCAAATTGAGCAATGAGAGCCCCGCACGTGGACACCTCCACGCGTGCCCTCAATGCCTGCAGACAAGTAAGCAACGTCCCTGACGTACTCTTCCTGCTCAGTGCGTCGGCCACTACGTTGGCCTTTCCGGGATGATAGTCGATGATCAAGTCATAGTCCTTGATCAACTCCATCCATCTCCTTTGTCTCATATTCAACTCTTTCTGAGTGAATACATACTTCAGGCTCTTATGATCAGTATAAATGTGACACGTCTCCCCGTAGAGATAATGCCTCCAAATCTTCAATGCAAACACTACCGCCCCCAACTCTAGATCGTGAGTAGGGTAGTTCACCTCGTGTTTCCTCAATTGCCTAGAAGCATAGGCAATCACCTTACCGTTTTGCATCAGTACACATCCAAGCCCTTGGATGCTAGCGTCGCTATAAATGTCATACCCTATCCCCTGTATGGGTAGGGCAAGGACTGGTGCTTCGGTAAGTCGTTTCTTCAATTCAAGGAACCCCTTCTCACATTTGTCGTCCCATATGAACTTGGCCCCTTTCTTTGTGAGCTTCGTTAATGGGGACGCCAATACGGAGAATTTTTCCACAAATTTACGATAGTATCCCGCTAAGCCAAGGAAACTACGTATCTCCTTCGCATTCCTGGGTCTCTCCCAATCCATGATCGCTTTTATCTTGGCGTTATCCACAGCAACACCTGAACCGGATATGACATGACCGAGGAAACCAATCTCTTTGAGCCAAAATTCGCATTTGGAGAACTTGGCGAAGAGTTGCTTTTCCCTTAGCCGATCAAGTACAAGCCTCAAATGGTGTTCGTGCTCTTCCTCACTCTTGGAGTATATCAAGATGTCGTCAATGAATACTATCACAAATTGGTCTAAGTATTCACTAAACACACGGTTCATCAAGTCCATGAATGCCGCCGATGCGTTGGTTAAACCAAACGACATCACAAGGAATTCATAATGACCATATCTAGTGCGAAATGCACTCTTAGGTATGTCACTCTCCTTGATCTTCAACTGATGATACCCCGACCTCAAGTCAATCTTCGAGAACACTATTGCTCCTCGAAGTTGATCGAACAAGTCATCAATCCTCGGTAAGGGATACCTGTTCTTGATGGTGACCTTGTTCAACTGTCGGTAGTCGATACACATTCTTAGTGTACCATCTTTCTTCTTTACGAATAGTACGGGTGCTCCCCACGGTGAATGACTGGGTCTGATGAACCCATTGTCCAGTAATTCTTGTAGTTGGACCTTCAACTCTTGGAGTTCGGCCGGCGCCATTCGATAAGGAGGAATCGAAATGGGTTTGGTTCCCGGCTCCACTTCGATTACAAATTCAATCTCTCTATCGGGTGGAAGCCCCGGTAGGTCCTTGGGAAAGACGTCCGGGTACTTGCACACGACTCGAACATCCTTGATGTCGACTTCTTTCTTCGTATCATCTACCACATAAGCAAGGTATGCGTGGCATCCCTTCCTCATCATCTTTCGTGCTCTCATCACGGATATGATACAAGCATTAGACTTCCCCCGATCTCCTTCAAAACGTAGCATATTCCCTTGACCATCCTCAAGCTCCAACACCTTGGTGTAGCAATCTACTCGAGCATGGTGCTTCTCAAGCCAATCCATTCCTAGGATTGCATCGAACTCCAACATGCTTAGAGGTACGAAATCACAAGTCAAGGGTTGACCCGTCACTTCCACCTCACACGATGGATAGTAATAATTTCTCTCCACATCGTCTCCTAACGGTGTGGAGACTAGCAACGTTTGCGTCATAGGTGTCAATGGCACGTCAAGGCCCTCGGCGAACGCCTCACTCACAAATGAGCGTTGTGCCCCGGTATCGATGAGGATCCTCGCACACCTACCATTGATCTTTAATGTTCCTACATTTATACACCATGTAAGATACATTTTCTAATGTTTTTACACATCATTAAGATGTTATTATGTTCATACTAATGTTTGGGATCAAACGGGGGTCCAAACGTAGAAGAACGGGGCGAAAAAATAAAGTTTCAGGTGCCAGGGGTCCACGCACGGCGTGCGTAGGGGGTACGCACGGTCGTGCGTACCTTGTCTTACCAATGGAGGCTACTGCCCCCAACGCACGGAGGGACGCACGGGCAACGCACGGCCGGGCGTGCAGCGATTCCCTCCGGGGTGCTACTGCCACCAATGCACGGAGGTGCGCACGGGCAACGCACGGCCGGGCGTGCAGCGAATTTCCTCCGGGGTGCTACTGCCACCAACGCACGGAGGTACACACGGGCAACGCACGGCCGGGCGTGCAGCGATTTTCCTCCGGGGTGCTACTGCCACCAACGCACGGAGGTACGCACGGGCAACGCACGGCCGGGCGTGCAGCGATTCCCTCCGGGGTGCTACTGCCACCAACGCACGGAGGTACGCACGGGCAACGCACGGCCGGGCGTGCAGCGATTCCCTCCGGGGTGCTACTGCCACCAACGCACGGAGGTACGCACGGGCAACGCACGGCCGTGCGTGCAGCCCAGCCTGTAGTGCGTTGGCAGAAATCAGCCCGATTTCGCCCAATTTCGCCCAATTTCGCTCCGTTTGGTCCCGGGGTGGCCCGAACTCAACCCCCAACGGTGTATATGATCAAACTAAGCCTAGAAATACATGGGAATACGTGTATTACCTGCAACGGAGTCCGGGTTTGCTCGCGCATCCGCCTCGGTCATCGCGTAGACTCGTGCTTGGGTCCCACCTTGGAATTGGTTGACGGATGCGGCATGGCTTGTGGATGCACCGCCTCTTCCCGTGCCGCCGTTTGACGGTCCCGCACGGTTCCTTCCCGTCATGGTCCCTCCCCCGGCTCCTGAGGCACTCTCTTGCATCAATTGAGGGCAATTGGCCTTCATATGGCCCGCATTCCCGCACTTAAAACACCTCGGTGGTTCATTGCACTTTCCAAAGTGTTGTTTTGAGCAATTGGGACATCTAGGTGGCCCCGAGTTCTGTGGCCTAGGTCCGTGCCACCTCGCATCCCTATTCTTCTTTGCCGGTGGAGCCGGCGCCTTGAATGAACCACCGCCACCGCCGTGGTTGTTCCTTCGAGAATGGTCGGGTGGCCCCAAATTATTCCATTTCCTCTTCTTCGCCTCTTCGGCGTCCCTTGCTTTCCTCTCATTCCACTGGGCCTCTCCAAGCATGCCCTGCTCTACCACCTCACTAAAGGTCATGAGGCGGGAATACGTGGCACGATCTCGGATGTCCAAGAGTAAGGCATCCCAAAAGTGCTCAGTCATGCGGTCCTCATCGATCGCATACTCCGGCAAGAACCTAGCCAAGGTCCTAAATTCTTGCTCCAGTTGCTTAACCGTGCAACCCTCTTTCTGCTTGAGGTTGGTGTACTCCCTCCTCTTCACATTAACCTCGAAATCGGAGTAGTATTGAGCATAAAATTCTTGCTCAAAATTTTCCCATGAGATGTCCCCACGGTATTTCCCTTCTACACCTTCCCACCATGTAGAAGCCATCCCCTCAAGTAGCCGTGAAGCGACAGTTAGCTTCACGTCCGGAGTAATCTGCATGTCTCTCGATGCATCCTTCACTTTCTTGATCCAATCGGCGGCAACGGTAATGTCACCGGTGCCGTCAAAGGACCTACACCCCAAGGCCCTAGCCTCCTTGAGGTACTTGGAGATTCTCACAACAAAACCCCCTTCACGCCCATCTTGTGACGCCGCTGGGGTGGCCACGGAAGCTCCCCGGCTTCCTTGACCCGAACCTCCACGAGAGCCACGCCTCGCTTGGCGCCTAAGGTCTCTCCTCAGTTTCTCTTTCTGATACCACTCAAGTAATTCACCCATTTGGGCGAAGCGGGCATCACTTTCATCATTGTCCTCATCGGTGTATGTGTCACCTCCATCATATGGGGTCTCCTCATGCTCTGTCTCAGGAACATACGTAGAGTCATAGTCCTCGGTGTTGGTTTCATACACCGAGCTTACATGGCCATCACTCACAGTTTGAGCTTGATGACCTCCACGGCTTCCACGGCCTCCACGGCCTCCTCTTGAACCCCGAGATGCAGCCCGGCTTCCCCTTTGGGATGTTACCGGCGCCTGCCCCCTCGGATTGTTCCTGGTCCGCATTCGCCTGCCCTCCATTTCTGAAAGAAATATGGATGAGTCATCAGACTCCTATAAATGTCAATTGACGGAAGAACGTTACAGACACGTATTGGCCCAAGTCACCACCATACCAATTGTTAAGGGTACCGTCTTAACAATTAGAGGCCTTGCAACTTAAGCACCAATAGTCCCATAAACGTCAAAATACTATGCTCATGGTTTTCGGTAAAAACTCTTTTGTAAAATTTTTTGTGAGAGGTTGATCATATAGTTTAGAACTGAGATGGCTCTGATACCACTTAATTGTCACGCCCCAGACCGCAATCCAAGCGCGTGTACAACCGCCGTATAATCAAGTGACGTCACCCGCGAGTCAACCTCACTTAATTACACAAGGCGTTCGAGAATATAAACCATCCATACTCAGTAGTAAACATACATAACAACATCACACTTAAACCAATGAATAGCGGAAATATTCAACGGTAAGTCATAAGCCACAACCGGCCAACAACGTACATGGGCATGCAAGCCCCAAAAGTAGTTTATAACAACTAAAAAAAATATCCATGAGCAATGTTTAGTCATTTGAAAGGAAATGAGGAAGCACGAACCACGTCTTCCTTGACTTGATGTCACCCGTAGAAAGGTGCAGGTAGCAAGCCCTAGCTTCAACCTGAAAATGGTGGGGCCCCCCGAAGGGGTCAGTACAAGTACCGAGCGAGTAGCAGGCTAAATATAGAATAACTAGCGTTTCAAGTATAAGACCCAAACATAGGATGATACATATACGTATAGTCTTTCCCCCAAGTTTGAAACACATATTAGTATACATACACTTGGAAATACCCGACCCGTAGGTCATTGTTTATTTGGGAAAACAATAGTAGCCCATATCCTTGACTTAAATCCCAACCCACCCATATACCTATGAGTGTATAGAACTCCTCCTTGTTCAAATAAATCATCATAAGGACACCGCCCGGTCCTAGATCATTAAATGTAATCTATGAGTTTTGAGGATACACGCCCGATCCTTGGGTACTCCACCCTATAATTGAGTTTTGAGGATAACCGCCCGATCCTTGGGTACTCCACCCTATATAACCGAGTTTTGAGGATAACCGCCCGATCCTTGGGTACTCCACCCTATATAACCGAGTTTTGAGGATAACCGCCCGATCCTTGGGTACTCCACCCTATATAACCGAGTTTTGAGGATAACCGCCCGATCCTTGGGTACTCCACCCGATAATTGACTTACCACATATCACACTAGATAGGGTCTATATCATATTTAGCCATTCATAACTAATTCAATACATAAAACTTATGTATCACATTCCATGCAAAGCCATACAATTATGTAAATGTACAATTAATTAATATCGACCGGTATTAATTAATCCATTATCCACCGGTCAACGTGGTCGTTGACCGCCATTACAAACCTTGTACAAATCAACTTAATCATCACATAATTAAGTTAAAATATTCATTTGTGCTTCTAATACACTTCAAGCAAATATGTATTTTATATAATTCTTCATATCATATTCTATGCATAAACAATCTATTTCTTTCATACAAACTTAACCCTATTGGCTAATCACATGTTTAAATATCTTTTAAACATCATTATGAATTCATATAACATTTATTTAGGTAATCTTATAATTAACCCAAAAGTTATAAGATATTAAGCCGTCCACTCACCTTGAACTAGCGTATGAAGTTCTACCCTTCTTGGTTGAACTCCGGTGAAACTCCGGTGACTTTTGGTCAACTCCGGCGACAACTCCGGCGACTTTTCCAACTTTGTGAAATCACTTGAAATACCCTTTACAAGTGCCTAACAAGGTTTTATAATCATAAAACCCATATTAATACAAATAACCTCTAAAAGGTCATTTTCCGGTGAACCGGTCGTTTTGGCTTCTAAGTCCGTTCTTGGACTTAGAACCATCTTCCAACCCATTAATCCATACTTATAACATGTAAAACCCTCTTAAGGATTCTTCACATGATATATATCTTATATGGTAGAAGAAAATAAAGGAAAAGTTATAATAAGGTCATTACCTTAATTATTTCACACTTTTAGCACTTTAGCTCCTTTTTTGGGTGATTCTTCCTTGATGATTTCTCTTCAACAATGGAGGGAGGAGGATGAGGAGCTTCCTTGCTCTTGGTTGGTGTGCCTTGGCCGAAATAGAGAGGGGAGAGAGGGATGGGGATGGACTTTTGTCTCATTGATCTAATGAGTGCAAAAATGGGGGTCCACCTAGGTACTTTTGATGCCATTCCCTTCTTATCAACATCCTCCTCCCATGTTCTCTTCATGCACCAGCCGACCCTCCCTCAATTTTGAGTGGAAAAAATCGTGGGTTGGCCCCCACTCATGTGGGGGTCAACCCTTTTTGTCCCGAAGTGTACAATTGGTCCCGAAAGTTGTATTTTTCGGACTGTTTTAAATATATTTTATTTTATCGGGTCAAATAAAATATATTATGGGCTCTTACTCATTATGACATGTATCATGAATATACATTCCCCAACTTTAATTTATAAGTCTCCGAAATTCAGTTCGGGCTGTTATCTGTTAAATTATCAGTACCGGTAATTTGGGCTTCTTTTGACCAATCGGTCAACTACGGGCCTTTCCATGGCCCAAATGAAATATCCACCACCATATATTTATTATCTAGACCAAGATGAATAAAATATATGGTCTCGGGAAAGTCGGGCGGCCCCCGCTCCCAGTGTGGGTCCCACGTGCAATTTACTATTCACGCGAAAGAAATAATAAAAATTTACAACCCCGTAAATTTATAAATCATTCCATAAGGTTTATTACATCATTTACGTAAAAGTAAATACATTTGGGGACGGTGTTACACAGAGCCTCCTATATAATGGATGATTTGCTCTTTTTATGTAAGTTCGATGGCTTATTTTTTAGTTTTCCCTACTAACTATCACGTATGATTTATTATGTTATTGCGTATGTAATTTATCTATTTTCGTAGAAGGTTTTGTTTGTCCATTTTCTAATTAAATTTTTGTCAATATATTGTATTGTATTTGTATATGCATTTAATTTCATTATTTTTATATTTAAATTATTTTGAAGGCATTAGATTTACTGAGAGATTTATTTACAATGTTCTATAAGAGGTTCTTTCAAAAAAAAATTATTAGATAAATTATTTGTCCTTTTGGTTATAATTATAGCTGTTAGTTTCACTATAAATATAATTCTTATCCTTACTATGACTTTTTGCATAATTTTAATATACTAATTTTGTTTAATTAGAAAAGTATAATTTACGATTTTTAAATAGGTATATGAAAATGTGTATAATTTTTAAAGTAGACAAAAATATGTTCTTCGCTAGCTAGGGTTGCCGCTCGGGCTTCCTAGAGTAGCGTTTTGATTTTCCGTTTTCGTCCAAGGATGAAGAACAGTGTGAGGCAAAGCCGCGGTCTTGACAATATCTTTGGCGTTGAGGACGAAGGCTGGAGCGGGGGTAGGCTGAAGACGGTCGACAATAATGAGGGGGATGGCAGAGTATATCGGTGCTCCTTGTTAACATCGGTTGAAGGCGGAGTCCATTAACACCAAGGGATGGTGAGGGTTGGGTTGAGTTTCTGGTATGCAGTGGGGCTGATTCAGAGGACCCCTATGACTGATTGTCCTCGATCTTCCTTTGCGGCTGTGGATTGCATCGTTGATATCTAAGACTTTAATCATGTTTGTGTTCGGGCCGGCGGTGTTGATTGCGTTGATGGATGTGGTGGCTATGAGGATGGACGAGAGATGGATGGTTGAGAACGCCCTATGTTTGATGGTTTTCGAATAGGATGGACGGCGTTTGAGGAGGCTCAATCGAGGTGCTGTGGGTGCTCTGTTTTGCATTTTAGGAATAAAACTTTAGAGTGCAAATGTTTGTGTTGTTGGAGTATGGTTAGTAGCTCCATTGGTGTAGGTAGTATTTGCAGGGGGGATAAAAGATCTATTGGCAATTGTGGTAGTGACTTGGCAGAAGAGAATTCAAGAGGCAATGTTGAAGATGAAGGAAAAAGATGAAGTGCCGACTGTCCGTCCCCCTCCGGAACCACCGCCAAGAAGAGTGTTCCTACTGAAGAAGACAATCTTTGCGTTTTATTTTATTGTTGTTTTGCATTTTAATTTCCACGTGGTGATTGTTGTTTTTTTATTTTATTTTATTTACTGCTGTAAGACTTATGCACTTGGATTGGGGGATGAGAGGTCTGCGATAACCGTCGTTGGTTTGATTATGCCCAAGTTAGGATCAGCGAGTTATATCACTTTGTCAAAGGTGGTTAGATTTGAGTCTGGTCCAAGAGCGGATGATTACATGTGATTCTTTTGTTATTTCAAAATTCAAACCCTATCTGATTGCTTTGAAAAATAACATCACCCTTGTTTTTCATCGAATAGTTTCGAGCACTGAATTCCTTGAATTTACTCAAAAGACTTTTTGAAACTATTTACATATCATTTTTCTTTGGGAAAATAGCCCCAAGTAGGAGTTCAAAACTTCCTAAAATCAATAATAGGACTGCTAATAAAATATTCCCAATCTAGGAGTCATTTACTCCTATTCCTATTTCCGTGTAGATGTCAATTGTCTTAATTACCCTCAATTAAAATTTTAGAAACCTGCCAGGCTGCCACGCAATTCCACCGTCAACTACCTTCCGTTTTTTAGTTGCTAGAAATCGATTCTCTTCCGGCTCGCAAGTCTCTTCTTCATTCTTCGCAGTTCATGATGTTCTTCAGAATCACTCCGCAAGTCGTAGTTGTTGTGTTGGATTGAATCCAAGAACGGCGAAATTCATCCATCTTACTCTTGTTCGTGAGGTTCGTCAACTATTTTGCTGGTACGAGTTAATCAATTCGTCCTTTTTCAAACGTTCATCTTCATCTAATTTTTCACCGCCATGTTCATGGCCTAAATTCTTCATATTGTTTTTGAATTTGTAACTTGATAGTTTAGTTATGATTGCACATTAATCTCTCTTTATTTTCACATTACCTTTTGTGCGTGTTTATTATCTGCTTTGTTTTCAACTACACATGTAGGTCATTCTATATTTCTGTATATTTGTTCTTATGTTTATCTCTGTGACGCTTAATTGTTGCACTATCATTCGTGCTTTTCTTCATGTTTTAAGTGTTATGCTTATTCAATTCTTTTTGTTTTGCTCTTGATCATAACTGCTAATTTGTAATTTTTTGTTTTTAACTGTCAGATTGCTATGTAATTGTGAAATACTTTCATTTTTGCTACAATTACAATTACATCTTTATTGATTTCCAAATTTTCTGAATTTATCATTGTTAGATGCTGAAGATGTTAGGATGCGTGCATGGCTTGAAAAAATTGGAGGCCAGAAATGGGCAAAATGTTTGGCTGGACCAAGTCGATTTAATGTCATGACCTCAAATTGCGCTGAGTCATTGAACAGCGTTAATGTTTGTGCACGAGAATACTGTGTGTCCAAACTTATTGATTTCTTGCGTGAAAGAATGCAAGAATGGTTTACCGAACGAAGGGAAAAAGCCGAATCTACACATACCATATTGTCTGAAAAAAATGAAAAGGTTCTTGTTGCTTTACAATTGGAATCAAGGTGCATGAAGGTATTTCATCTCGTTCTCTGTTGTGCTTTTTCAATTTAATTGCCTTGTTTAGTATAGTATTCTGCCAGGTACGTTTTTTGGCATTTTACGTTTTGGATTTCCATCTATGAATATCATATGCCACTATTTTACTCCCGCTACATATCCTCTTATCTCTCTGTTTGTAATTCCATATTTTTTATCTGTTTTAGTATAGTATTCTGCCATGCACTGTTTTTGGCATTTTACGCTTTGGATTTCCATCTTTGAATACCAAATGTCACGTCTGTACTCCTACTACATATCCTCTTATCTCTTTGTTTGTAACTCCATTTTTTTATCTGGTTTTTTATAAAAGTTTTTATTTTTTTTAGGTGAAGCCATCTTGTGCATACGAGTTTGAGGTTATTGATAGAAAGTGTAGATGCTTTGTTGTGAATCTTAATTCCAAAAGTTGTAGCTGTGGGCAATTTCAATTGGACCATTTTGTTTGTGTGCATGCTGTTGCTGCAATTGGTTCTCGTCCGGGCTTATCATGTTACAATTATATATCTCCTTATTACACACGTGATATGTTGTTGGCAACTTGGAGTGGTATAATGCACCCTATTGGTGATTCTGAAGATTGGGTAATTCCTTCTCATATTTCAAGTGTTCGTTGCAAGCCTCCTAGCTGTTTGAAGCGTCCACCTGGGCGTCCTAAAAAGTCAAGAATTCCATCAATAGGAGAATACCGTGGTTCAAAGCACCGAAAGTGTTCTCGTTGCAATGTTGTTGGCCATAATAAAAGACTTGCTCTAATGCTATTCCGATGGCCAAGAATTGATAGTTTTACACTTGTTTTCCCAGCTTTGGACAAGATACATCTTGTAATTTTTTTACACTTAATAAGTTGTACTCAACACTGTTTAGTATTGAACACTATTCTGCTTTTTAAAGCGAAGTGATATGTCATTTGTTTTCTATACATCTTTGTTCTTGCACGTTTTTTGATGATGTATATCATTCGCTTTCTACACATTCATTTATTGTTATGTAGCATATTTACGCCATTTGCTTTGCATTTACACTTTTCCTAGTTCTTACTCAACTTTGGTTATACATCATCAGAATGTATATGTAGCTTTTTATATTCTATATTCCTTTAATATTTGTATAAAGTTAATCCAGATTAATATTTTATTTATATTGCTATTCTCCATCATCTTAATTCTAGTTTGTTATTATATATTCTATTGACATCATCTTTTCTACTGATGCAAACTATTCACTTAGCTATCCTACTTATGTCATTAAGTAAAAGGCATGAATATATCAAATTAGTACTTTAAAATGATAAAACTATTTGTTTCACACATTCAACACCATTTAGCAAAATCGTAATATATAAAATGACATTTAGTTGTATGTAATGTCATCTTTTGACCTCTTTCAATGCACACTTATTTTAATAAAAGAGCCTTTATCATTGAATTGGAATAGGAAATAGATATATACATTACGTCTACAAATGTAACTGAAGTATACATAATTTTGCCAAACTCTAATATATAAAATGGCATTTCGTAGTTTGTAATACCATATTTTCCCCTATTTCCCTGCATATATCTTATTATCAAAGAACACTTATCATTCTATTGAAATAGAACACACAATCACATTTAATCAGAATTATCCAACACAAAACAGTCACATGAATCAAAGTTTAAGCATATTACACATAGTTCCAAATTGACTTCACAAAAAACGAACATTATGACATAAAACCACACATTGTCTGAATGACACATGTCTTGCTACATATGCAGAAACACATCTTGTCATTGTATCATTATTCCCTTATAAACTTTGGCATCTGCACTCCTTTAGCCTCACTCATTCTCTTTTCACTGTACATAACAAGCTCTGTCGCCATTTTTTGCCTAAACATTGGCATTTCATCCGCATCTATTCCATCAAGCTCCATATCCATGATTAGGAATTCAGCAATCTTGAGTACAAACATTCCACAGTCCCCCCTGTAAGCAAATAGAATTCTATATTTAATCACGCATTGAATAATCACCCATTTAATATTGCACAAAACATATTTTAATTTGCATTTCTTACGCGTTAGTCTGTTGTGGGCAGCTTTCTACAGCTTCTATTTGTAATTCTTTCCCTCCCATTGGCTCCTCTCCAGAATTAGCATGCACATTGTAGTGGTCCATTATTTTAGGAAGCAAGACTTTGATGCATGGGATGAATGGTCGGATATCTTTCAGTGAATCTCCCCTTCGAGAACTAGAGTTGTAAACTCTAACCTTTCTGTTCTTGATGTCCAGCACAAGTAACACCCAATGTTGACCAGTGTTTAAAGGGAAGTACACAAATTGGCAATCACACATGTGTAGGGCAAACTTTGATGTACTTCCTTGCACACTGTGCATAATCTCATCATCATCTGCAGCTTCGTGAACAGTTCCTTGACCCTTCAGAATTTTCTCATGTTCACGCCTTAGTATTTGTATAAAGAACGCTCTGTTTGTGGCATACTGTTGTTTGAGTTTGTGTTGAAGCCTTTTGACACTCAAATAGTACATTCCTACTTCCATATGCTGTATAATATAATTCAATATCCATAAATCAGAATATTATTCATATTTATATACATACATACACTTATTAACATCAGACATAATAAAAATGACATTTTCTCCAAATTTTGGTATTATTTTTCTCTAGGTTGCAAGTATTTAGTAACTATAAGGACATCAAATATTTAAATAATTTTGTTTACTTAGAACTTATGTCTTTAGGTTAACCATTTCTATGAATCCACCAATAATTGTTTTCTCATCTTAGATTAAGTTATTTATGTTTCTGTCAATTATGTTCCTTTTGGCATTCTGGTAGTTATATATCTGGCATTCTATGTGTTATTACAAATTGAAATGCACTTATACCTGGTCATTTAGTCACTGCTCGTTGGAATACAGGTTGTATAGCCAAATTTTTGACTCAATTTTTATTATATCCAGCAACATCGGAATGCCATGCATATTTTCTTCATCAGCCCTGTATCGTCTGTCTTTTTCAGCCTTCTTTCTATATTTTAGCATTCCAATGCTTAAAAAGTTTGCCAGTCGCTGCATTTGATCTGCAGGTGGTGTGTCAGTGGGGTCTTCAGAGAACGGGCCATAAATTTTTCTTGAAGGCGGCAAAAATTCTTCGTGTGTTCTTTTCTTTGCCTTTTCCTTCCTTCTCCTTTTAGCATCCGCGGTTTGTCCTGCCGGTGTGTACCTTGTGGGTGATTTAGCAATTCTCTTTTCCCTCAACTGTTAAATTTGGACAAGTTATTATACATTTAAATGAATAAATCTTAATATTTAAAAAATAATTAGTATTTTACCACAGTAGGAGTGTTTGTAGGGGTTTTTCCTTCAGACTTTCTCAGTAATGCCTCTTTTTCAATTAGATCCACACTGTTGCACAGCTCTTTCACAAACTGTGAATTTTCTTGGGATCCCATTCCCCACATATCATAGCTTGTTGCATCATTTGTCATTTGCTTCTCATCATTCACTACTCCTTTTTGTCCTTCCTGATTGTTGACTTCTGTCTGGATTTCTTCCCTCTGCTCTTCTACCTCAGTGCTTGCCTCTTGTTCTTTTTCTCCTATCTTCTCTTCTTCCTTTTTGCAATCTTTTGTTTCATTTTCTTCTCCATGCTCTTGCATCGCAGTCTCGTCTTCTATATCATTTTCAGGCCTCAGCTTTTCTTGATTTCTTTCTTCACCTTCTTTTTGAGATTCAAATCCAAATATGTTAAAATTAGGCATTTCGCTCCCTATCTCATCAACATTCCCCCCTGCCTTTAGCTCCTCACTTGCATTCATTTTTTTTGTCTCACTCTTTTGATCTTTGTTATTTTCAGTCTCCTTCTCCTTCTCAATGTTTTCTATGCTTTTGTCATTTCCCTCATCTTTCTGGCATTCCTCCTCTCTCTCATCTTTTTGTGGTATATTTTCCTCTTCTACCACATTCTCCATGTGTCTTGGCATTCCTCCTCCTTGCTTATTCACTACATATGCTGACAGATCATTCACAATCCGAAAGATTTTAACTAACATCACTGCTTGCTTCTTTTGAACTTTCTTCATTTCTTTCACATCGTTCATTACTTTTGCAGTTCTTGACATTTGCTTCCTCATTGCTCTGATCATTTTATTCCCTCCTGCTTCAACATCACTGTCATCCATGTTGTCCTCAGTTTCCTGTCCCTTATAATCACTATCTTCATCACTGTCCTTTTCTTTTGCAGCTTTCTTTCTTTTTTTAGTTCCTTGCTCAGCAATTTCTTTATTTCCTCTCCCACTTTCCACTGTTTTTGTTAGCCTTTTCAGATTCTTTTTTCGTCCTCTTTGTATTGTTTTTTGTGCCTTTGGAACACCATTTCCATTCTTTCTTTGCACACCTTCCTCAGTCTCCACTCTACCACCATATATGTTATCATTACACAAATTCTGTCCATCTCCTATGTTGACTTCTTGGATCAGTGCAAGCTCCTGCTCCATTGGAACAATTTCTGTCCATTCAAACTGCCAAAAAAGCGGTTAGTAAGATATGTATTTTCAAATAAAATTTAATAATTATATACGGTAAATTGACATACCTTCTCATTGTAGAAGATAAGCTCACAAAAAACTTCCAATGATGGTTTCTTATGGAACGCCCACTTAAGTGTCCTTGGCATTATATCTTCTCTTCCTTCTATGACTTTGCATAAACCGGCTTTTGACAGACTTGGAAAGGTTTCAAATGCCCACACTTGTAATGCAATCATGCACCCAGGGAATGTAACTCTTGTACGTATGCAGTTTTCTAATGCTTCACAGCTTTGTTTCATATAACTTCGCAACTCATTCCACACAACCTCTCCCTATGGGTAAGCTTTAAAGTCCTCCAAATTATCAACCAGATTCAAGTAGTAAGCTTCCATTGGCCTAGCTGTTTGATTTCCTAAGAATCCATGTGAAAGCACATACAGGAGTGCTAACTTGACACCATCATACCTCATTGTCCCTTCATTAGTGCTTTTGTATTTATTTAGCACCTTTAGAATATCATTTCTTGTCACTAATGTCTTTCCTCCAAGATATCGTGTCCAGATATCTCCAGTTGGTTTTTCTGACATAACTGGCTTCACCCCACTCAATTTCAGACCAGTAACTATTGCTAGATCCTGTTTTGTGAAGCTTACTACACTTTTCTTTATATGAAATCTCATTGCATTCTGGTCAACCAACCCATTGACATATCTGACATAGTTAGCTACAAAGGCAAGCTGCAATTGTCCACTAACGTAACTGATATTATCAAAATCAATCAGCCTATAACACCCCGGCCCCGCAGGACCCGAGGTAGTTACTCCAGACCTCTAGTACTGTCCCCACAAACCGCCACTAGCCTTTTCCGCGCACTTTGTCCTCACTCGTGCGCACCCGGAGAAACTTCCCAGGGGCTCACCCATCCCAAGACTACTCCCGTGCAAGCACGCTTAACTTTGGAGTTCTTAGTAATGAGCTCCCTTAAAAGGAGATGCATCTTGTTGGTATGAGTAGTACTATTAATCCATTTATATTAAATCTCAAGTGTTACACAGCCACCCAAACACAGTTGTTCTGAAATCAGCTATTTCCTCTTGGTTTAAAATTTGCCTTACTCTTTCCATGACTTTAAGAAGGTTGCAGAATGAATTGACACGCATGTCATCCAGTTTAGCCAGCATATTCTTCTTGAAGTACCTTGTCATTGTCTATTAATTTATCATTAATATAGAGTTGTGAAAAACTAAAAAAAAAAACTTAAAAAGTACTATAGAATGCCATCAATATGTCATTTTTTTACTTAAAAAAATACAAATGTTCCATAGCATCCTAATGGCTTTCATATAACTTCCAAATTGACAACAAAATGCTCACATCAGATTCTGCACTTCTCTACCTAACAGCAAGCTAACAAAATCTATCTTCCAAACACATTTACTTATGGCATTCGCATTCCATCATATAATCCAGACAAGTGGCATTCACTTATAATCCAAGTACATTTTATGCAAAAAAAAAAAAAAAATCAAAAGTATCACACCAATATGCCATGTACACATCACTTGCACAATCTCAAATGTCATGATTCACTACACAATGCTCACATCAGATTCCATACTTCTCTATCTAAAATCAACCTAACAAAATCTATCTTCCAAACACATTTACTTATGGCATTCGCATTCCATCATATAATCCAGACAAGTGGCATTCACTTATAATCCAAGTACATTTTATCCAAAAAAAATCAAAAGTATCACATCAATATGCCATGTACACATCACTTGCACAATCTCAAATGTCATGATTCACTACACAATGCTCACATCAGATTTCATACTTCTCTATCTAACATCAACCTAACAAAATCTATCTTCCTAACACATTTACTTATGGCATTCGCATTCCATCATATAATCCAGACAAGTGGCATTCACTTCTAATCCAAGTACATTGTATGCAAAAAAATCAAAAATAACACACCAATATGCCATGTACACATCACTTGCACAATCTCAAATGTCATGATTCACTACACAATGCTCACATCAGATTTCATACTTCTCTATCTAACATCAACCTAACAAAATCTATCTTCCTAACACATTTACTTATGGCATTCGCATTCCATCATATAATCCAGACAAGTGGCATTCACTTATAATCCAAGTACATTTTATCCAAAAAAAATCAAAAGTATCACATCAATATGCCATGTACACATCACTTGCACAATCTCAAATGTCATGATTCACTACACAATGCTCACATCAGATTTCATACTTCTCTATCTAACATCAACCTAACAAAATCTATCTTCCTAACACATTTACTTATGGCATTCGCATTCCATCATATAATCCAGACAAGTGGCATTCACTTCTAATCCAAGTACATTGTATGCAAAAAAATCAAAAATAACACACCAATATGCCATGTACACATCACTTGCACAATCTCAAATGTCATGATTCACTACACAATGCTCACATCAGATTTCATACTTCTCTATCTAACATCAACCTAACAAAATCTATCTTCCTAACACATTTACTTATGGCATTCGCATTCCATCATATAATCCAGACAAGTGGCATTCACTTATAATCCAAGTACATTTTATCCAAAAAAAATCAAAAGTATCACATCAATATGCCATGTACACATCACTTGCACAATCTCAAATGTCATGATTCACTACACAATGCTCACATCAGATTTCATACTTCTCTATCTAACATCAACCTAACAAAATCTATCTTCCTAACACATTTACTTATGGCATTCGCATTCCATCATATAATCCAGACAAGTGGCATTCACTTCTAATCCAAGTACATTGTATGCAAAAAAATCAAAAATAACACACCAATATGCCATGTACACATCACTTGCACAATCTCAAATGTCATGATTCACTACACAATGCTCACATCAGATTTCATACTTCTCTATCTAACATCAACCTAACAAAATCTATCTTCCTAACACATTTACTTATGGCATTCGCATTCCATCATATAATCCAGACAAGTGGCATTCACTTCTAATCCAAGTACATTGTATGCAAAAAAATCAAAAATAACACACCAATATGCCATGTACACATCACTTGCACAATCTCAAATGTCATGATTCACTACACAATGCTCACATCAGATTCCATACTTCTCTATCTAACATCAACCTAACAAAATCTATCTTCCAAATACATTTACTTATGGTATTGTTATTCCATCATACAATCCAGGAAAGTGGCATTCACTTATCAATATAACATTAACCTAATAAATCTATATGACAAATTCTGATATCTGGCATTTGTATTCATGAATGATTAGTGAACTTGCATTTTATGAAATCCATATATAATACACTGAATGTCAATCCGATTAAATGAAACAAGGAGATATCATGGAATATATATGACATTCAAATGCTTTTACGAATATTAAATCTTCTACTCATACATACCGTTTTGGAATTGATTCTGATCTCTAGTGAACTCCGTGTGTCCAATTGGAAATCAGAGTCCTCCTTTTCGTCGTCATTTTGGAAATCAGAGGCTTCCATTTTCGTTCAACCTTCGAACAGAACTAAACGTTGTCTATGCTCTAGTTCCACTTCGTCGTCGGAAGAGTTTTTCGCGAGCTAGTAGATTGCTCTTTGCATTTATATCTCTTTGTTTAATTTTGAATACCTCGATGCTTTGGAAATCAATTTTCGGCGCGCTCGAGTTCCGTGTCAGTTTCTAAGAGGAAAGTGGGAACGGTAGTTTCCGATTCCCTTTACGTGGCTGGAGGTTATTTTTGGAAGTTTGGTTTCTTTTTAGTCCTACGCGACACATGTTTAATTGGGACTCCTATTTTTGCAATTTGATTGTTATTTAGTCTTATTTGGGTAAATTTCCCTTTTTCTTTATTTAATGAATAAAATTAATCGAAAACCAATTTTTTAATATTTCAGAAAATTAGACGATCAAAAAAAATATATTTCAGAAAATTAAGTTAATTTAGTCTCTTCTTTAAGAATTGCACCAATATCAATCGATTCACTATTTTAGAGTCGTTTGGTAACCCCGTAATTTCAGCATATCAGCCTTATCAGCAACTCTTTTATCAAATATATAATAAAAAAATAAGTAAGGTTAGAGTTATATATCTGAATGAAATGACTGAAGTTATGTAAATGATCATTTTAGTTATTTTCATTAATTTCTCTCTCTCTATTTGATTAATAAAATTTATTTCAAAGATAAATTTCTCACAATTTAGCAATACATCTACTTTACCCGTAATTTCATCAATTTCGGTAGATTAAATCCATTTAACATTATCAAATGCGTTCATAAAGTCATTCTGTGTTAGTCTTGTATAATTTGTTATTGTTTGTTTGGGTTCAATTTGATCTTAATTAACAGGCGGATTGCATATTATTCACAAGTGTTCACTTGAACACCTAAAAAAATGAAAAGATGCACGGAAACGCGAAAATCATGAGGAAACGGGAAACGAGAAACGTCATATTTTGCTCAAAAAAGGCTTATTTGGAGAGTTTCCAAAGAGTTTCCGGGTGTTTCCGAAACGGGAAACGTACTCTTTCTCGAGAGTTTCCGTGCTACATAGTATATGTGACATCGTAAAACTGATTCATCTAGTCTCGCGTTCTCTATATAATTTACAACTGATAAGATTTGATCTAGTCTGATCTGATCTGGTCTAGGCTAGGACTACACACATCTGAATCTCTTACTAATCGCTTCACAACTTTACATGACTATCAAATAAGGAATCACTAACCAACGTTTAGGAAATGAACCAACCGATTTTTATACTCAAATCGAGCTAATAATACGTTCTACAACCCGAATGCGGCCTTGAGTAATTTAACCATCGTTTTCTTTCATGCAAGTATGTAACCACTAACCAACGCATATCGGAACTATATAGTAGCAAAATAAGCAGAATATTATAAGCAGAATATTACTCCCTGCCTATCTTGTCACACTTTCATTTTTTTGGTGTATCAAATTTGTTGTTTCTTTTCCTTCTTTGGAAAGAATTCCACTAAAAAAGCAGCCACAGTATCACTATAGTACCGCTACAGATATTGAGTGAGTACGATTTTTTATTTAACTATTTGCTCAATGAATGTGATCAACCGTTTTTCTCTTGAAAAATCAAACATATTTGAGCATATGAATAAATAAAAACGAGTGTGGTAAAATTGAGAAACAATTTCAGAAAAATTTTCCGTATCTATTAAGCTTCGTGAGCTGAGTTTATATACAATTGATTACACAAATATTAGCCGCTACGTACTAACCGTATTAGAGTTTAACTCTTATACGTAAGTGGGAGTGTTAATCCAATAACAACACAACAACTATTTACATATATGTGATAAGATATTAATTAAATAATAAACAATAAAGTAGAATAGATGGACATGTGCGATAATGGTATGCATGCAAAAGAATAGAACGCCAACACCCTCCCTCAAGATGGAGCATGGGGGTCATGAATGCCCATCTTGGCAAGAAGATAATGAAATTGAGTAGCTCCCAAAGCTTTAGTGAGTAAATCCGCTAATTGTTCATGAGTGGATTTATAAGATGGAATAATATCACCGGAGCGTACATGATCGCGAATAAAATGACAATCAAGCTCGATGTGCTTGGTGCGCTCATGAAACACTGGGTTGGAGGCAATATGAATGGCGGCTTTATTGTCACAAAAGAGTGTCATCGGTGGAAGTGGAATCCGTAAGGAGGAGAAGAGACCTTTTAACCATAGAAGTTCGCAAGTAAGAGTAGCCATGGACCTATACTCAGCTTCAGCAGATGAGCGTGAGACCGTGGCTTGCTTCTTTGTCCTCCACGAAATTGGAGAACCACCCAATGTCACGAAATAACCTGTAACAGAACGCCGAGTGTTGGGACAGCTAGCCCAATCTGAATCACAGTACCCAGCAACAGAAAGTGGGGAGTTGTGTCGAAAAATAATGCCTTGTCCCCGGTGACCCTTAAGATAACGAAGCACCCGAATAACAGCTTCCCAGTGAGCTTGTCGTGGTTGTTGCATAAACTGAGAAAGAATATGAACGGAATAGTTAATGTCTGGCCGAGTGAGGGTGAGATAGATAAGTTTACCAACTAGATGACGATATCGTTCAGGATCCATATATAACGGACCATCGTCAGATTGGAACCCATGATTCTGGGACATGGGAAAATCCGCCGGTTTTGCCCCGTCAAACCTGTCTCATCAAGAATATCCAAAACATATTTCCGTTGGCACACAAAAATTCCACGCGAGCTACGGGCAATTTCCAGGCCGAGAAAATATTTCATATGGCCCAGGTCTTTCACAGGAATAATACTAGCCAAATAATGTTTGAAGGAAGATATCATTTCAGAACTAGTACCCGTGATGAGAAGATCATCAACATACACAAGAATGCATAATAAGTGTCCATCACGGTGAAGAGTAAATAATGAATAATCAGCATGAGATTGGGAAAATCCATAAGTGAGTAAAGCGGCTGTCAGTTTGGAAAACCAACAACGCGGTGCTTGTCGAAGACCATAAAGAGAACGAAGTAATTTGCAAACCTGGCCTGGTCTAGGGGATGAATAACCTGGGGGTAAATGCATGTACACTTCTTCCTGAAGATCACCATGAAGAAAGGCATTGTCCACGTCCATTTGATGTGTTTCCCAGCCACGTGAGGCAGCAATCGCCAAAAGAGTACGCACCGTGACCATTTTGGCAACAGGGGCAAATGTCTCATCATAATCAATCCCCTGTACTTGCCGGTTACCACACACGACTAGTCGGGCCTTGTACCGATCAATGCTGCCATCACTTTTATATTTTATTTTATAAACCCATTTACAAAAAATAGGTTTCTTACCGGGAGGAAGTTCCTGCACCTGCCAAGTCCCTGTTCGTTCTAATGCATCAATCTCACGCTGCATGGCCTCCCGCCAATGTGGGTCACCAACTGCTTCACGAAAAGTGGCCGGTTCTTTGGTGGCTGAAATGGCTGCAAGAAAGGCACGATGGTGTACCGAAAAGCGATTGTAATTTACATAACGAGATAAGGGATACGGATTACCTGAATCAACCATTGAAGGAAAGTGACCGACGGGTGGTGTGTCTATTTTCATAGTATTCAATTGCACTACATAGTCTTTGTGCCATACTGGATGCTGCTTAATTCGGGTGCTCCGGCGGTCAGATGGAAGAGGAGTGTCTGTATTCTGATTTGAAATGGATGATGAGTCATCCAAAGTAGTATTGCTAGAATCCAAGTGCACTTCATCTCCTGCAGTAGATATGTTCGGTGAAGTTTTCGCATGTGAACTGCCAGTATCATTACTCCCCTGACCAGCCAATTGGGAATTGTGTCCCAAATACCATTCATCCTCCACGTTACCTGTAAAATGAGAGGTGTGGCCCCCCTTTCGGTATTCAAGCTAGCTTCAGTCGATGATAATTCATCCTTCGTAACCAAATCAGCGTAGGGGAATTTCGTTTCAACAAAGGTTACATCTCGTGAAACAAAATATCGGTTGTTTTCAAGATCATACAATTTCCATCCCTTCTGTGAATAAGCATACCCCAAAAAGACACACCTTATTCCCCGGGAAGCAAATTTGTCTCTGGTTTTCCCATGTGAGTGTGTCTAACATAGACAACCGAAAACACGTAGGTGGTCATATTTAGGTGCCTTTTTATATAATAATTCATACGGGCTTTTAAAATCCAAAACAGAAGATGGCAATCGATTAATAAGATAGCATGCAGCCAACACACACTCCCCCCAAAAATCAATTGGTAGATGTGCATGAAAACGGAGAGTTCTAGCAATATTCAAAATATGTTTGTGTTTTCGTTCAACTCTCCCATTTTGTTGTGGAGTGTATACACATGTGGTTTGAAAAAGAATTCCATTGTTCAGAAAATAAGGTTTCAAACATTGAAATTCGGTTCCATTGTCACTCCTAACAATTTTCACCCATTTTTCAAATTGCCGTTCTATCATTATAATAAATTGTTTAAGGAGTTGTGAGACTTCACTTTTCTCCTTCATCAGAAAAACCCAAACAGCACGTGAGTAATCATCAACAACGGTTAAGAAATATCTAGCTCCACATGACGAGGGAAAACTATAAGGCCCCACACATCACAATGAATCAATTCAAATATTTCAAGTGCTCTGGAATCACTAATACGGAAAACGTCACGAGTCTTTTTCCCACGCAGACATGCGTCACAATCTTTATTCAAAACAGCAGGTATATTATTACTCAAATTAATGACAGATCGCAAAACCTTGACTGACGGGTGTCCTAACCGGGAGTGCCACAAATCAATTTGGTCCTCCTTTGTTATTGAGCAAGCACGAACTGGATCCAAACTATGAAAATAGTACACCCCACCACGTTTTTCACCTGCTCCAATCGGCGTCCTCGAAAGTAGATCCTGTATCACACATACATCATTAGCAAAAAATACACCGCATTTGTGTTCATCAATTAACTGTGCTAAGGAAATAAGATTGCACGTTAATCCAGGGACTAATAACACATTTGTAATTTTAATGGCTCGGCTCAACTGCACCTCGCCTTTGCTTGTTGCATACGTAACATCCCCTTTCGGTAAAAAAACTGACATTGGTGAAATATGCGGATGTTCATCAACATAGATTCTTGGCCGGTCATATGAAAAGAAGCACCCGAGTCTAATAACCAAAAAAACTTACCCGAGAGCTTATCATGAGGGGACACTGCCTTACACTCGTTCATCAATTGGAGAAAACTTCTCCACTGGACATCAGTAAACACAGGTGCGCGTGAAGATTCCCCTGAACCCTTTGGTTCGCCGTTCAAATCGTTGGCCGTCGTGTGCATCATTGTTGATTCATTCGTCGGTTCGTAAAAAATGGGTCGTGGAAGACGTTCGTGAATAATAGGCCGTGGATCGTATTACATCTCTGATACCAAATTGAGAAACAATTTCGGAAAAATTTTCCGTATCTATTAAGCTTCGTGAGCTGAGTTTATATACAATTGATTACACAAATATTAGCCGCTACGTACTAACCGTATTAGAGTTTAACTCCTATACTGTTTTAACCAGAAATTAACTGATCTAGGAATATGATATAGAATTGGGAATCAAGCAATATGGAATCAACAATGGACGAATTGATATGGAAAATAAATTAGCTAATAATAGCAGTAATGAACAATAATTTGAATGATGAACTTTCGAGTACAGAATAATAGCTAGTATGATCGTATGTTTTTTTTTTGTGCCCAACCAGCCTCTATTACTAATGTATTTATTAACCTCTAAAAATCCTTTTCCCCAAGCTTCGCACCCACTCAGCGAGTTAATAGGCTTCTTCCGATCTTTCTGCACTTCTGTTGCTACTCCCTCCTTATTCGAAATCATCTTTATCTCTTTTTGACTTGGTTTCCTCTTCACGTGTCTTTAGAGTGGGCCATTCTTATCTTCTTAAATTAATCCATCAAGCTTGTCACCAATTGGGCTTTTATTGTATGCCTCGAGCCCATGAGTAAAATCGGGACCCAACAATTGCCCCCTTTCGAGAAGTTGAGGCGTATGGACGCACATGTCAACCCGTTAAGTGTCAACTTGTCAAAATCTTGAAAACATCCATACATGTCATCCTTGAATACAGCTCATATAAACTCGTCGTTTGCACGATGATACATGTTGTCAACCTGCCATTCGTATAATAAGACGCTTTTGTCAACTCGTCATGTGTCTGGTGAGACATGTCGTCAACCTTCGTTCAGATTGATGTCGACACTTTTGTTGGCAATTATGAGTTTGTCCCTCGTTGTATAAATAATGGGTTTGACTGTGTGAGTGACCGTAACCTGCAAAAACATTAAGCACCATTTCGTTTGTTGTTTTAGTAATATTGCCGACATGAATATTTATGATGTATGTCAATGTCGTTCGTGTTGTCTCCTTATGTTTTGGAGCTTGTGTTGTCCTCGTGCTCTTGGAGCACGTACTTCTGTTGTGTATTTTCTGTAGTTTTGGATGTGGTTGTTGTTCCACATGATGATGTCGCTTGTACGTGTACTGTTGTTGTTTTGTGTTTGTCTGACTTTGATGTCGTCAACATTTGTGATGTATGATCTGTCTGTTGTTTTGGCCAAAACATTGCGGAGAATCGGTGGTGTTTATACTCATGTTTAGTGTACATGAAAACCCCACTTCTTCCCCTAAAATTCTGTAAGCCCCCCGTCAATTGTGTCTTGACGTGTTGTAAGGCGTTATTTGATGTAAGCCCCCCGTCAATTGTGTTTTGACGTATTGTAAGGCTTTGCATGTTAGGGTTCCGTCATCGTCAATTCTTGATTGTACCTGTGCAATAAATATTTCGCTAACGTCGGCCGTTGGCTAAAAGCCAACGGCCCTCCGATGTTTAAGTTAGTGATCGTTTGTGGATAAATGAAAGTAATCAATTGAGAATATGTATATGAAACTAAATATCTATCGTGAGAATCATTCTATCGTCAGACGATTTCAATCGTCTCGTCAGGTTTATTATCTGACGACATGCCCCCTGTCTGACGACTTCAGTCATGTCGTCTGGTCTATTTTATCACGGGAGTGATGTCAATATGCAAAAGAAAATTATTAAAAGTGAAACAATTTTAAGTGTACCGTATTGCAGCTCTTAAGAACCTGTCTACCATTGCACGACATGCCCCCCGTCCGACGACTTTGATCATGTCGTCTGATCTACCTTGTCACAGAAGTGACGACTTATTCCTCAGGCCTCGAATAAGGCTTTCCATGCTTGTAGTCATGTCTCCTGGGAGGTTCTGACTTTCCGTGCCCCCCGTCTTGTTCAATTCGTCTGTGACGACATCGTAAGTCTTCTTCTAGACGGATGAAAGCCAGTGCCCTTACTTGGACATCTTCGAAGGACCGACTAGGGTGTTTCGTCAACTCCTGATATAACTCTGAATCCTCCAGCAGTCCCCTCCTAAATGCTTCAATTGTCGTCGGTATGTGACACCTGGGGATTGACACCTTCTCCTTGTTGAATCGGTGCAAGTAATCCCTTAAGGGTTCATTCCGTCGCTGGACTACTCGGTAGAGGTCACTAGTCTGCTTCTCCAAGGCTCGGCTACTTGCAAACTGCTGATTGAATAAGTTGACCAGCTCCGCAAATGAATTGATGCTGTCGTTCGGCAGATTGACGAACCATGTCAACGCTGGTCCTGTCAACGTTGTCCCAAATGCCCGGCACATGCAAGCTTCTCTCTGATGTGGTCTGACCGAGACGGCCAACATTTGTTGTTTGTACTGAGCGACATGTTCCACCGGATCAGAAGTCCCATCGAACAGTCTCATTGAGGGGGCGGCGAACTTCCTCGGAATCTCGACATCGGTGATATGTCGTCCGAAGGGTGAGTCTGCGTAACAAGTTTGTGTCGCCATGTCAAGCGGACGTGGGACTCCAGGTATGCTGTTGAACTTCTCTCGCAATTCCCTCAGTTCCTCCATGATGACGGCCAAGGGATCTGTCAAGTTTGTTTGTATCTGCGGATCCGCTGCTTCGGGAGGCGAATATATGGTGACGACCTCTGGCTCCTGACAGCTTCGATTATTGATGTCGACATGTCTGGGGATGTCGACATGGCTTGGAACTTGTCGCCTCTGGTTGTTGATGTCGACATATCTGGGAATGTCGACATGATTTGGAACATGTTGTCTCTGGGGTTGTGCAAACAGATTTCGGAATATGTTCCTTCTGGGATTTGGGGGTGGAAAGGAACGAGTTGAGGGCCCTGCTCCTCCAGATGTGTCGGCCCCGAAGTGAGGGATGAAAGGTTCGGTTGAAGCCGGAATCGAACCCATGTCCAGTCTCGTTGCCATGGTAGCCACATCCTCGCCCCGTCGTGAGCTTGAGGCTATGGATGCCACCGATTGCACCTGAGATCTCAAAGCGTCATTTTCACCTTGGAGGAAGGCAATTCGTTGACGCATTTCCTCCCGGACAGCTTCTAATTGTGCTGCGTCGGAACTTTTGGATGCGCGGAGCTCTTCTCGGACAGCTTCTAGTTGTGCTTGAATCTCATTAAACAGGGAGTTAGAACTTTCGGCCATAATTGATTCTCTTTTTGCAAGAATTTCCCACAGACGGCGCCAATTGTTTTAACCAGAAATTAACTGATCTAGGAATATGATATAGAATTGGGAATCAAGCAATATGGAATCAACAATGGACGAATTGATATGGAAAATAAATTAGCTAATAATAGCAGTAATGAACAATAATTTGAATGATGAACTTTCGAGTACAGAATAATAGCTAGTATGATCGTATGTTTTTTTTTTGTGCCCAACCAGCCTCTATTACTAATGTATTTATTAACCTCTAAAAATCCTTTTCCCCAAGCTTCGCACCCACTCAGCGAGTTAGAAGCTGTTCTCTTCGCCTGATCTGAATGTTTCTGATCTGAATTTTTTAAGTTCTGATCTGATCTGATCTGAATTTTTCTGATCTGATCTGATCTGATCTGAATCTTTCTGATCTGATCTGATCTGATCTGAATCTTTCTGATCTGATCTGATCTGATCTGAATCTTTCTGATCTGATCTGAATGTTTCTGATCTGGTCTGATCTGATCTGATCTGAATGTTTCTGATCTGATCTGAATCCTTCTGATCTGATCTGAATCTTTCTGATCTGATCTGATTCGAATATTTCTATGATTATAATTATAATTATAATTATAATTATAATTATAATTATTATTATTATTATTATTATTATTATAATTGCAATTACAAATATAATTTAAATAAAATTATAATTATAATTGTAATTATAATTACAATATTTATCTCTATAATTGTAACTATAGTTATCAATATTATTATAATTACTCCGTAAAATAATTACAATAGTAATAATAATAATAATATTAATATTAATTATAATAAAAATAATAATTATAATCATAAATTATAATTATAATATAATTATAAGTATAATTATAATTATTATAATTATAATTAATAATAATTATAATTATATTAATATTAATTATAATATTATAATATAATAATAGTAATATAAATACAATTAATATTATTATAATGATATTATTATATTAATATTATTATTACAATAATATAATAATAATATGATTATTATTATAATTAGTATTATATTATTATAATATTATATTATAATTATAATTATAATCATAATTATAATTATGATTGTAATTATAATTATAATTAATTACAATTATAAATATAATTAATTATAGATATAATTATAATAATTACAATTGATTATACTTATAATTATAAGAATTATAATTGTAATTATAATTATAATTACATATAATTATAATATAATATTTTAATAATATTAATCATATTATTATTATAATGTTGTAATAATAATAGTCTTCTTAACAATTGCATTTATATTACTATTATTATATTAAAATATTATAACTATTATTAATATCTTTTTTTTATCATATAATTATTAATATTATTAATAATAATTATATAATAATAATCATAATAGTAATAATAATAATAATAATAATAATAATAATAATTAATATTTAATATAATAATAAAAGTGATAAATAATGTGTGAACTTTTCTGATCTGATCTGATCTGAATGTTTCTGATCTGATCTGAATGCTTCTGATCTGGTCTGATCTGATCTGAATCTTTCTGATCTGATCTGAATCTTTCTGATCTGATCTGATCTGATCTGAATCTTTCTGATCTGATCTGATCTGATCTGAATCTTTCTGATCTGATCTGATCTGATCTGAATTTTTCTGATCTGATCTGATCTGATCTGAATTTTTCTGATCTGATCTGATCTGATCTGAATAAAATAAGAATAAGCAATAAGTAATAAGAATAAGACGAACAGAACAGCACCTTAATAGGCTTCTTCCGATCTTTCTGCACTTCTGTTGCTACTCCCTCCTTATTCGAAATCATCTTTATCTCTTTTTGACTTGGTTTCCTCTTCACGTGTCTTTAGAGTGGGCCATTCTTATCTTCTTAAATTAATCCATCAAGCTTGTCACCAATTGGGCTTTTATTGTATGCCTCGAGCCCTTGAGTAAAATCGGGACCCAACATATACGTAAGTGGGAGTGTTAATCCAATAACAACACAACAACTATTTACATATATGTGATAAGATATTAATTAAATAATAAACAATAAAGTAGAATAGATGGACGTGTGCGATAATGGTTTGCATGCAAAAGAATAGAATGCCAACAGGTAAATAATCTTCCGTAAATTTGAAATTAAGTATCACTGTTTGGATATGATTAAAAAAAATGTCATTTTAACATGTTAGCCTCAAAAGCAACCCAATGCATGACGAATTTAATGTCAATTCATTTATGCATTCAAACTTACTAATATTCAAAGGACTGAATTTATGAATATTCAGAGACCCCATAAAAATAGCTCTCAAGTAGTCGGCACAATATTGATCGAACCTTATCCATTGTCACACCAATAATAAACCTTCTAAAGATGCACTTGGTGAGAACAAGTTAATGAATGGATGTTTTATGAACTTTGCTGGTGTGGTCTGGTCTGACTGGTCTGAACTGGTCTAGTCTGGTCTTTGTAAGATCTGGTCTGGTCTAGTCTGATGGTCGACTTAAAACAGTCCAAAAGAGAACCTCTAGAGTGGAAGTGTCAAAATGAAGTGCTTCGTTTGGTTAATATCATTTTCGCTTGAAGCACTTACAAAAGGCTATTGGTCGAAACACAATTAAACAAACGAAAGAATTCTATCTTTATATGGTCAAAACGAAAGATAAGAATAGTTCCCCAAAAATATTGTGCTAGTAATCGACTACTCCATATAGTGGCGTAATAAGAAACACGTGTTATATGTTCAAAACTTAAGCATACATAGTATTAAAATGGCGGATCATTTTGAGATAATATTTGTTTGTTTTGAGATAGTATTTGAGATAACATGCAATTCAAATGTTGATAGAATGAAGGTTAATTCAAACGAGTTCTGGAGAGTTAAATTTAATTTGATATTGGAGTAATATATATGTAATACAAAGTGTATTAAAAACTTCACATAGTTAATGAGTGAGTACTAAATAATACGTTATTTGGATCGAATAACTAATTATACGAAATACGTAGTATAACATATTAAATTTTACCCACTCCAAGTTTAGATAATGTTCGTTGTTTTTCAGGAAATAATAATTTTTGACTAGTTATAGAAACCATATTGCTTGAACTTTCAAGGTGCCAGCTTATCACCCTCCCCTATCTTTATTCCATTTTACTCTTTTTATTTGTCACCATAAATTTAGCTCATACCATGTTAGGTTATACGAGTACTACGTATTTCAGAAGATAGAATTGATTATTACTTTATTAGGGAGAAAGACATGATATAAAATCAGCATGCTAGTGTGTCACCTATGACCTACCTATCCATCCTCGACTATAACAAAATTAAATGTTTTTTGTTGGGTTCCGAATGGGAGTTTGAAATTTCAGTCGAGAGAAATCATCTCATCAGGCCGGCCTGACGGGCTGCCCCGTCCGGCCGAGCCCGTTTGGGCACCTTCCCGGTGGAATTTTTTGATGCAATTTTTTGAGCATGTTCTTCATCAAGTCTAGTTTGTCCATACCAAATTTCAGCTCAAAATTCGATCGGGAAGGTTGTCAAATGATTTTTGCAAGTTAACTGGTCCGGACCAGTTAACCGGAAAATACATATTCCGGACCAGTTAACTTGCAAAAATCATTTGACAACCTTCCCGATCGAATTTTGAGCTGAAATTTGGTATGGACAAACTAGACTTGATGAAGAACATGCTCAAAAAATTTCATCAAAAAATTCCACCGGGAAGGTGCCCAAACGGGCTCGGCCGGACGGGGCAGCCCGTCAGGCCGGTCTGATGAGAAGAGCTCTTTCAGTCGATATATAGAAGCATGGAACCATAGACGTGGTGAGAAGACAAATGCCTTTCGAAGTAACATGGCACTTGATTAAGAGACCGTTTGGAACCACTGTTTTTCGGCTTATTAGACTTATCCGTCAACTTTTTCACCAAACACGGAAATTTTGCTTTCGCGCGCTGAATTTTGTAATAAGCAGAAAAAGTAAGGTTGAAGTTACCTTTGTGGCTGTTTTGGCTGAAGTTACTGTAGATGTCCATTTTAGCTATTTTTACATATAATTTTTTTTTTATTTTATTATTAAAATATATTTTAAAAATAATTTTTTCTTAAATCAACAGAATCAGCCAAGCAGCCACTTCAACCAGAATTTCATAAAATTCAGCAGAATCAACCAAATCACCCGATTTTCGTGCTACCAAACGGGCTCTAAATAAGTATATTAAAGAATGTGCTGGGTGTTGTTTAGTTCAACTTATTCTTATTGTTTATTACTCCGTACTTGTTAATTCACGCCTAATATATTTTAGATCCATTCAATTAAGTGTTATATTTCAAACTTAAATGTTACACAAGATAACATTTTTTAGATCCGATCGACTCAAAGTCATATCACATCTTTTAGGGAGGAAGAAAGGGACAGTACAAGTCCTTATACAAGACAAATAAAGTAATTGACTTGCAAAGTCAAGAATCTTTATATTATTACTCCCTCCGTAACTTAAAAATCTTCTCACTTTCCTTTTTCGTCCGTAACAAAAAAATCTTCTCATTTCTAAATCTTCCCATCATACCCTCAATAATTCTTAAAATAATACACTATTACAACTACTTTTTTTGGATTTATCCTACATTATTACAACCACATTATTCCACTATTTTCCCATCATACCCTCAATAATTCATATCATCTTTCACTATTCTTAATATACCTACTTTTGAAATGGGAAGATTTTAAAGTTACGGAGGGAGTATAAAATATAAACTAGTTTAGTGTACGTATTAAGTTTGTGTTTGATCTAGAATTAACTCCACTTTTATTCATATGAATATCAAATCAATTCCATTTGATCCATGCTTTTGATTTAAACGCTTTTTTGTCCATGACTATTGTTGTTAGTCCATTTGCAATCTTTCACCTTGCACCTCTACCGTGATTTTAAGCACCACAATTATCGACGAAAGACAAAATGTTGGCGTTAAATGGCAATCATGTACTGAAAACTATTAAAGTCAAAGACGCGAACTGAATTTTGGAATTGGGATTGATGCAATAAGTAGAATTTGTTATTCATATAAGTAGAAATGGTGACATACTACTACAGTAATGCAATGATACAATTATACAAAAACCAAGGAAATACAAAACCCAAGTGTGCAGATAAACTTTTAGCCAGGTATTGTTGTTTCAAAAGAAAATTTTAGAAGCTGGCATCACCTTGTTGAGTAGTTGAGTCCATAGACATATACTTCGTATATTATAAACTTCACTAGTGAATAATTTACACGCTATTTTGAATAACTAATTTTACAATTTTTTACAAAAAAAAAAATCTAATTTTACCAAGTATGACATATCAAATTTTACTCATTCCTCCCTCAAAAAAAAAATGTACTCATTCCAACTTTAGATAATGATTTTCAAGAAGTAGTAACTTTGGACTCATAATGAGTTATAGGAGCCATAATTACATCCAAACCAAGATATTCTGGTGGCTACATGCTCGAACGTTAAAGGTGTCACCTTACCAGCCTGCTCTTCCTTTGGCTCTGTTGAAAAAATCGTTTACAAATTAATATTTTGGTCACTTTGGAGCTAAAATATGTTAGGACGGCCTACTTCTCATAATTAACGGGCTTAGGATCTAACATATTCACTTCGTGAAATGAATGTGTCAATATATTATTTGTAGAAAACCATTTTGAAATGAATGAGAAATTGTCCCGCAAAAAGATAAGCATGGAATCATATCTCACATGAAAACACCGCCGCCGCCGCCGTCCTGGTATTCGGGTTGGGTTTGGGTTTAGGTCCTAAATTGACCGTCCAAGTACATGACTTAAATAATTCCATTTGTTTGCTCTCAATTTCGGATAATGCTTGCGAATAGACATGACCTTTTGGTTTTCAGAAGAAGAGTTACAAACTTTCTTTTTAAAGGTGTCTTTTGTGTATAAATTCTCCTGACCAAAGCTCATCTATATATACTCATGGTTACCTGCATTTTTATCCATCCAAAAATAATGATTCCGATTCGGTGATTCCGATCTCCCACCCGCTTACTCGATTAACGTTGCATCTTTGAGTTTGTCGGTGTCCTTCATTAACGTAGAAATCATTCTACCCTGGGAAACGATTGCTACTTGTGTTGTAAGCTGATTCGATTTAAGGAGACAACGATTAATTGGGGTCGGTTTCATCCAAATATTTCTATTTACGTCTTTTTGTTTAATTAATGCTCGTAGATTTTATTGAATTTTAAATGATAGGCTCTGCCCCAACTCATTATGTCCCTTGTCTTTTTTTTCATTTTACCTTTTTATCTGTCATAACAAATTTGTCTCGTACCATGTTAGGTTATACCATACTATATGATGAAAAGGTAAAATTGATTCAGGAGACGATGGACATGGTATAAAATCATTATGCAGCATGCTAGTATGTCACCTATCCATCCTCAACTATAAAGAATTCCAGTCGATAGGAGCATGGAACCATAGACGTGCTAAGAAGACAAATGTCTGTCTAAGTAACATGTCAACTTGATTAAATAATTAAGTAAAGGATGAACTAGGTGTTGTTTGGTTCAACTTATTCTTATTGTTTATTACTCCATAATTTGATCACAACGCACAGTTGTTGGCGGACCCGAAAAAACAGAGTCACTGGTTTGAATGTAACTCTAATTAATATAAAATTATTCTAAATATAACAAGTAAAATACTGAAGAAGGATAGTGTTTCATAGTTATCCTACATTTATGTGTCCTTATAATGTATAAGTTATAAATATATCAACTAATAAAATTCAAACGGATTTTCTTATAGCATTACAGCATTCTCTAAATTGTGAGTTTGATGATAATATCTAATACACTATACAAGTTTAGACAAGATTAAAAAGTTACTTATGACTATTTATATTAATCCAACATTCTAAAGTATATATAGTAGAGATTATTTTGTAACAAGACACAATTGAATTTTGATGTATACATATTAATTTGACATAAATTCATTTATTATGAGACATTAATTTATTATTATAATACTAATAAGGAAGTTTTTAATTTGAATGAGATTTTCTGGTATGATTTGGTATGAACTGACATGTCTTATTTAAGTAGGATCTAGCACAATCTAGCTAGTTTGATACTGGTCTAGCCTGAAAGATGTTTGTTTTATGTGTATTTTATAACTATCGAAGTCTAAAAATAGGTCTTTGCTAAAAATATGACAATCAGTCATATTCTAATAAAATGATGATAAGTGCTAGCAACAATTGAACATAAGCTTAAGATTAAGATAAGATATAAAAAAAAGTCATTAATGGTCAACTACTGCTTGTAGGCACCAAACCATATCATAAGTTTTTATACTTTTCTTGTATTATTGTTTTTGACTTATTGTTGTTATTGTCACGTAATTCTATCAAAAAGGCTTTAATTGTTATAGACATTATTAAAATAGCTTATTATTGTGGGTAGTTAAATACATATTCTCTAATAAATATGATTTGTATTGTTAGGATGTTTTAATTGGATTGAAGTTATTTAGGTATGATGTTTTTTGTTTGACTGATATATTTTCCGGTTTGATCTGACCCGTTTAAATATGGTCTTGTCTAATTTTTTTCAAGTTTGTTCTAATATGATGTATTTAAATCTAATCTAGCTTGCTATGAGATTTAAAAAACTCAATGAACAACATCCTTACTATTAATTTCTTGTATATGTGCAACTATTACAGTAATGGTTGACTTGCATCAAACTATCAAAGTCTAATAAATTAAATATTCCATTAGTTATTATTATTGTTGTTGTTGTAGTAGTAGTATTACTATTGTTGTGGTTGTCATTATCGTCCACGGGATTCGACCCTTGCATCTCTCGCTAAGAGGAAGTTTTAAAAAAACATAAGTAGAACCGTTGTACCAGTCTAAACTTCAACAATCATAATAGTACTTTGTCTCCTTCGGTTTTGGCACAATTTTTAATAAAATGGTTGAAAAGGTAAAAGTTGTGGTTAAGATTTGAGTAAAGTAAAATGTTGTGAATCACATATACCTTTTCAAAAAGGAAAGAAGACAATTATTTTGGGATAACCCAAAAGGAAAGTAAGACAAGTAAAATGGGAAAAAGAGAGTAACTTTTATATAAAATATATGTAATATGTATAAGTATTTTTTTGGAAGTCCGTGGAGTCCCAGAACCCCTTAGGACACAATGTAGGTCTACCCCCGGGCACAACATTTGTATCAATCATACCAAATGTATTTTAGATCCATTTAAGTCCCATATTTCAAACTTGAAAGTTAAACAAGCAGGGCCGGCCCAGAGGGAGTGTGGGCTGTGCGACCGCACAGGGCCCAGTAAACTGGAGGGCCCAAAAAAAATTATTAGTAGTATTAACTAGGACTCCGTATTAGTTAGCCCAAAAGCAAAACAAAAGGTGCAGAATGAAGGCATGAAGCGACGGAGACAAAGGGGAATTGCGAATCTGCTAGAGTGCGAAGGCCATAGGGCGTAGCGAGCGACAAGCCAACGACTCTCCTTTTAGCTCCGTTCCAACCTCCAGGATCCAGCCATCCCGATTCTTGAGATACGTTGCTGCGGCGGTGCAGCCTGGGACTCCGGTCATTGCTTGTCCGCCTCACAGAGTCTTGGGCTCACTGCCCTCGTCCGTCACCCCTTGCCTTACCGCCTCGGTAGTCGGTAACTGCTAATCCTAGGCACAGATGATTTTCCAAATTTTATCTTTTTAATTACAAATTAGTTTGTTAATACTTGTTATTACTTGTTCATTTATTGAAGATGTTAAGTAACTCAATTGATAATAATTGTATTTAGTGATGAAATTTGTATAGTGTTTCATGGTTTCCCCCAAAGTATTTGTCTGATCCCTTTAGTTCTTTATGACACACTGCCATTTTACACTTATGAAGTTCATGTTAGTTTCATGATTCAATATTTCAATTGAGATTTATGCAAAAGTTGGTAGTGCATATGTGACCCCTAATGGAATGTAGGAATTTCATGTTAATGTGGACTAATTAGTTGTAGATGTAGTGCATGCTGTTTGACGATTTTCTCTCTGGTTATGATAATGATAATTTGATACAAATCTCGTAAATTCAAGTGCTAGGTGAGAGTGTAAGGAAATATGTGAACACTACCTGATCAACTTGTTATGTAGAATAAAATTAATAGAGGGACAATGGATGAATTGTCAGTTTCACTTCTGACATATGAACTTAGAATGCTTGTGAGAGTCCATAAAAATATTAATTAAATGATTTTAGTGAGAAGGAGAGTTTTGAAAGGGAACCTTGGGACTGAGAGGGTTCAAGTATTGAGAGCGATTGTTTGTTCAAAATGCCAAGAGAATGCATGCCCCTTATACACCCTTATGGTGGGATGCCCAATTATAGTTTCACCCAAAATTTAAACTAAATTTTAACTTAAATTTTGTATTTATTGTGTTGGAACTTGTAAAGGAAGGCCCAATTTTTTTTCGTCGCACAGGGTCTCCATTTTCTGGGGACCCGCCCCGTAAATACGATTAGATATTTTAGAACCGATCGAACTCCTAACAAAGTCATCATATCACATCTTTTAGGAGGGAACAGTACAAGTACTTATACAAGACATAAAGTAATTGACATGCAAACTCCAGAATCTTTACATTATTATAAAATGTAAACTCCACTTTTAATCGTATGAATATCATATCAATTTCACATATTATCCATATCTTTGACTTCAGTCGCTTTTTTGTCCATGATTATTATTGCTTGCCTATTTGCAATCTTTCACCTTTCTTGCACCTCTATCATGATTTTAAGCACCGCCAGATGGAAAGAAACATGTTGCCATTAAATGGCAATCATGTACCAAAAACTATTAAAGTCAAAGAGGCAAACTGAATTTGGGAATTGGAATTGATGCAATATTGGTAAGATGAAAAGCTGAATTTGTTATTTCATATAAGTAGAAATGGTGACATACTACTACAGTATTGCAATACAAATACCAAGGAAATACAAAACCAAAGTTTGCAGATAAACTTTTAGGCGTTTTAGCCAGGTATTGTTTTAAAAGAAAATCTTAGAAGCTGGCATCACCTTCTTGAGTAGTTGAGTCCTTAGACATTTATAAGATTAGTGAACGTTCTCGGTGGTGATTTTTTTTTACTCCAGGGGGCTCTAGGGGAGGGGGCCTGGGGGTCTGGAGTAATCAAGTCTGAAACTCACTTCATTGAATTTCGAACCCTTATGGTATTAAACACACACTTTCCTTGTTTTGAGGATAATTGGTATGTGCATCAAGCTCAAAAGTTTCTAGAAAACACACTTTGAACGATATCATTCCAATTGTGAAAATTGGTTGAGGCTAATATATGAAGACAGATATAAAATAAAACTCAAAAAGGGGTGTTAGTACAGAGTGTACGGGCTACAGAGTATACAGAAAATATTCCTACTATTTACTGAGCTCTTAAAGGCCTTGCACTGTCTCTTGTATTACTAGATTTTGCCCTTGGGTTTTGAAGCTGCCCACTTAAAGTAACCACAATTTGCTTCAGGGTTAGATGCAGGTCCCTACCAGAATATATAAGAGAAAAGGATTAAAAGTTGACTTTTATAAAATATATAATCACTAAATAACACTCGTGTGCTTGCATGTGCTTTCCCTTTTTAGTCATTCACAAGGGAAGAACAAAAGACAAGTACCAAGTTACTAACCAAAATAATTTCTAAACGTATTCAATTGAGAATCCACAAGGGCTTAAAGTAGTACTCATATGTAAGTAGAGAATTCGATGCTCAACGTTTTCCACTTTTTCAAGTACTACCAAGGATTATTTGGCTGAAATAACTGAGTCTGCTGAAATTGTTTTAATGGAAAAGTGTTTGCTGTTTGGTAACATCTATATCAGCCAATTAAGTCATAAGCTACATATCCTGCTTATTAGCTATTATCATTATTCTGTATTTCTGCTTATTCAGCTACCAAAAAAGCCTTAGCACTTAGATGAGAAGAAATATGAAGGACAATGAGATATAGAGTTTCTCTTCTAGGTTTCAACCTATTTCTTCTCCAATTCTCTCTTACCAAAGAATACACAAAACCTACTATAATCCTCTCTCCTGTATTTTTTCTCACCCGTTTCTCTCCACTATCGCTTCACTATACCACACAAAGGCTTATAGAAATGAAGAAGATAGACACTGACCATAAATAAGCATACCTCAGATCGGGCACAGACATAAAACCTACGTCCCAAATTGGGGCCAGCTTTCTTAACAAGCCTAGAAACACAAGGCTCCTTATGGCCCTTACAAACCGGCACACTGTTCTGCATAAGTTGTTGAATCCTCTGCCACTCCTGTAATGCATCAGTCCTCTTCCCTTCATCTAAAGAGTCACATGCATCAACCAGACCTTCCTCCTGAATAGATTCACTCGCATTCCATTCACATTCCTTTGAGTTACCATTTTCAGTAGCACTCGGAAGGGAAGTAGAGATATGATGCTTGTCCATACTATTGCTGTCTAAAGTTTCACTTGGAACATTCTGGAAAAATGACTTGAGTGTAAGCTGCGACCCCCGACTGTATCGTGCTCTCTTATTGCTCTCCTCTAATCTTGAAATGGGACTATCATGTATCACATTTGGATCAGTAACACTTCCATCTGGTGATGAAGTGGACCCACCATTGATATTAATTTGAGTTGACGATTCCCTCCTCATCAACATGGATACTGCATATATAGCAGAGTTCAAAAAAGATGCATTAGTTAATTTGAATTGCATATTACACTGAACATACATAGTTGACAAATGAAAGTAACTTGAGATGTGGTAAACTGAACAACATTGCTAAATACGCAAGAATAAGGTGAAAAAAGTACTTTTATTATGCAGTTAGAAATCGACTATGCAAATTCTATTGTACCTGCTCAAGAGTCCTACTATAGAAAAAGTGGAAAGAATGGATGAGTTTATAGTGACAAAAGACCTTTTAGTCTTAGTTCAAATTAAATGCATTTTTAATCAAGTACAAGTTAGTATAGTACATTATTATTGCAATGAATAATTGGAATCCCAAATCAAGTCAAAATGGCAACTTTGGACCCTAAAAATGTGAATAGGTAAAGTTGCCCACAAGTGAGGTGACAAAAAAGCGCACCAAGAGTTTGCTGGTACCCATAGACCTGAGGGTGGTATCTGGTAGACAAAGAAGGAGTGCTATGCAATTCCACTTCTGGGAGTCCCCTTAATGTCGAATAAACAGGAACATGATCAGAACCTTCTAACTTGATACTCCTCCCTTCTTTCCATCTGCGGGTAAAGATGAGTGTAAGTGAAGATTTTACTAAGAATAAATGCAGTAGTTTACTAAGAATACATCAGTACGGTTTATTATATGGAATGTAAATAAGCACGGGATATTCATCCTGTGCATGCATGTGGCAGCAGTGTGTCTCAAAGGTTTTTCAATTAAACCCCTTCTTTTAAGAAAACAACACATGCACCGCCCCTCTTATCAATGCTAGAAGTTTTTCTAGCATAGCTAATAGAATCACCACCCTCCAGACATAACTAACTATGGAGTAAAATTTACCTTGTGCATTTCCTGGTTTCCACCTTTTTAGAAAACAACACATGCACCACCCCTCTTATCAATGCTAGAAGTTTTTCTAGCATAGCTAATAGAATCACTACCCTCCAGACATAACTAACTACGGAGTAAAATTTACCTTGGTGCATTTCCTGGTTTCCACCTTTGGAACTGCACCAGAATGTCACATTCTTGAATATGACATGTGACAAAGTCATGGCCTTCTTGATCACGCTCCTCATGTAAACATGACCCTGCACTAAGAATGTGGTCAATCCTTGTCCCATAATTAAATTCCTCAGCACCAGTACTAGTGGACCAACAAGTATAGGCTTCTCTTCTGCAAAACCGTCCCAGAACATTATAAAACACAAAAGGTACATGTATGCTCCACTGGTTCTTGTAGGCAATAAAAGACAAAAGATTGCTTTTGCTAACCTATCAGGAAATTTTGATCTGAAGACGTCCAAGAAATGTCCACCATTTTGCACTAATAGCGATCTAAACCATCTTTTAAACCTGATTTAGAGTAATAAAAATCACAAGAGAAATGATTGAAGTTCAATCATATAACTAAAAGTCTAAAATTTACATTAAGAGGACAAAATAAACTTAGCATACCCAGTGTGTCCCACTGGAAGTAGGTCTGGGAAGGGTGGGATGTATGAAAAACTTACGTCTACCGGACTACCCCTACGAATAGAGAGACTTTTCCCTTGAATTGCTAGGGCGATGTTACAATTTTGAAAATTATTGAAACAGTCCGGGGACAAAGACAATAATGGGAACAAAATTCTAAGATCAGCTTACTCGTTCTTCTCAAAGTCAGGTCCTGCATCACAGCAATCTATGCAAGAGGGAGAAATATTAAGATCCCCAACAACAATAATCCTCCGTCCTTGGTGTAGTAGACACTGCCATCTTCTCTAAAACAAATTTCATTCAAAGAAACGTAGATAGTCAAAAGCTGCATGACTAATTCTCCAGAACAAGAATCGAGTAATTCAAGTAAGATCCAACAACCTCTAATATCTTGTAAAATGAGAGCTTAAACTGGATCCTTTCAGAATCATCGGAACCAGCCCTGGGACCATATATATTGAAAAGAACTGTCAATTCCAAACAAACATCTGTTACTAAGCAAAAATGGGGTCCACAACAATGTGAGGACAGATATAAATGCAGCAAGACATTCAAACGGTAACCTTTCAAATATAGAACCATCATTAAACAAAACTGATAGAGTTTATCCCATAGAAATCCTAGATGAGACTGCAAGTTGAAAACCTTTTACACATCAATCGACGTTACTTACCAAAATGCACATGGTCTGTGATTATACAACGCCCCTCGCTATCAACTTTGAGAAGTTCATCCCTAGAAAAACCCTCAAGGCCTTTCGCTATGAAAGAACAGTCATTCTTTCTAGATCCATGTCCTTGAGAATCCTGAAGAAGTCCCGTAAAACCCTCCTCTGCAGCAATAGGTAATGCCACTTCATTGCTTGAAATTGCAGATTTTACACGGCAAAACGTAGCCACACCTGACAATGAAATTGATTTTTTAATGTCTCAATCGGCAATAATGAAATAAAGAAATAAGAGGAATCATCAATCTGTCATTTATTACATTAATAGAAACCAAAACCTTACAAGCTTTAATAGCAAGTAGTGTATAAGCTAACCATTTTTCAAGAAGCAGAACCGCATAATAGGTGCAGACTAGCACAAATATGGACTAGAAGGACGGAAAAAACAGCCAAATGTGTCGATAAGAGAAATGAAGGTGAAAACAAACCAGAATAGCCGGCTGATCGGCCTTTGTCGGAAGTGCGTGTGCAAGTGAAGAATGATTCGTAGCCTTCAGCTCTAACCAAATCGGCTCTAAGGTCTTGTCTCGACAGCTTCGTCTCCTGGAAGCAGATGATATCGGCGTCGAGAGCGTTGAGAAGATTGGAAAGAGAACCGAACTGTGAGATTCGAGGCCTTAAGCCGTTCACATTGTACGTCACTATCTTCATTCATCTACGATGAGTTTCTGGTTTTCCGGCTTAGCGTAATTTCGATGTCGTCTCTGCTCTCAAATCTTTCCAGCAAAACAAAAACTCCCGACTTTCAATGATGAGTCTGGTTCGGCGCCTTCGGGCGTATATTACGTACGGAGTAGTAGTTATTTTAGGTTCAACATCCTCCTGTCTAAATAACTCTGTTTGGAAGGAGGGATGAAGAAGCTAAGAGCATCTCCAATGGTAAAATGTGCACGGTGCACACATGGCATGAGAAATAACCACATAAATATTAGTAAATAAATTCTTTCTCTCCTTATTTGAATGATTTTATATAGTTTTGGTAAGTTTTTCTCCACAATGTCAAGGAGACCGTCTAGATGTTGACATTGTTGTTGACATTGCAGGGAAAAACTTACCAAAATGGTGTAAAATCATTCAAATAAGGAGAAAGATTATTTATTTACTAATATTTATGTGGCTATGACGCATGCCACATGTGCACCGTGCACATTATAACATTGGAGATGCTCTAAGGGGTGTTTGGATCTGATTGTAGAACAGCTTCTTCTACTTTTTTAGGGAGCAAGAACAGAAACTGGAGTGTTTAGATGAAAGTTGAAATGATTCGGATGCTCCAATTTACTCCTACAATCAATTTCTTTAAAAGTTGGGGGAGACCAACTTCTGAAAACTGATTCTTATTCTGCTTCTACTTTAAAAAGGAAGTAGAAGCAGAAGCAGTTTCTAACCCCCTAATAATGGAATTTAAGGAGTCAAACTTCATGAAGAAAAAGCAATAAAAATTTTGAGATTAATTGATGTTACTCTTAGAAAAAATGAAATGTATAATACTAACCGTGTCTCTTCGAACAAAAATATGAATAGTTATTGTATACATGTAACTGAACAAGAATCATTATAGTGTATTTCAGAGTGACAAATCTCTGGTAGATGACGAGTCATGGAATATGTCATTTTTTGGAAAATTTTAAAATAAGTCATTCTTTTATCTTTTGAATTTAAATCAGTACTACGTAATATTCATGGAGAAAGGCCTTACTAATACTTTCTCCGTTGTAAGTAGAGCAGAAAGTAACGAGTCTCTCTCTAGGGTTTCTACCGCTAGAGCTCTTCGTTCGCTATCGAACTCGTCGAGGAGCGGTGCCGCTAAGAGAGCTTCTCTCTCTAGGTTTAGAGGTTGCTTTTCTCCGCTTTCGTCTTCAACGAAGAGCGGTTTTCTTGTGCGGTTTTGGTCCGCCTTTTGTGAGATCCTCTTCTTTGGCAGACCGCAGCTCCTATATGGCGGCCAAAAGTTGTGTATTCCTAGCAGCAGGTGGAGAGTTTTGAGAATGTCGTTCATGGTTTAGATCTGAAGGTCATGGACGAAGCGTGGGGCTAGGGGCCGGAACAGATCTAGACTGGAGGCAAGGAGCGGAATAAGCTACAGTACTGTTGGACCGTCCCCTTCCTGAACCGCCGCCATGGAGTGCAAGAGAGTTTAGGGTTTGGTAGCAATTTTTTAATTTTACTGTTTGCTTTTTTGTTTTTCATGATCAATCTGTTTATTTTTATGTTGGTTACTTTTATTGTCGTAAGACTCTCGCATTAGGATTGAGTGATGGGAGATCTGCTCATTATAGGATCAGCGAGTTATATTGCTTTTTTGGAGATGATTGACTCTAAGTCTGGTTCGAGGGCTGATGGTTGCATGTGGTCCTTTTGTCGTTTTACTCCCTATCTGAATGTTGTGATAGTAATTTAAGCCATCCGTTTTGACGATCGAAAAAAAATACTCTCTCCGTTGTCTAATAATTGTCTCGTATTCTTTTTTGGAATGTTTTTAATTGTTTCTCCTTTTCCCTTTTAGTAAGTTTTTCAATCAAAATACATTTATGCTGGTTACTTTTATTGTTGTAAGACTCTCGCATTAGGATTGGGTGATGGGAGGTCTGCTTTACCGTCATTGGCTCATTTATGCTCATTATAGGATCAGCGAGTTATATTGCTTTTTTGGAGATGATTGACTCTAAGTCTGGTTCGAGGGCTGATGGTTGCCTGCGGTCCTTTTGTCGTTTTACTCCTCCCTATCTGAATGCTGTGATAGTAATTTAAGACATCCGTTTTGACAATCGAAAGAAAAATATTCTCTCCGTTGTCTAATAATCGTCTCCTATTCTTTTTTGGAATGTTTTTAATTGTTTCTCCCTTTCCCTTTTAGTAAATTTTTCAATCAAAATAAATTTATATGGCCACTTTTATTACTCTTACCCTTTTTTACATACATATTCTTAACATATTTTTTACATACTTTTTCATTTATCCCCGACACTCTCTATGATATCCCTACTATTTTCTTCTTAAAACCCACAAAAAAATCTAAAGAGACTATTAATTAAGAACAGAGGGAGTAAATAATAAATTTCCCTGTACTTTAAATGCCTCATCTAATTTGAGATTGCATAATATTATCTTTTTTTAACAAATCAAAATGTAACTATTACTCCCTCCGTCCAATTTAAAGGTTCTCGAGCACTATTCTCCTGTCAACGTGAATTGTTTTTAATCTTATACTTTATATATTCAACTTTTATCAAATTTAATTTTTCTTAATCAGGTATTATAAAACTTTTAACGTAGTTTCTGATCGAATATGTAAATTTTATTTACTAAAAATAATCTTATTAATGACAGTGATCAGTTAACTTTATGGTCGATCAAAAATCGTAAAACACGTGAGAACCTATAAGTGGAACGGAGAGAATATTAAATTATTATAATTTTACTTGATGAATACCGTTAATTTGTATGTTAAAAAGGATTCTTTTTCATACACACTATTCTTTTTTGGGATGAAAGATAACTATGTATTAAAAATCATCCACAACTAACACAATAAAGGCATAGAGAAGGGAGAGAGAAAGCTTTGAAAATAAGAAAAAAACAAATCTAAAAAATCCAAACTAGCATGGGACAGACCCCGATAGAGTAACAAGCTAAAACTAGGCTCAATTCAAAGCCATCTAATTAAAGGCATCCAGCAGGGAAGGCCCAATTTCACAGCAGATCCGGAGCCCAAGAACCCACTCCCTACATCAAAAGAACAATCCAGAACAAACAGATTCCATGCGTAAAAAACGGGGCGATACGAATAAAAAAATGTACTCTACTTTGCCTTGCTTTTTTAACAATTTATTCTTTTATTTAATTCTATGCCTTACTAAATCTCCTATATCATTTAGTATTTTTAGTATTTTGGAAGACAAATAGGGTAAAAAAAATATACTTGTTTTCTTTTTTTTTTTTTTTACCCCGGAAGGTCAACCACCAAAATCAGTGGGGCAAATGCCGGGGGACATTTGCCATATTTTATTAAAATAACCAAGCATACAAATTTCAGGGGGACCAAACCAAACCTGAAGGAGCAAAATTGAAATTACATTCTAAATGAAGGAATACCAAAATAATCCATCCAAAAAGCTCTTTTAGCAAAAAAAAGGAAGCATATCGGGCCTATTATAAATAATAAGAGTATCAGTCCGGATTTGGGCCAAGTGGTGTGCGACCCAATTGACTTCACGATTGATATGCCCAAACATAAGCTGTTGCCTAATTCGGATCTGTAAGATTTCCTGAAGCTCAACCGTCCATCTTCTTCCCTCATTCCTATCCAGACATCCCAAACATATACTTGTTTTCTTTTTATCATATTTACTGCATCAAAAGAACAATCCAGAACAAAACAGACTAGGCTCAAATTCAAAAGACCTGTAGCCAAGCTCGTAACATACCCATCAGTGAACCGCATTAGATAATTTGCAGCCCAACAAGGAAATATCCCTTAGGGTTGCAAGCACAAAATAGACTACGTTGAAAGACAAAAGACCCTTCGCGCAACCATATCATGCTCAACGATGGCAAAGAAACTGCAGACCATCAAAGCAAAAGCCCTTAGGGTTGCAACCACAAAGTAGACTGGGCTCAAAGCCAAAAGACCCATCGCCTGACCTGTATCATGCCCACTCGCATCAGAGAAACCGCAACCCATTATAGAAAAAACCCTTACGATTGTCTAGGTCCAAATTCATAACAAGTCGCCTCCTACGGTTAGCAGCAAGCGCCGGGTCAGCCCAATCTACAGGCCCAGCATCGCTTCAGCACAAGTGCCACACTTTGGAGCGGGAGGTCCATATAAGCTACAATATCCGACATAGGTATGCGAGCAGGCGGTCAACAAGTCAGTCACCCCGGTCCCCCGGCGAGAATCCGTCCATTCAACGTACAATAGCTTAATAACAACAATCATACACACTATTCTTCTGATTATATACTTCGTATATTGTAACATAGTCTTCTAACATATTTATTCACTATATTTGTGGGCACTTATACAAAAAATTATCTAACCTCTTGAGGAAATGAGAAAATCATCAAAAAATTGTATCAAACATCATGAATAGTTTTACAGATTTAAAATTATGTGATTGAAATTTGTTTAGTGAAGAAAGGTATAATTATTGTAATCATATACTTTTGACTTTATACAAAAAATGATAAAGTTCTTTGAGACAGTTAAATAAGGAAATTTCATAAAATTTTATGAGTCAGAAAAAGCATAACTTGAGACAAAATGACTTATTTAATTCTGTTGAGTTATATCCAACACGATATAGTAAATATATGTATAAATGTGTATGAACAAGCTCAGTTTTTACGTGGAAACCCGAAAGGGAGAAAACCACGGGACTTTTTAGGCTAATGTCCAAGCCCTCTCAATTCTCAGCTCAGTTTTTACGTGGAAACCCGAAAGGGAGAAAACCACAGGACTTTTTAGGCTAATGTCCAAGCCCTCTCAATTCTCATTAGGCTCTCCTCACCATTACATTATACAAGCTTGAGGCTCCCATTAATGGAGTATTATCTAATCTAGAGAGTTAAAGGAAGAAGGAAAAGGATCCCTAAACATGTGGGAAAACCCCATATTTATAGGGGAAAGGGAGTAGGGAATAAGTCTACCCTAATGGGCCAAGTAAGCCCAAAATGGGCCCAAAGGGCTGAAACATGCCTAATAGGCTGAAATGGACCTTGTCATTCGGGCTCCAAGCTGGGGCGATGCCTTGGGCTCCTGAACAGTAATGGACCAGATAATATATCTCAACAAATTCTTTTTTAATTTCTCCTTCACACACGATCCAACTAATCTTTTGTTGATGGGCCAATTTTGCTTTTATGTTAAAAAAACATATCCAATTGAACTACATTTAAACAAACCTTCAAATAAACTTTAGCAATCATTCATGTTGTGTATTTTCACTGAGTTACTAATTAAATTAGAAATGAACCATTTAACTTCTAAAATAATACATAAAATTATACATTCATAACGATGATCCGATTAAAACCAAGTGTACTTCAATTTATTATTATTTTTCTTTTCAATTTACTATTATTTTTCATTAAATGGGAATAAATAAAATACTAGGTGCAAACAATACTAAAATATTTTAAAATGTAGAATCTGATAGTGTAAATATATACAAGAAATGTATGTTGGCAACAGTAAGATATTAATTGTACTTCCATAGAGTTATAGCATCACTTTATTCCACCACCACAACATTATTATTTCATAAGATGAAAAAAAGCATAAAAAGAAAAGATAAAAATACAATAATTTTCTATTACTCCAATAACACATAATGATGGGACTGATTATAGCGATGTGGCAATACAAACTATACTATAGCTTCTAAAGGTTAACAAAAATTACATTTAGTGTATCGACAAAATTCTCAATGAGTGAGCGGGAGGAACCATAAACTACATATAAAGTTTAAACACATAGTATTTTTTGCATTAATTATAACATGATTCTAATAACGCTGACGTCTCAACGAAAATGAACGAGAAGAACTCATACTTGCACTTCTTAAGAGCTTTCTGAATTCAAACAAACTTATCTTCCCATCTTTATCAATGTCTGCTTCTTCGAGAAGTGGGTTTATGGAGCCCTTTAAGCCCGTGTGCTGCAAATAAAATATATGTGAGGATTGATTGAACACTTATTAAGTGGTCAATTCATTCATATCTAGCCAATGTAGCATGATCTTTTTACTTCTCAAGATGTGACGATGTTGAACACTTATTATGGATTTGATCTGATTAAGGATGTTTTTAATTAGACTCAAATTTTCAGGCCTAGTCTGGTCTAATCTATTCTGGACTGATTTGGTCTAGTTTCGTAGATGTCTGGTCTCTGTGTATTTTATAATTGTTCACGTCGGTCTGGTCTGATATGAGACTGTAAATAATCCAAGTAAAAACATCATAATGCACATTTAGTTCATATAAGACTTTCTAGGTGTGAAGATGATAGAATTGTTAAACAATTATTAAAGGGTTGGTTCCTTCATATATGCCCGATATAGGACAATCTTCAACAAGTCCCATTGTACTTATTTTTGCATCTCCACCAACATTTTGTCATATTTTAACTGTATTCTTTACATTTCTTCATGACTTGACATACAGAATGAAGAGGCAAAAAGGGCATATCTAGAGGGGCAGAGCGTCTCTCACCCCCAACCATCACTGTACACAAACATATATTCTCACGTCAATTAGCATTAATATGTGTGTTCTTGGTGCATAAAGATTGTTTGCTTGTTCCTTTCCTTTAGGAGTTCGCTTTTGTTTCCTATGCATCCATTCATCCATAAGCAAGCTTTTGTGTTAGTAATTTAAGTTTTTTCTAATCAAGTACTTTGAGATTCAATTTTACTATTATTAGACGAATCATTAATGATTTCTTATTCAATTGTTATTGTATTGCTCAAAACTATGACATAGTAGTAATAACATGTGTGTGGGTTAGCATTATCGTAAGACATAGTTGTTGAATAGAAAACATTACATCCACCACTCTTTTTACATAATCTAGTTTTATTTATGACATTTTTATCTGATCAGTTCTATTAATTATACTTCTATATATATATTTATTGTGTTTGAAATATGCTTAATGCCACATTATCCTAGATACGCTGTGAAGTAACAGACTAATGTGGCATGATGGTAGTGCCAAAAAATCTCAACATAATCATGAATCACCTCAGGAGAATAAAAAGTGTACCATTTGAAGTTCTTGTGGAGTGATATAACCATCTTTGTCTGCGTCGAATTTCTCAAAAGCAAATTGTGATCTTTGGTTCCATTTTTCTGAATTATGTACCTCCATCTGATTCACACGTAAAGTGGCAGCAACAAACTCTTCAAAATCTACAAGCCCATCTGTGTTGCTATCTATCTGTGAAGCAGCCAAATGGAAACTACGGATGGAAGGTTGAAATTTATGAAGCACACATTACTAATGAAAATAGTCATGATCATACATACCGCTTGAAGAATTTCCACAACACGTGAGTCCTTCATTTTCCATGGAATATCTTTAGCAAGTGCCTGCAACACCAAAATCATACACACATATTCAACGGATCCAAGTATTTAAATCTGTATCCTTTTATGATTATGATAGAGAGAAAAAATACAATCTCTCCCTCCTTTTCATTTCACCTTTTTTATTCAACACATTTAACAAAAAAGTGAAAATAGTATTGTTAAGATTTGTTTAGAGGAGAGAAAAACAGTATCAGCCCCACAACCCTTTCCTTAGAAGGAAAATAAAATAAGATTTGGAAGGATGAAAAAATAAAATGAAAATAAGAAGGATCATCGTTGATATGTGTATTTTACCTGTCTCATTTCATCCAGTGTAATGACACCATTCTTATCCATATCAATAGCCTCGAATTGATCTCTAAGAACAATCAGCTCATCTTGATCAAGTGTGGTAGCTAATGCCTAGAAATATAACAATTACAGAATAAATATCATACCGTAATAGTAAAAAATTAATTCAGCATGTTTACTTTGCATAAATACAAACTTACCCTTAAAGCAAATTGTTTCAGTCGATTGTACTTAACAAATTGGCGCATATTAGATAGAACAGATATGTCAAGCGGGATGTCCAATGCACTCCCTCCTTCTCGTACCCACAGATGTGCTATAATTACCGATAAGCCCATCATCAGGGAAGATTACCACATCAAGTATTAAAGAGATATATTTGAGTTTTAAAGCATATTGTTAGTCTAACTAATTGATCAATCTTATCTTTTAGCATGGTTTGACTAATGTGCATTGTATCAAATTAAATATCAATGATTCAATTATGAGTTCTAGCAGATAAATATTGAAATAAAACATTAACCACAAAAATATACTAGTATAATAGTTTGGAGTAATTTCATACATAGTGCTTGAGCAGCGGTGAGTCTAACATGAGGGTCCTTCACTAGTAATTTCATGACAAAGTCCTTAGCACCGTCACTTATGATTGGCCATGGTTTGCGCCGAAAGTCAGGCTGGTTTCTTAGCACCTGTTGCAAGCCTACATGCATTAGAATTAGAATACAGAAAATTTACACAATTGATTCAAGTACTATTAGATAATTCTCACCTTTGGATCATGATTTATTTGTTACTTTGGTGCATGAATATAGATTTTTACTATATTTGATTCATTGTGATCACTTATCTATAATCACGCATAAAAAAGCATAGATCAAGAGTTGGGATGCCCATAATATAGTTTTGAGACCAAAAGTTCGACACGTTTCTCTATTAAAGTCAAAGTGTAAATAACTAACCATTAGTTGGGTAGTATTAAGGATTAAGAGTTGACCCGAACAAAAGAAATTGTACCTCCTTGAAGATTCCATCTTCAGTTTTGTCCCAAAAAGGTCGCCGGCCACAAAGCAAAATGTAAGTTATTACACCAATGCTCCAAACATCCGACTCGGGGCCTGATTTACGCTTCAAGACCTCTGGCGCAACATAATATGCACTGCCCACAATATCTTGAAATTTTTTTCCTACATTGTTGCCCCCCCCCCCCCCCCCCCCCATGTGAATGCACAAATACATTTAAGAAACAATCCCTAGAACTTATTGAAACTTTTCAAAACATAACTTAAAGTTTATTTTCAGAAAATTATTTTACCTTTAATTTGTCTTTCAATTTGTGCACTGAACATTATACACTCTTTTTCCCGTAATAAAACTCATAGTAGGTTAGACCGATTGATTAATAAAAGAAAATGAAATAGAGAGAAGAGATTTAGTATATTACTCCTTCAACCCCCAAAATAAAAGTTACACAGTTTTTTAGCATATACAAGTAGATTAAGAAGGTGAGATAAAAAAATTAAACGGTTCTCTCATGTTTTGTACCACCGCAAAAATGAGAAAGGATAACTTGTAAATTTAAGTAAAAAGAAGTGTCGTGTATCTTGAACTCTTTGCCCAAAAAAGAAACATAACTTTTATTTTGGAACATCCCAAAAGGGTAAGACTCAAGTTTTGTTTTGGGAGGAGGGTATTCAATTGGCAATTGATTAGTTAAATAGGCAAAAACTAAAGATGTAGAAGTTAATGCTATGCCGAGAGAAACTGAAAAATCTAATATTTTTAATCCAAAAATCATTTTGAGACTGCCATTTAAGAAATAAGTGAAACTTTCATGAGGCGGAGGTAGTATTATGCACAGAACCTGTTTTCCAACGGAAAGATTTTAAGAACTTTTTTATTGTATCAAATGGAGTCAAGAATGATAAAATATTATTGAGTACATGAACTCAACATATATATAATCACCTGGCCTTATGAAGTCCGAAAGACCGAAATCAGTAGCCTTCAATGGAGAATCCGGTTTTGGTGATTTGAAAAGAAAATTCTCAGGTTTCATATCTCGATGCACCATACCATGTAAATGACACTTGGCTGCAACCTTTAGCATCTGCCTCACAACTATTGCAGCGTCTTTTTCACAATACCGGCTATCTTTCCTGAATATATATACCAATATTCAGGAAAGGTGCATTAGTAAGTCGTCTACGACTTATTATGTTTGACTAAAAAGTGCGCATGCTTAAAATTGAAAATACATACCTAGCTAAAATACGGTCCAATAGTTCTCCACCTTCACATAACCTAAAAGATCCGTTTTTCAGAATAATCTTCAAAATTTCTCATCTTATCATCAACAAAAAAGGGAACTTGTTCAGGTAAAGACAATGACTAAAGATGGGTTACTTACTCCATAACGATATACACATAATCCGCATCCTCAAAAGCATTATGAAAATGAACAACATTTTCATGACCAGTCAAAGCCTTTAATATTTTAACTTCACGCTTGACATCTTCAACCGCAATTGGAAGAAGCATCTGCCATAAATCAGTAACTTGTTATGATAGTAGTTGAAACCAGAAACTTCAAACGTTAGTTCTAAATGCACATTAATGTATATGCAAAAAGATATCATCCGGAAATCTTTATAGTTTCAGAATCCATTTTGGACGGTTAAACTGAGAAGAAGAGTAAAGTAGTACCCCAAACTAGATTTGGGATTCCATCTTAAAATATTGGGAGATTCCCCAAAATAGGACTAAATAGAGTTTAAAATTCCAAAATAGGCATTCAACATGAAAATATTTATTATAATTCATGACAGTATTTTTCGGTCATGGCAGTAATTTTCAATCATTACAGTAACGACTCCTATTTTGAGAAGAAAAACATAATAGTCTTATTTTGGAATTCTCAAAGTTGTTTACTCCTATTTAGGGTAATTTCCCTAAAATATTGGCAATCTAAAAGTAAGAGTATGCTAACATATTATATTTTAGTTTGTACTTCATCCGTCATAACTTGAGCTTCTAATTTGTCTCTTTTGGATGACTTAGCTAAAAGTTCACAATTATTTTTTTGAAATAATTAGCACTCTTAAATGATAATCTAATCATCAAATATTTAAAAAATTACATCTGTAATATCATAGTTATATCAATGGCCTCATTATACCCATCAAAACTTTTTTTCAAAATATATTTGAATAACCTTATTTAATTATTATCTAAATAATTGTGTCATTTTTCATTGAGAAGCTTAAGTCGGGACATAGATAGTTTTTTTGTATTTAGCGAATGCGGTACAACATGCAATAATTTCCCTCAAAACAACAAAATCATTCCAACAAAGGTAACCAATAATCTAATATCTAAAATTTGACAAGCATGAAAATTGATTCGAATCAAATATAGACAATGAAACTTTGATCATCCAAAATAATCCAGACAACATAGAAAGAAATCCCAATTTCAGAAATAATATGGTGGGATTTTAAAGACATCAAAGAGATTAATACCTTGTTCTTTTCAATTTTCTTAACAGCAACATGATCTCCCGTTGACTTGTCTATGGCAACATATGTATAGCCGAATTGACCATGTCCTAACAACTTTCCAAGGGTATACCTCTTATGGAAATTCTTATCATACCCAAAATTTGTTCTTTTACCACAAGGGATAATCCCACTTTGTCTCCGAGAACTTTTCCTAGAAGTCGAATTTATGAGTGGTTGTTGATGTGTGTACCCTTTATTGCTTGACTTATGTTGAAATTGAAAAATATGTGACACGTCTTGTTTCCTCGATGTGGCTCTAGTTGTGGACGGTGACCTTGAAGTTTTCTTTCGGATGTTCACGGCGGCATTGGGGTGGGTATTATAGTTATTGGAGCCACTAACTTGTTTGCTTGAAAAGCAGATGCCCATATCCCCAATTATGCATAACATACAGAAATTTTCTTCATTTCATTTGAGGGATTAGAAGATTCAGACCTGTTGAATAATTCCGAAAAGTATAAGGTCATATGCAGAGATTTTCTTCATTTCAAACAATATCGACAATAAAGTGCATATCCACATCTACACCAACATAAGAAATTTGAATCCATTGTAAATGAAATTAAAGGAATGGGAGCATGTGGTGGGTGGGGGTGAGAAGACATTTGGAAGATGATAATACACGGCAATTTGGATTGAGGCTTGATTCTTGGAGAGAGAGAGAGAGAGAGAGAGAGAGAGAGAGAGAGAGAGAGAGAGAGAGAGAGAGAGAGAGAGAGAGAGAGAGATTACCATCCATTTCGTTAGTTTCTTTTTCCATACCCGTGGGGTTTCAATTCTAAGATCCACATAATACTGTGTGGTTAAGTTTGATCTTAACTATGTACATTTTTCATTATCATACAATCTCGAGATCGGAGTATTCTTTCAATCTTTGAAAGATAAAATTAGATCAAATAATTTTGTTTACTTCAATTTAATATTTGATTTTAATCCAATGTCGATTAGATTGAACCGAACTTGCCTCTATTGCATAACATAATTGTGTGTTTATTTCATTTTCTTAATGATGGAACTAATTGTCCCGATTGAGTAAATAAAGAAATTAGAGCGGACAAAGTATTTTATCGTGGAAACCAAATCGATGAAAACCACGGGCCTTTTTGGGCGGTACCATGCCAACGGGAGCCGAGAGCTTTTATTATAGTTGTGTGGGGGAGGTTACATGTACAAAGCATATGGAGCTTCTAGGGAAGCCATTAATGGAGACATGAGCTAGGAAGAAGAAATACATGCATGTGTGTAAGAGGAGAGGGGGGAGTGTTGTCTCGTAGGAAATGAGATAGTAGCTAGGAAATTGTCCTCCCCTTCTTCCTCCAATAGCTAGTCCTTAAGTAGATGAATATTCAAGTGGATGGGTACCATATGGGAAGTTTCCTCCTCACATACATATGTCATACTTAAATAAGTAAAGGTATGGTGTAAGGCTGACTGTGTTTCCTCTCAATTGTGTGAATCTGTTAATATCTTCTGCTTATCCGATTCCCGATAAGATCTTATATACGGACTGCGATGGGTCTAGAGGAATATTCTCCATCACCTATTTTTTTTTATTTTGTATTTTCTAGTTGTTCTTGATTTTATATTATATTGATGTATTCTATAGTTTTACATCTCGAATTTATTATTTGTATTCACTTTTTTAGTCAAGGATAAACACAGTAACCAAAATATTCTTCCAATATCACACATATAGTGCAATGACTATGTGTTGTGATTCGCGGCGATATAATTATGATCACTAGTTGTAACATTCATAATATTGTTTTTATTAACGGTGTCTGTGGTGATTATTGTTGGATGCAATTATTGATAATGGCCCGCTATAAAATCATGATTAATATTGCTGACGTTAATGTGATGGTGATCCATGGTTGGGGTGGTTAGAGATGATCAACAATGGAATTGAGCGATGACGGTATACAGTGGCACAAGTTGTTATTAACAATGGACGTTGATGCAGTGAAAATGGTTGACAATGTTCAATAGTTGTCCCTCATGGTGGTTGGTTGTGACTTTAATATATTAGCCTAAATGGTAGGGTCATTGGTTGACAATAGTGACAAATGACAATAGATTATGTGGTTTTCGATAGTAACAACCATTGAAGGAAATGATGGGAGTGGCTATAAGCATGGTGTTGATCACTGGCAGCATTAGTGATATTCGTTAGCATTGTCATTTTGTTGGTAACGATTATCACGGATATCAAGTTATTAGTAACATAAACAACGTTGTTCGCCTGTAGTATTGGATATAATGTTGATTTTGTCAAGAATCATAAGCTGAGGACATTTATGGTGGGGATGATGAGAGGTGACTTATAGTTATAGTAGTCAACATTGGTGGACTGTGTGATGGTGTGGAATAATGGTTTTAGATTTGAAAAAATTGTTGTGAAAAGTCCGGAAATTGAAGTAAGCAATAAAAAATTCCAATGAGTCTTATTGTTTCTTTTAAATATGAGAATATTATTGTCATGCGGAAAGTTTATTGTAATATTTTGATACCACTAGAATTTAAATATGGTAATATATTGCCATATATACGGAATATTACAGTATTCCCTAAAACATATTGCTCCTACTTTTGAATTCTAAAATGATTTTACTCCTATTTGGATCATATTAATTTCTTAATATTGTTACATACCTTATGTTAGAATTTAGAATGTAAAATAAAGTTAACTTCTTATGCTTTTCTTAAGATCACAAAACTCTTCCTGAGTAAATTATTACTCCTAAAGTCCTAATAGCTCGTGTAATTTCTTGTGTAACCATACATTTTTTTAAACATTCTTGTATAACATGCATCTATTAGATGATGGAAACAAATACTACATATATAACTTTCTAATCTCTTATAAACACATAACACACAAGAATGGACATACTTTTAAACATTCTTTGTATAACATATATGCTTAATATGATGGACGAACTTAGATGTCAGCGAACAGTTCATTAAAGCTTTAAAATTCTTTCAAGCTAATATGTAGCAAAGATGACAAAATATATCTAAAAATTCTGATGGATCTACGAACAATTGAAGAAGAAGAAGAAGAGCAGCGCAGCTTACCTTTATTACGGAGAAGTTGAATGAGAAGGCGTCGATAAGGGATCTGGAAGGAGCGGAGCAGATGAAACTAGGAGGCCGATCCAGAAGTGGTAGAAGACTACTGTGAAACGCAGGTGTTTACGATATAGAGAAGGGGCAAAGAGTTATTTTACCTTTTCAATGGTAAATTAATTACTTTCAGCCAGAAAAGTTAGGGTATTCCTACTTTTTTGGCTGATCAGCCCAAACAGCCCTTTAAGCTAGTGTATGGCTCTTTTTTTTCTATTGTAAGGCTTGCCCATTATATAGGCTCCAAACGGACCAATAATGCTGCAAAAAAATATACGCATATTTTTATTGTTATTTCTTCCACACTAATAGTCTAACACTGCAAATATATACATACAATAATTCCCATAGCTACAAATTCTTCATTTTGGTTTTGCACTTAAACTTCCGTATTTTAAATCTTACTTTATGCATATTATTATTTCTTTAATAACTTGCCTAAACCACTGATAAACATTCATAACACACAGCAGACAATCAAACGTCAAACTTATCATTCAATCTAATTTGGATGTTAAATTGCAAACAAGAGAACTACAGAAGGTACCTAATATGGCAATATCCTAAACGTTATACGAGATCAGGCTCAATACTAATTTTATAAAGCCAGTTTTTTCCATAGTTCCACGGATTGTCTTTGGAAAATTAATACTTCATCCATCCCATTAAAGTACTAGTTTGTAGTTATGCTTATTTCTCTTTCTTTGGAACAGAATCCTTAATCACACATCTTTTACTTTTCTTATTTCTCACTTAATTCTAAATTCGCAAAATTTACCGGGACAGAAATAATGCATAGTACAGAGTACGGACATAACTCTATTTAGGCTAGAAAAAGATTTGAAATTGAAGGTTTTTGTCTAAATTAGACATTAATTTCTGAAATTAGATAAAAACATCGCTCAGGCTGAAATATCAATCAGCTAAGTATTAAGTATACTAGTGAAAAAGACACGTTTGGCAACACAAATGAACTATTGATTGAAAAGTGTAAATTAAAATTGCATAACAATCAAATTGATAACAATTCACATGACTTCAGTTCACATGACCTGTTTAATTTTCTTATTCAATTGACTTCAGTTCTTCCTCGATCCATAGAAGGCTACATGCCTACATGTAATGTAATTGTCTATCATCATATTTATATTCAAAATGAGGTGAAAAGGAGGTGGAAAACACAAACTTAGCATTACAATAATATGAATTATATGATCTATATATGCAGACTGCAGTAAAATCAAGCTCTTCCTTCTAACAAGGAAAATAATTTACCTCATGCAACTTTGGAACAAAAAATTTGCGCAAAATGATGAAGCATAACAATTTATTTCTACAAAAGTTTTATTGGCAAAACTCATAAAACCAATGGAAGTTCCTTTTACACAAAGTCCATCAATCCATCTGTGTAAGAATTTATTCAAGCAAATATTTCATCAATGGGTTTAGTCTCCAAGCGAGTGGTGTTTGGGATTTGCTGCTGCTGCTCCTTGGCCAGCTTCTTGAGCTTGGCAAGCTCAAGATCCTTGCTCATCTTCCTCCTGTACATCTCTGCAAATGTCATAGGCTCATCTAGAATAGACTTCTCCCCTTCCCTCACCTTCAAGGGATACACCTTCGCCTCTGGCGCTGGATTTTGAAAGGTTGCTATAGACAGCCTGCTGCTATTCGAGTTCACCACCGCTTGATGATCCGCATTCTTGAACCTCCCGTTGCTCAAAAACTGTCCAAACAAGTTTCAATTGGGCATGTTACTAATTTGAAAAAAAAAAGTTAAGATAACATGATCAACAAATAGTAACACATCGTTGAAATTTTTAGGGTAAACTCTCGAAAATAGGAGCAAAAACGTATTGGAATGTCAAGTTTGGAAAATACCGCCACGTTTAAAGCCTGGTAGTGCCCAAAAAAGAGACGTATTACAAGTCCTATACCCGATGCTCGGTATATATGTAGTCTTATTTTGGAATTTAGAGACGTATTACAAGGTCCTATATCCAATACTCTGTATATGTAGAAGCTATATCTATTATCCAAGTGTTAAGGTGAATTTGGGTGGGTCAAACTAAGAGCCCGTTAGGTAACCCTGATTTTCGGTCAATCAGCTCTATCAAATAGACATTCAGCCTAGCTAGATACGTATCTAATTAATAGGATTAACAACTTACATGTCCATGGTCACCAAGGTTAACAACAAAAGCACCCTCCACGGGCTGGACTGTGATCCAAGTCTTGCCACCATCCTTGGTGGCTTGAAGACCTCCCACCTGGTCCTGTAACAGCAGGGTGATGGTTCCTGGGTCGGTATGTCGCTTTAGCCCCAGGGTTAGGTCAGGCTGGGGGCATTTTGGGTAGTAATTCACCACCACTTTTTGGTCCATTTCCAGGCATGCCTCGGTCAACGCCTCCTTCTCCAACCCCATTGCCTCTGAGAGAACCTCTAGCAATTTGCAGGCCAACTCCATCAGGTTTTCACTGTACTTTTCCGTCACTGCCCTCCATTCTTCTGGCTTGTCTGGCCACCTTGAATAGTCCCTCGCACTCTTCGGGTATGAGAAATAGGTCACAATTTCTCGCCAATCTTTCACAGCTTCACCCTGAAAATTTCTTGATGGGCATTACTGTATATTCAAAGCTAGGATAAGAGCATAAATTGCATCACAACTAGACACATTCACATGCATGAAGAACTTTTGAATGATGTAAAAATAGGATTTTTTTTACTATCCAGAATGCTCAATTCTCCTTGTGAATTAAAAAATTTCAAGTCACACACACTAAATTCAATAGAAAGATTCAAATCTTACATTTTGTAGGTCACATTCCGGTCACCGAATAAAATGCCAACTATGAATCTCACATGCTAATTTAAGGGGTTTAATAAGCACCTAAACCATGGACGTGACTAAGAATAGTAGGTAATAATCACAGGGTATGCCAATCTAAGGGTCTAATAAGCACCTAAATCATGGATGTCACTAACGATGTTTTCTTTTGAACTTTGGATGGTTTTCAATCACAGATTAGATTAGACTACACCAAACTTTAACAATCCATACTAAACCAGATCATACTTACATAGACCTGAACAGACCATCTTTGAACAACTATAAAATATACAGAGACCAGTCATTTGCTAGATCAGACCAGACCCGATCAGACAAGATCGGGCCAAATTTAAATAGACCAGATCGGACCAGACTTGCAAATTTAGACAACTCAGGTCTAAAAATGAGGTTTCAAACAACAAATAACGATTTGACCCATTAAAGCGTTTTCACTGAAAACGTTGTTCAATCAAAAGTTGCTCGACCATAGCCTTTTTAGACGGAAACATTGAAATGGGAATGCCAATAATAGCAACATTTTGGTTAACGTTGAAATAGAGCATTTCCCACTAATTGGTACAACCAAATAACTAAATTACCAAATAGTTTTTGCTACAATTTAATTAGCTATTAATAATTCACTAACATAATCCATTTACCCCAACCGTTAAATGAAAAACACAAGCTTAATCGTGGAAGTGTTAGTCACTCCCTCAGTCCCATAGAATTCTTCTCAATTTCCTTTTTAGGTCGTCCCAAAAAGTCAAGTGAGTAAAAAATTTAACTTTTCAGTAGTGTAACAACTCCACCAACTTGAGTCGGTTCATTCTTGTCAATAGCTTGTCAGACGAAGAATACACACTATGTAGCAGCTATTATATACCTGAAGATGGCTGGAAACGATGAATCCTCCTTTCTTGCCGCCGGACATATCAAACCGGAGCTTTTCCGCGGCGGGCAAGGCGAAGAAGTCCCTGGCCAGGCGCGTCATTTCCGAGACCAAACCGGCGTCAACCCCATGGTCAACCACCTGAAATATCCCCCAATCCTCGCACGCCTTCACAATCTGGTCGCAGATTTCCACCCGCCGGCCATTGACGTCGTCGATGCCCTTCAGGGATATAATTGGGATTTCGTTGCTGAACACATTATACCCCACTTTGGGTCGCTCGTCTTCGTCTCTGATGAAGCTGGAACGCAGAGCCGTCTCGCCTGCTATGGCTGTTAAGGTTGACACTGCCGCCATTAATGGTCTTTCTAATGGTCTGTTTGGGTTTTCTTCTATTTTTGTAATCAGAATGAAACTGTGATTGTTGTTTGGTATGTGTATATATAAACAATAATGTCTGGAAAGGAAGAAAGAAAAAAGCAGTAATGAATTTAGTGAAGTGTAAGTGACTGGTGGGAAGTATGGTGGGTGGCGTTGACGATGAAGGAATGCATAAACGTGGCAGCCTCAATCGCCTTTCATCTCAACTACCAAAAAGCCAAGGACCAACCCCGGCAATTTTGGGTCGCACAACGACCGATTTTTTTGTCGCAGATCGAATTCACTAGTCAAATACTACGTATTATTTCCGTCCCCGTGAACATTGTCACAAACTTATACGGAGTGGTATTTACCATTCAGTAGGGGTGGGCAAACGGTACTGGAACCGCGGGTCAGGTCGGGTAATAGAGGTTTGGGGTGGATTAGGATCGGGTCCTGATGTTAGAAAATCTATATTTGTTTCCTTGTATGTTCATAACTCTTTTATTATAAATATACATGTCAAGACTTCTATTGGAGTACCTTTCCCATTAATTCACACATGGTATCAGAAGACCAAAGAAAATCCTAATTTTCTTTCCCGATCCACGTTGCCGCCATGTCTTCCGATTTCTATACTACGGCGCCACCGACTTCACCAGCCACGCCGCCACCACGGCGGACGTAGGCACCTCGGCATCTGACTTCTCCTCCCCCGTTCAGCATGCCATCTCTCAGCCGCAGGTCCAGGCGGCGATCTCACGTCCGATTGGCAGCATCCCCTTCCCACCGCCAACGACCGAGTACATGGCAGCGTATCCGTTTCAGCCGTATACTGCGCCAACGCCATATTCCCTCTTCAACTCCTTGCCGCCGCAATTCCCATGGAAACCGAGTCGCCCTCTCCTGCCACCGGCCAGTCCACGCCCCACGCCGCCACCGGCTTCTCCTTATTTTGGCCGAACGGGTACACGGACCGAACCGTTTTATAATATTATTATAATAATCTCTAAAATATTTAATACTAGTATAATACTCCCTCCGTATTTAAAAGAACCATACATAAGGTTATGGCACAAGTTTTAATAGAGAATAGTAAGTGTAATGAATAGTATAGAAAAAGCAGGAGAGAAGGTGAAAACGTAGGAAATAGAGGATAAAAGGAAGAAAAAGTAAAGGTAATTGAGTACTCCGTATTTTTGAAGGAAAAACTTACCAAAAAGAGAAAGTGTATGGAACTTTTAAATACATCCCAAAAAGGAAAGTGTATGGAACTTTAAATACGGATGGAGTACAATATACTAAAAATACACGAAAGCTGCGCTCTTCATGTTCTTGTGTTTAGACAAAGACTTCCAATTAAAACTAGTTTCCAAGTCCGTATAATTAAACTCATAAATTATTTTCCTCTATTCTCTATTCCCAATGCATCATACTTTCTTTCTCTAATATTTTTTGTAAACAAACACTCTTACTCAATGTGTGACATATTAATTTAATTGTCTTAATTTTACTTATACTTGGAGATTTAACAAGCTTTAAATTGTTTTCATAGACAAATATGTGTAGTAACTAGTTTTTTCTTATGAATTTGTGGTCCCATCTTTTTAATTGGTTTATGAATGGTGATTACCATTTTAATTAAGTTGATTGTGTGTTGTTTAATTTATAGATTTGTGGTTCGATATTTTGTTAACTAATTTAATATTTGGTCTTATTCTTTTATTTTGAATAAATAATATACTCCCTCTGTCCCTAAATTTACTTCCATTTCGCTTTTCGAGAGTCAACTTAAATCACTCTTAAACTCTTACTTTTTGTATCAAAACTTTATGAAAATTGATTTTTTTTGTGCAGGCTTTGTAGCGGGTTTAATGTAGTTTCTGAATATGTAAATTTTATTTACTAAAAATAATCCGAGTTTTCACAGGGATCATTTAACTTTATCGTCGGTCAACCTTCGTAATCCGCAATCGGAAGAACATTCAGGGACGGAGGGAGTAGTATGGTTACATTAATATGTACGGAGTAATAAATTGAGAATTTTACAACTTACTAGAAATTTTGCTTGCATAGTCGTTTTGTTTACAAAGAAAGGAACCGAGGACTCGGATCGAACCGGCCCGTGTCAAACGGGGCGGGTAAGGTTCGGTTCCTATTTTGAAAATTGGTATACCCGGACCAAACCTACTCGCTAAATGGAACCGACAGTTCTTGAAAATTTATCGATTACCCGAACCAACCCGGACCGTGCCCAGCCCTAGTATTTAGGTGAGAAATAAGAAAAAAAGAAATTTATCTGGTTGGAGTTTGTGCAAAGAAGATAAAAATAAGTCGAGTCATAAATTTGTTACTGTAATAAAAAAAATGATAAAGTTTTTGGGACAATCAAAATGATAAAGCTGACAATTTTCAATGGGACAGAGGGAGTACGAGGTTTATTGTGTTTCCTTTACATTGCGTAAATTGTTTAGACCCTCTTTGGTGACCCTGTAATCGCCTTATCAGGCTTATCAGCTAATTGTTTTTACCAAACACATAATGTTTTTAGTTTTACGTGTTGGATTGTATAAAAAAAGACAAAGTAAGATTGGATTCACTTTTCTGGCTGCATTGGTTGAAGAGAATCATTTTAGCTGTTTTTTCATATAACTGACAATTTTCAATGGGACAGAGGGAGTACGAGGTTTATTGTGTTTCCTTTACATTGCGTAAATTGTTTAGGCTCTCTTTGGTGACCCTGTAATCGCCTAATTGTTTTTACCAAACACATAATGTTTTTAGTTTTACGTGTTGGATTGTATAAAAAAAGACAAAGTAATTTTGGATTCACTTTTCTGGCTGCATTGGTTGAAGAGAATCATTTTAGTTGTTTTTTCATATAACTTTTTTTTGTTAATGAAATATAGGGGAAATCACACTTTTGGTTCCTCAATTTGTCACCATATTTAAATGTCAGACCCGCCGTTTGTAATCCATCTCGAACTCGATCATGGCTACCAAAAAAATCACCGGGGATGACATTTACAACACAGATGTCAATTCAGGATGTAACATTTACCATCCCAAGAACAACGAGTCTAACACATCAATGTGGTGACCAATTGAGGGACTAAAAGTGTGGTTTTCCCTAAAAACACATTTTAAATATTTTTTTATAAATCAACAGAATTAATCAATACAACCACTTCAGTCAAAACTTCATAAATTTCAGTATAATCAACCGCCATGAAATATATCATTGTGAACATTGTAAATTTTTCGAATGACTTTTTTAGGCACATATTAAAAAATAAATTAAAGACGTCCGAAGATACTTACTGGCGATATTTCTAGCGACTCCATTGATGTTGATGGAGAAGGCACTTGTGCAAGGGTGAGTAGTTGGATAAGAATTATATTTAAAACAAAAATATATGAATTAAACAAAGATAAATGACGTTTTAAAATCGACAAATTAGTTATATTTCTGTCTTCTAATTTCTAAAGTATAAAAGTAGTATTTTACCATTTTTCCTTGTAATTTGTGTAAATGCATAAAAAGAGAACTATGTAGATGAATGTAGAGAGGGAGTATATCTTCTCGAAGAACAATCGAGTAAATGGAATGAATACATTTATATACCATTTGGCAACACTGTTTTTCGGCTTATCAGGTTTATCAGCCAACTTTTTCACCAAACATGTAACTTTTTCTTTTGCGCGCTGAGTTATGTAATAAGCAGAAAAAGTAAGGTTGAAGTTACTTTTATGACTGTGTTGGCTGAAATTACTTTACATGACCGGCAATTTAACTATTTTTACATATATTTTTTTTCTTCATTTTATTAATAAAATATATTTTAATAATAATTTTTTATGAAATAAGCAGAATCGGCCAATGCAGCCACTTCAGCTAGAACTTCATAAATTTCAACTGAATCAGCCAAAACAGCCGATTTTCGTGCTACGAAACGGCTGTTGGCCGTTAGCTGTTGGCTGGTTGTGTTACCTGATTGATGTCAACAGATTCTGTTGGTTGTTTTGATTAGCTGGTATTATTAGCAGCTTGTAAAATTGTGTTTGGTTAAATGGCGGTTTGCAATCGGCTAATAACCTGTTAAATGAAATTTAAGGACATCAATTAATTGTTTATTTATAGTATTAGTACAACTATTTACAACATTTTTTATTTATGATTCAAAAAATAAACGTTCATGAACACAAGGAAAGATTATTAATAGTTTTATCGTGTATTAATAAATTTAATTACGGAGTAGTATGGTACTATTTTGATTAATAAATGCAATTGTAAATTTGTATAAGTAAAAAAAGTATTCGAAAAAGTTGAATGGCTAGACAAATAAAGTAATTGTGATAGGTCGGACCTATTTTTGAGGGTCAACCCCAAAGTACTCCGTAAATGAGATAGCCTCCATTAAATCACCCATTTGATTTAGAATAATATCACATGCCGGTGGAGAAAGGTCCAAGGCTGGGTAGAATCGAGAATATAGGGCAAATACTCAATCGGCCAGCACTAAACGCTGGGTATAATGGCGTTTTTGAATTTGGCTATTTGGGATAAACACTTGTATTAGCTGATTGACATTCTCCATTGCTGGGCTAAAATGTATAAACGGAGAAACGGTACCTTAATTAGTCATATTGTTCCACTTTGGAGTCATAATTCTTATACGAAACAAATTAGTACGACGATTGTACGTAAATTGTTTCAAATGATAATACTATTCAAATTTTTGTTCACAAAATACTATGTGGCCGCCGAAATTTCATGGGTAGAGTTCACTTTACATTGCTTTTAGTTTTATCCATGTCATCCATGTATGGTAGACTTTACACATGAATTTTGATTGCCACGTAAGATTTGTTAGTCGGAAATTTGAAAAGCATTGTTGGTGTTAAATGTAATACCAAACAGACCTTTAGCTTTTGTGTACTCTATAAATACTTGTATGTGCTGCTATGAATATTACGATCAGTTGATGTGTGAATAAGATCTGCTCTTCTATTCTTTCTGTTAGTTAGTTAATCACTCTAACAAATTGGTATCAGAGCCTTGCTCAAGAAGCGACGAAGATTCCACCGGCGACGAAGGGAGTTCAGAGCAATGAATAACCTAATTTCAAATCTGCCGATTCTGGACGGAAAGAATTGGCACAGATGGTCAATTCAGATGAAGGTGATACTCGGATATCAAGAGGTGCTTGATATCGTGGATGAAGCCTATCCAATTGTTACTGAAACATCCACAGATGCAGAAAAAATCGCCTACAAAGAGAACAAGAAAAAAGATTGTAAGGCCATGTTCTTGCTTCATCAATGCTTGGATGATGATCATTTTGAGAAGATAGCCAATGCCTCTACTGCTCATGATGCTTGGCAGATTCTTGAGCAGTGTAATGAAGGTGCAGATCAACTGAAGAGAGTTCGTCTTCAGACTTTGAGCAGGCAATACGAATTGCTGCACATGGAGGAAAATGAAACCATAGCGGGATTCATTAATCGTGTTATTGCTTTGACTAATGCAATGAAGAAATGTGGAGAAAAGATTCCAGAAAGGAACATTGTTGCAAAGGTTCTGAGAACTCTCACACCAAATTTTGATCATGTCTCAGTAGCAATTGAGGAGGCCAAGGATCTTACAACTCTTAAGTTGGAGCAGTTGCAAGGATCACTTGAGGCCTATGAATTGCGTATGATAGAAAGGAAGATTGAGAAACCTATTGATCAAGTGCTTCAGGTTCAAACTGGTGAAAGATTTGCTTACAATAGAGGAGGCTTCCGAGGTAGAGGAAGAGGCAGATCCAATAGAGGAGGATATTCTAGCAAGAATCCTACATTCACACAAGACCAAGAACAACCTGAAAATTCTGTAAACAGAGGTGGCTTCAATCAGACTAAGAGAGGCAGGAAAAGGATTGATAGAAGAAAGATTAGGTGCTTTAACTGTAATAAGGTGGGTCATTTCTCAAATGAATGTAGAGCACCTTGTCCAGAAGAGTTTTATGATGATAGTAAACAACTAGATGAAGCAAATCTTGTTCAAGATGATAAAGACACTGATGAAGAACCTGTAACCTTGATGATGACTACTTTCTTGGAAGGCACTGACTCCAATACTTGGTACCTAGATTCTGGCTGTTCCAACCATATGACTGGGCAGAAAAATTGGCTAGTGAATTTTGATGAATCTAAGAAAAACAAAGTAAGATTTGCTGATGATAGGGTGATATGTGCAGAAGGTACTGGTGATGTGGTCTTTAGAAAGAAAGATGGTACTGAAGCATTGATCTGTGAAGTGTTATTTGTACCAGGGATGAAGAGTAATCTTCTGTCTATTGGACAATTGTTGGAGAAAGGTTTTTCAATTCACATGGAGAAAGGAGCTCTAAGTGCCTATGATCCTCAAGGAAAAATAGTCTTTAGAGTTCCAGTCTCTGGCAACAGAACTTTCCAAGTTCAGATTACAGCTTTGGAAACTCAATGTCTTGCTACTGAAGTACCTGATCAGTCATGGCTATGGCATTACAGATATGGACACCTAAATTTCAGAGATCTGAACAAGTTGTACAATCAAGGTATGGTTCATGGCTTACCCTCTATAAAGATGTCCAATACTCTGTGTGAAAAGTGTGTAGTCAGTAAACAAGCTAGAGGTTCTTTCTCTGCCTATACTTCTTCTAGAGCCACTGCAATACTTCATGTAGTGTTTTCAGATGTGTGTGGGCCTTTTGAAATAGAATCTCTGGGAGGAAACAGATACTTTGTATCATTTGTTGATGAATTTAGTAGGAAGATGTGGGTGTATTTGCTCAGGGCAAAAAGTGAAGTATGTGATGTCTTGAAAACCTTTAAAACTCTGGTGGAAAAACAATCAGGTTTTTGCCTCAAGATTATTAGAACAGATGGTGGTGGAGAGTTTTGTTCCAAAGAACTTGAGTTGTTTTTTAAAAATAATGGTATTATCCATGAGATTACAGCCCCATATACACCTCAGCACAATGGGATTGCTGAGAGGAGAAACAGGACTGTTCTCAACATGGTCAGAAGTATGATCAAAGGAAAAAATTTGCCTCACTATCTTTGGGGTGAAGCTGTGTCCACAGCTGTTTATATTCTAAACAGATCACCCACCAAAAGATTGAATAACCAGGTTCCAGAAGAAGTATGGTCTGGACACAAACCATCAGTCACTCATTTTAAAATCTTTGGTTGTCTATGTTACAAGCATGCTCCTGACCAGATTAGAAGAAAGTTAGATGACAAAAGTGAGTCTATGATATTTGTAGGTTACAACTCTACTGGCTCTTATAGACTCTACAATCCCAGGACAAAGAAAGTTGAGTATAGTAGAGATGTAATCTTTGATGAATGGAACAACTGGAAAGCTGATACAGATAACAACACTACCACCTATATTGACTTGGAGTTCCATGGTGATAGAAATATTGAAGAGACAGTTGACAATTCCCACAACACATCTGAAATGATTCCTCATAGACCAACAAGAACCAGAGTGCTCCCACAGAGATTGAGAGACTATCAGCTGTATAGGGATACTGATATTAATACTGAAGGTGATCCTATCTACTTAGCCCTGCTAACTAATTTGGATTCAGTGGATTTCAAAGAAGCTATTACACAGAAGGTTTGGGTTGAAGCCATGAAGGAGGAACTGAAATCAATTGAGAAAAACAAGGTATGGGAACTTACTGAACTACCAGCTGGAAAGGTGCCAATTTCTGTTAAATGGGTTTTCAAAGTAAAAACTCATGCTGATGGTTCAGTAGCAAAATATAAGGCCCGTTTAGTAGCCAAAGGCTTTATGCAAAAGCCAGGAGTTGATTACACAGAGGTTTTTGCACCTGTGGCTAGATTCGAAACAATCAGGGTCATTGTGGCAATTGCAGTATATAGAAACTGGTTTCTTTGGCACCTTGATGTAAAATCTGCCTTCCTAAATGGACCCTTAGAAGAAGTAGTGTATATTCAACAACCTCCTGGTTTTGAATTAAGAGGGTCTGAGAACAAGGTATTAAAGTTGAAGAAAGCATTATATGGTCTAAAGCAGGCACCTAGGGCCTGGAACAAGAGAATTGATGCATTTCTGCTCAATGTTGGTTTCAGAAAGTGTACAGTAGAGCATGGTGTTTATGTGCTGAATAATTCTATGGAAGGAACTCTACTGATCTGCTTATATGTGGATGACTTGCTTATTACTGGGAATAACCTGAATAAGGTTGATGATTTTAAAAAAAAATTGAAAGAAGAGTTTGAAATGACAGATTTGGGAGAACTATCTTTCTTCTTAGGAATTGAGTTTACACAGACTAAAGAGGGACTAGTGATGCATCAGAAGAAATACCTATCTGAGGTACTAGACAGATTTGGTATGCAGTTCTGCAAACCTGCTGAGACTCCAGTTGAATCTCACCTAAAGCTTGATAAGTGTGAAGCTGAAGCAAGGGTGAATGCTACTTTTTACAGACAACTAGTAGGTTGTTTAAGGTTTCTATGTCACACTAGACCTGAAATTCTATTTGGTGTTGGGCTGATAAGTAGATTCATGGCAGATCCTAGGGAATCTCACTTGATTGCAGCTAAAAGAGTGTTGAGATACCTAAAGGGAACACTCAGATATGGAGTTCTATTTCCTAAAGAACATTTGGAGAATCAAAAACTGCAGCTCAGTGCTTATACAGATGCAGATTGGTGTGGAGATAAAACAGATAGAAGGAGTACAATGGGCTATGTGTTTTATCTAGAAAGAACACCAATTTCTTGGTGTTCTACCAAGCAAGATGTTGTTGCTCTTTCTACCTGTGAGGCTGAATATATTGCAGCATGTAATGCTGTTTGTCAAGGAGTGTGGTTGTTGTTTTTGCTGGAAGATTTGAAGCAGATAATTGATCCTAAAATAAAGATGTTTGTTGACAATAAATCAGCCATAGATCTGGCTAAGAATCCAGTCTCACATGGCCGAAGCAAGCACATTGAGACAAAATTTCATTTTCTAAGGGAGCAGGTGAACAAAGATAGAGTGCAGATGAATCATTGCAGCACTGAAGATCAAATAGCTGATATAATGACTAAAGCTTTGAAGATTGATAGCTTTAGAAAGTTCAGAGGTCTATTGAATATAGTCAGTTTGGCCTAGTTTACTAGTGATAAGGGTTTGGTATTAAAGGGGGATGTTAAATGTAATACCAAACAGACCTTTAGCTTTTGTGTACTCTATAAATACTTGTATGTGCTGCTATGAATATTACGATCAGTTGATGTGTGAATAAGATCTGCTCTTCTATTCTTTCTGTTAGTTAGTTAATCACTCTAACAGTTGGTTGAATTATTTACGTATAATTACAATACTAGTTTATTTTATTTTTATATAAGAGTTATTATACCAAAACAAAACACTATCGATATTAATGTGTCTTTTGTGCATTTTACATTATTACTCTCCTACAAACACTATTGAGCTACAATCAAATAAAGTCAATTTAAATCGCACTGTTAGCCTGGAGTCATACTACCTTCCACAATTCCAACGATTACTGGAAAATTACCATCATTCTAAAACCATATTGTCATCTTGAATTATATATAAGGCATATTTGACATTTAGCGGTTAGCGAATTCAGTCAGCGTGTTTGACTAGCGGAATAAATTAATGGGTTGTCAGAATATGTTTGGTAATTCAATTGTTTGATCATAACAATTAGTAGAAAACGTCATGTTTCTGTTTAAACAATTTCGTCTATAATGTACTGTTTTATAATAATTTGATATTGTTGAATCATTATTAGTTTATGGTTATACAAATAATTGTTCTGAATTTCTTTACCTTGTTAAGAAAGAAAGTTTATTTAGAGACCAGAGAAGTATTCACTATGCCCTCTGTTTGATAACACTGAAATTGACCGATGAACTAGCTGATTCTGTTGAAATTTATGAAATTTTAGTTGAAATGGTTGATTGAATTGGCAGATTCTGCCTAATTATGAAAAAATCATTTAAAATATATTTTATTAATAAAATAAAGAAGACATATATATGAAAAATATATATTGGTTGATCACCTACTATATCAAGTTTTTTTGTCTTTTCTTTGGAAATCTTACATAAATAATCTCACCTTTCCAAATCTGCTCAAAATAGTCTCATGTTTCATTTTTCTTTTTCACACTAAAATTTTTCTTCCTTTATTTGTATCCATTACACACTTTTTAATACTATTTTCCATCTTTTTTTTTATTTCTTTTCCATATTAATTATTCTATTTCACACTCTATTATGAAAGTTTTTGTTAAATTTCCATTCCCTTAATTACTTTTATTGCATGATGTGTGTTTTCTCGCACTTAAAAATGATGTAGTAAAGTGGTTGAAAGTACGAGTATCGTCTCCACAGGGACGGACAAAAGGGAATTAAAGATTAACTAAATTCAGTGAATAAAAATAAAATAAAATAAAATGCAAGTGTGCGAGATTGATTGATTGAATAAAAATTAAATTAAACTAATGCGAATGAGCGAATAAAATAAATGTTTGGTTTCTTTCTAATAACGACAAAGGGAACAGGGATTGATTCCGGGGTAATCAGATTTCAGGCAGAACAGGCCTAATTACATGAATTTAATTTAATTGAGCCTAGCTAATCATTACTAAGTTCTTACCGCTCTCGCGGCGTAGAGTACAATAATTTAGGGGACCAGGCTGATCTCTCATGCGACAAGATCCTAAATTATTGCCAAAACGAGCGAGCTTACGGCTCCTTAATCGCCACTAATCTCTTAGCGAACGATTAAGTGTGTGTGAAGGTGTCCTAGAATAAATTAGATCTCTCTTAATTCATTCTACATGCAATTGTAATTCTAGCCGCGGTTCCAGGTTACAAAAGATATCAGTTAAATTATTCAAACACAAATTAAACGGCATTCATGCAATTAAACCGACAAGAATCTAGCCATCAATCATGATTAACCCCTTCATCAATCCCAAATCCCTAATTAAACTACTCACAATTCATAATTGAAGAATCAACAGAATTGGGATGAATAGAAATAATTGTCATTAATTAAAAAGATAGAACTTACAAAGAATCCCTTAATCTTGAAGAACAAGGCTTGAAAAGCTCTCAAAAATCGAAATAGGGTTTATCTCTCTAAGCTCCTCCCGTCAAAAACAGACAAAACAGGGGTCTATTTATAGAAAAATCCGAAAATAGGCCGAAAATCAGGCCGCGCGGTCGTCCGCACGCCGTGCGGGTCACCGCGCGGTCACGCGCGCGTTTTTCCGTCTTCCGACTTTCGCTCCGCCCGCGTGGTGTGCGGGCGCCGCACTATGCAACCGCGCGGGTACTTCTGGGGGCTATTTCTGGACCGCGCGGTGTGCGGTTTCGGCCGCGCGGTGTGCGGTTTCGACCGCGTGGTGTGCGGTTTCGGCCGCACATAGTGCGGTTCAGACTTCTTGAATTCTTGCTCTCAGAATCACCCGCGGGGCGTGCGGAACCGCACCGCGAGGCGCGCGGATTGCTCTAGAACCGTTTTCTTGCTATTTTCTTCCCCGTTTGCTCCCGGATACTTCTTTAATCAATCCAAAGGCCGTTTCTTCATCAAATCTTCGCCGTGAACCTTCCGGTGGCCTCCAAAACTCTCAAATCTCTCTCGAATGTTCTCCAACTCTTCCCGATTGCTTCTCTAAGCGCCGATGTCGGTCTCTAACTTCTTCAAATCAACTCCAAATGCAATGAAACTCGATCCAACGCCTGCTAAACACAACTTGAGCCAAAATTGAGACTTGCAACGCCTTAAAGCCAGGAAAACCATCAAAATCCGACCCGGACACGCATCACATGCGTGTCTAAATACGGACTTATCAGACTCCCCCACACTTAAGCTTTTGCTTGTCCTCAAGCAAATCGAACAACGGGACTTACGATAATCACCACACGAAATTTAAAATAGTTAGCATACACACGTAGTTAAAGGGATATTCACAGGACAGCCAATCTAAACCAAGAAAATTCTTTCCTAAACTACACCTTTGTACTCAAGTTAAACTATTTGACACAATTATTCACAACATCCTCAAAGTAATGACAGCCTACACAAATAAGCTAGCTACTGATCAGAAGGACTTGTGAATGTGATGGTGAATGGATAATAATGATAGTCCCTTTATTTTGAGAGATCGGAATATTCTAACAAAGACTCAATGCATTCAGGAACTTCAGGGCTATTCCTAGGAACAAGGAACTCAGTAGGCCACAAATTAGGAACAATCATTTAAACCTATGCAAAGAGTAGACATGGTGTACAACTAAGCTAAACCGCCGCGGCACATTTGTGCTTTGACGTAAACTTGAAGTACGCGGAGGACTAAAACTAATTTTTGCAATAGCCTCCAAGTTCAATTAATTAAGTTTAGTTTTCCTTGTCATGTTGGCACGAGAACGCCGTTTCTTTCGAAAGATACCCAAGTCTCATCTTACGCTTTTTGACCGGGGCTCCCATTCTCTTTTTCGCAAAGTAAGAGGTCTAGCTATATTAATTTTTCACCTTTCGGATTCTCACTAGACATTACCCCATTCTAATCTCGGCCTCACCAAGGAAAAATAGCAATTTAAGTTCATTTATTTCAAAGTGAATCCATGCCTACAATGCAATCCTCGAAAGTATCAAATTCCTAAAAAGTGACTGCTCTTACCCCATTTGGGGCATAGGAACAGTGCCAGAAATGGCTCCTACACAAAATTCCCTAAATTTAACAAATTAATCCCTTAATTCCCTAAACATCGAGACTAAGTCAGAAATATTCACGGGTAAGGAAACAGGCCATTTGGCTATGGAGCTCAATTAATCGGGTAACAATAAACGGTCAGGCTCAAAATGGCTTCTCCTAAAGGGTCTTTCAGGTGGGGTAGATAATTAATGGAAAATTCAATGGGTGACTAATGCCTTCATCCTCTCAACAACTAGATTATACTTCAAGCAATTTAAGCCTAAACACTTCAAAGATGTTCTAAAAACATAGTCAAAACGCTAGCCAGCTCACAAAGACACAGTTTAAAGAAAAATTTTCAAAAATTTTGTATGAATTTCCTTTGAATATACAACTAACACCTGCGCATGCTAACTCTAGCAAATCACATGTAACAACTACTGCCCGAATGCCCAATTCACTCCCCCACACTTAAACTTTGGCATCGCCCTCGATGACCAAAAATGCACTATGCACAAGGGGTAAAGAGGAAAGGGTCACACATGCTCAACTTAACTCAAGTCATTATTACAACAAGCGAGTAAAAGAGTCAAAGAAACTTCCCTATGGCGCTGGTCGATGCAGAACTAAACTTAGTCAATGTAATCCTTGGCACATCACCCATATAACAAGACCCTGAGCTGCAGCAAAAACACAAAGCAAAACAACCAAACAACAAAAAAAACAAAAAAAAAAGTAGAGATAAGCTCGGGTTGCCTCCCGAGAAGCGCTATTTTTAACGTCGTATGCCCGACGCAACCACCACATCAAAAACTCAGTCAAAGACACTCCCGCTCAAAAAATTAGTCTTCCACAAATCAAACCTCTTATCATTAAATGCCCTGAGATGGCGTAAGACCTTAAATTCATGAAAACAATTACACATCTCAGGGTTACCCGTAAAGCAACAAAATGGATCGTGGTCTTTATCTGGCCCTTTAGCGAAGAATGGGTCAAAGAATGGACAATTCCCTTCCTCGTCAAAAAATTTCCGGGCTAGAGCTTCCCCTTGTTCGCTAAGTAAATTAAAACATGTAAAATTTTGGGATGGCTCAAGCTCGGGTGTAAAAATGACAGGGGGGTCAGGATTATTATCAATAAAATCATACTCAAGGTGGAATGGAAGAGAGTTTGGATTTAATGGAGAAGGACTAAAAAATAAGGAATCGGGCTGAAAATTTTTCTTCTCCACCTTATCTAAATCATCTTCCGTTCCCTGCACAGAACTAGCATCACTTGAGTCCTCCTCTCCACTTATCAAAAGACAATCAAAACTAGGGAGGGGCTCAAGATCCTCTGCAGACACACTATCCTCAAATAAAAGGTCAGAAAGGGCTTCATTAGAAAGCATGTTCGGGGTGCAATCCTCCACCATTGAATCTATGTCATCCAAATAAAAACACTCTCCACTATCCTGACAGGGCCTCTTCATTATTTTGGACATATCAAAGGTGGCAGTCTCATCTCCAACACGGAGGACAAGCTTACCGTCTCCAACATCAATAAGTGCTCGGGCAGTTGCCAAGAATGGTCTGCCTAAAATCAATGGTACCTCTCGATCCTGATTCATGTCCAAAATAACGAAGTCTACAGGAATAATAAACTTGTCCACTTTAACCAACACGTCTTCAACAATCCCTAGGGGATATTTGACTGAACGATCAGCCAACTGAATGCACATACGTGTAGGTTTAAGTGGACCGAGTGCAAACTTTTCGTACAAAGTAAATGGCATCAAATTAATGCTTGCACCCAAATCAGCCAAGGCCCTATCAAAAGAAAGATCTCCTATTAAGCAGGGTATAGTAAAAGAACCTGGATCCTTAAGCTTCTCTGGTAAATCCCTCCTAATCACAGCTGAGCAGTCCACGTAAAGCCTCACAGTGGACGTTTCTTCCAGCTTCCTCTTGTTTGTCAGTAGATCCTTCATGAACTTTGCGTACTTCGGCATCTGTGCTAGTGCATCCACGAATGGAATGTTGAGCTGGACTTGTTTCATGAGTTTCAGAAAATGACCAAACTGGTCACTATCATTCTTCCTAGTCAATCGCGCCGGATAGGGGAGAGGAGGGGTGTAATTTTTGACGGGAACGGGCTGTTTTGGTGCAACCGCCACCTCTCTTCCCTCTTCTAACTCCTTTTCTTCCTCTTGTGCAGCAGGTACGTCATTAACTTCAACGGGTTTCTTTGCCATGGCAGCAGGTTCTAGCTCTTTTCCACTTCTCAAGGTGACTGCATGAACATGTTCTCTTGGATTTGGTTCAGTATTACTAGGGAGGCATCCCAGAGGCCTCTCAGATAAAGCCTTTGAGATCTGCCCCATTTGAGTCTCCATGTTCTGTATCCTTGCCTCAGTTATTTGCATCCTTGAGTCTGCTTGCTGCTGCTCTCGCTGTTGATTTTGCATTTGTTGCTGTTGAAATTGCATTTGTTGCTGTTGAAATTGCAGCAGTTTCTTAAGTGTTTCTTCTATGCTAGAAAATTTCTGCTCAGTCTCTCTCTTAAAGCTCTCTTGCACTGGCTGAGATGTTTGTTGTTGATTATAGTTTCTAAACTGCTGCTGCTGATTTACATACCCGTAATTCCCTTGCTGCTGCTGTCCGTAGGGCTGATTGTAGTAGCCCTGTCGCTGATAATTCATCGCATCAACTTGCTCTACTCCAGGGGCTGCCGAGTGTGCCATCATAGTGCATTCATGTGGCGAATGGAGTCCCCCACACATAGTACAAGAGGGACTAATAGGAACGGGGGCTACCATATTAACACTGGGCACCGAGAGAGCAAGATTCGTCTTCTTTTGATTATCCTCCACACTTGTAGCAAGCTTCTGAATCATGCTAGTCAAAGCATCTACCCTCGCAGAAAGGGCTGAATTATCACTGATCTCATACAACCCCGGGGTCTTCTGGTGAGGTGTGTCCCGAGAGCTGTACCATGAAGCATTATTCGAAACAATCTTCTCCACTAATTCTTCCGCCACCTCAGATGGTAATTGAGGAAAAGCTCCTCCACCCGAAGCATCAAGCATCATCTTCCCTTCATCGCAAATTCCGCTATAGAAGCAAAAAAGAATCTCACTATCAGTCATCTTGCCTTGAGGACAAGCTCTTCTTAGCACTTTAAATCTCTTCCACGCCTCAGCCAATGTTTCCAACGAACCTTGCTTGAAATCTTGCAGCTGCTTCTTAAGCTTTATGGCCTTTGATGTTGGGAAATATTCTTTTATGAAGGCCTTGTGCAGCTGATCCCAAGTCTGAATGTGGTGATGTGGATTGCTATCCAACCACCTCTGCGCGTCATCCCTCAATGAGAAAGGGAACAATAGCATTCGTACCTGATCATCAGCTAGCCCAGGAATCTTAAAAGTTTGGCACATCCTCAAGAATTTTGTAATGTGTGCCACTGGATCTTCTGTAGGGCTCCCTCCAAATTGATTATTGGACACCATGTTAATCACTGCTGGGTTGATCTCATAGCGGGGTGCAACAATTCCCTGCACTTGAATGCTGTCATACTCTGTGATGTCCGGAGTAAGGAAATCTGCAATGCTTTCTCCCTGATAGAGCGGATTGTTATATGGGACATGATGTTGGAATAGAGGAGCCTGATGTCTTGGTTGAAGAACTGGTTGTGGTCTAATAGGATGTGGACGGGCTATGTTTGGTTGTGCTTGGGGCTGAACTTGGGGCTGATGATATTGTTGAAATTGATTTTGGAAGGGATGAGTTTGTGGTTGATGGATGGGTGGATTTTGAGTGACTTGGGGCTGGTTTTGACTTGGCTGAAAGAGTGGATTATTTTGCCCAATACCTTGCATCCCATATGTTTGATTTTGAAAAATGGTTTCGGGAGCAGTAGAGGTATTTTGGAAGAGTTGATAAAGCGGAGTCATGTTGATTTGGGGCGTGGCCTGATTTTGAGGAAAGAATGGTGTGCGGGAATTCTGAAATCCCGAGTAATTTCTAGGTGAAATAGGCGGTGAAGACTGGGGAGAGGTATTGACATAAAAATCAAGGTTACCAGAAGTGGTTTGGACCTCAGACGTCCCAGCAATTCCAGATGATGTAGGTTCCATGGTTGCGTTCTTCTCAAGAAAGACCGTGCGGTTCTGTCTAGCAAACTTCTCAATCTCAGGATTAAGAGGGACAAGTGATTCTCCCTTCTTTGAACGTGTATGCATAAACAGATCTGACCTGCAAGGTTAGCAGACAAAAATCCTACGAAAAACTAAAAACAAATCGCTAAAATTAATTAACCCTTAAATCCGACACCGTCCCCGGCAACGGCGCCAAAAACTGATGTGTGTTTTCTCGCACTTAAAAATGATGTAGTAAAGTGGTTGAAAGTACGAGTATCGTCTCCACAGGGACGGACAAAAGGGAATTAAAGATTAACTAAATTCAGCGAATAAAAATAAAATAAAATAAAATGCAAGTGTGCGAGATTGATTGATTGAATAAAAATTAAATTAAACTAATGCGAATGAGCGAATAAAATAAATGTTTGGTTTCTTTCTAATAACGACAAAGGGAACAGGGATTGATTCCGGGGTAATCAGATTTCAGGCAGAACAGGCCTAATTACATGAATTTAATTTAATTGAGCCTAGCTAATCATTACTAAGTTCTTACCGCTCTCGCGGCGTAGAGTACAATAATTTAGGGGACCAGGCTGATCTCTCATGCGACAAGATCCTAAATTATTGCCAAAACGAGCGAGCTTACGGCTCCTTAATCGCCACTAATCTCTTAGCGAACGATTAAGTGTGTGTGAAGGTGTCCTAGAATAAATTAGATCTCTCTTAATTCATTCTACATGCAATTGTAATTCTAGCCGCGGTTCCAGGTTACAAAAGATATCAGTTAAATTATTCAAACACAAATTAAACGGCATTCATGCAATTAAACCGACAAGAATCTAGCCATCAATCATGATTAACCCCTTCATCAATCCCAAATCCCTAATTAAACTACTCACAATTCATAATTGAAGAATCAACAGAATTGGGATGAATAGAAATAATTGTCATTAATTAAAAAGATAGAACTTACAAAGAATCCCTTAATCTTGAAGAACAAGGCTTGAAAAGCTCTCAAAAATCGAAATAGGGTTTATCTCTCTAAGCTCCTCCCGTCAAAAACAGACAAAACAGGGGTCTATTTATAGAAAAATCCGAAAATAGGCCGAAAATCAGGCCGCGCGGTCGTCCGCACGCCGTGCGGGTCACCGCGCGGTCACGCGCGCGTTTTTTCCGTCTTCCGACTTTCGCTCCGCCCGCGTGGTGTGCGGGCGCCGCACTATGCAACCGCGCGGGTACTTCTGGGGGCTATTTCTGGACCGCGCGGTGTGCGGTTTCGGCCGCGCGGTGTGCGGTTTCGACCGCGTGGTGTGCGGTTTCGGCCGCACATAGTGCGGTTCAGACTTCTTGAATTCTTGCTCTCAGAATCACCCGCGGGGCGTGCGGAACCGCACCGCGAGGCGCGCGGATTGCTCTAGAACCGTTTTCTTGCTATTTTCTTCCCCGTTTGCTCCCGGATACTTCTTTAATCAATCCAAAGGCCGTTTCTTCATCAAATCTTCGCCGTGAACCTTCCGGTGGCCTCCAAAACTCTCAAATCTCTCTCGAATGTTCTCCAACTCTTCCCGATTGCTTCTCTAAGCGCCGATGTCGGTCTCTAACTTCTTCAAATCAACTCCAAATGCAATGAAACTCGATCCAACGCCTGCTAAACACAACTTGAGCCAAAATTGAGACTTGCAACGCCTTAAAGCCAGGAAAACCATCAAAATCCGACCCGGGCACGCATCACATGCGTGTCTAAATACGGACTTATCAGACTCCCCCACACTTAAGCTTTTGCTTGTCCTCAAGCAAATCGAACAACGGGACTTACGATAATCACCACACGAAATTTAAAATAGTTAGCATACACACGTAGTTAAAGGGATATTCACAGGACAGCCAATCTAAACCAAGAAAATTCTTTCCTAAACTACACCTTTGTACTCAAGTTAAACTATTTGACACAATTATTCACAACATCCTCAAAGTAATGACAGCCTACACAAATAAGCTAGCTACTGATCAGAAGGACTTGTGAATGTGATGGTGAATGGATAATAATGATAGTCCCTTTATTTTGAGAGATCGGAATATTCTAACAAAGACTCAATGCATTCAGGAACTTCAGGGCTATTCCTAGGAACAAGGAACTCAGTAGGCCACAAATTAGGAACAATCATTTAAACCTATGCAAAGAGTAGACATGGTGTACAACTAAGCTAAACCGCCGCGGCACATTTGTGCTTTGACGTAAACTTGAAGTACGCGGAGGACTAAAACTAATTTTTGCAATAGCCTCCAAGTTCAATTAATTAAGTTTAGTTTTCCTTGTCATGTTGGCACGAGAACGCCGTTTCTTTCGAAAGATACCCAAGTCTCATCTTACGCTTTTTGACCGGGGCTCCCATTCTCTTTTTCGCAAAGTAAGAGGTCTAGCTATATTAATTTTTCACCTTTCGGATTCTCACTAGACATTACCCCATTCTAATCTCGGCCTCACCAAGGAAAAATAGCAATTTAAGTTCATTTATTTCAAAGTGAATCCATGCCTACAATGCATAGTGGTAAGTATAGTGGTAAGTATTCCCGCCTGTCACGCGGGTGACCCGGGTTCGATCCCCGGCAACGGCGCCAAAAACTGATGTGTGTTTTCTCGCACTTAAAAATGATGTAGTAAAGTGGTTGAAAGTACGAGTATCGTCTCCACAGGGACGGACAAAAGGGAATTAAAGATTAACTAAATTCAGCGAATAAAAATAAAATAAAATAAAATGCAAGTGTGCGAGATTGATTGATTGAATAAAAATTAAATTAAACTAATGCGAATGAGCGAATAAAATAAATGTTTGGTTTCTTTCTAATAACGACAAAGGGAACAGGGATTGATTCCGGGGTAATCAGATTTCAGGCAGAACAGGCCTAATTACATGAATTTAATTTAATTGAGCCTAGCTAATCATTACTAAGTTCTTACCGCTCTCGCGGCGTAGAGTACAATAATTTAGGGGACCAGGCTGATCTCTCATGCGACAAGATCCTAAATTATTGCCAAAACGAGCGAGCTTACGGCTCCTTAATCGCCACTAATCTCTTAGCGAACGATTAAGTGTGTGTGAAGGTGTCCTAGAATAAATTAGATCTCTCTTAATTCATTCTACATGCAATTGTAATTCTAGCCGCGGTTCCAGGTTACAAAAGATATCAGTTAAATTATTCAAACACAAATTAAACGGCATTCATGCAATTAAACCGACAAGAATCTAGCCATCAATCATGATTAACCCCTTCATCAATCCCAAATCCCTAATTAAACTACTCACAATTCATAATTGAAGAATCAACAGAATTGGGATGAATAGAAATAATTGTCATTAATTAAAAAGATAGAACTTACAAAGAATCCCTTAATCTTGAAGAACGAGGCTTGAAAAGCTCTCAAAAATCGAAATAGGGTTTATCTCTCTAAGCTCCTCCCGTCAAAAACAGACAAAACAGGGGTCTATTTATAGAAAAATCCGAAAATAGGCCGAAAATCAGGCCGCGCGGTCGTCCGCACGCCGTGCGGGTCACCGCGCGGTCACGCGCGCGTTTTTCCGTCTTCCGACTTTCGCTCCGCCCGCGTGGTGTGCGGGCGCCGCACTATGCAACCGCGCGGGTACTTCTGGGGGCTATTTCTGGACCGCGCGGTGTGCGGTTTCGGCCGCGCGGTGTGCGGTTTCGACCGCGTGGTGTGCGGTTTCGGCCGCACATAGTGCGGTTCAGACTTCTTGAATTCTTGCTCTCAGAATCACCCGCGGGGCGTGCGGAACCGCACCGCGAGGCGCGCGGATTGCTCTAGAACCGTTTTCTTGCTATTTTCTTCCCCGTTTGCTCCCGGATACTTCTTTAATCAATCCAAAGGCCGTTTCTTCATCAAATCTTCGCCGTGAACCTTCCGGTGGCCTCCAAAACTCTCAAATCTCTCTCGAATGTTCTCCAACTCTTCCCGATTGCTTCTCTAAGCGCCGATGTCGGTCTCTAACTTCTTCAAATCAACTCCAAATGCAATAAAACTCGATCCAACGCCTGCTAAACACAACTTGAGCCAAAATTGAGACTTGCAACGCCTTAAAGCCAGGAAAACCATCAAAATCTGACCCGGACACGCATCACATGCGTGTCTAAATACGGACTTATCATTGCATTTCCCTTATTATGTGTTTCTTTTCTTAATTATTCTCTTCTTATTAAATGTCTTTTTCTTATATATTTTCTTTTTATCTTCATTTTCCCCTTCTTTCTTGTTACTTGATTATAAGAAGATTAGGGAAAATTAAAATTTAAACAAAAATAAATAATTGGGGAAATGTAAGAAAGAAAAAAGTAAATTACTCTACACGGAGAGGGCTAGATATGAGAAACATTATCTAAAAAGGGGAAATAATAAAAAGAAATCAAGATCAAGAAATCGTCATTATTCAAGTTACTTTTCAAGCAAAAACAAGCAAAAAGGGAAGGGGTGAAAAGGAACATAGAAAAAAACAAATACTTTTCAGGAATGTAACAAGAAAAAAATAAAAGAATAAAAAGGAGAACTTAATTATAAAGAAAAGAAGAATTTTTAAATAAAAAATAAATAAAATGATAATGAATGTATTTGGAATAATAGCCTTTACAAGAGAATTATCCGAATAGTAATACATAAAAAAGGAATAAGTAAAAATGGGAAAAAGGAAAACGGAAAAACTATTGAGAAAAAGGAAAAGAAAAAATAAACATAAATAGATTAAATAAATGAAATAATAAGAAGATGAAAAAAAATAAAACATATGACTGTTTTAAGCAGATTTGTGAAAAATAAGATTGTTTATACAAGGTTTTCAAAGAAAAGATAAAAAATCTAATACAATAGGTCATCAACCAGTCCTAGTCCAACGAAAGAAGATGTAGTGCAAATGTGTTATTATTTTAAGATTACGTAAATATGAGATTATTATAAGAAGGCCGAGTTAAAGGTGAGATTATTATTATTATTATCATCAATTTTTTCTTTTGATTATTACACAACTCAGCGCGAGAAATAAAAAGTTATTTATTTGATGAAAAGATTGATTGATAAGAGTAATAAGCCAAAAAATAGAGTACCCAAACAAATTAATATTCATAGGAGCATCGCTCACCGTTCTTCATCCCACACTTTTTAACTTTTCATTTCTTTGTGCCCCGCAGGCCGCAGCTTCCACATATCACTGAGCATGACATCGATTTTATCATTTCTTTGCTCATCCGCACAATCCAGAACTCAATTGAATCCCTTCGCACATCTTGAAATCGATTCACTGTTTCATTTCCGTCGTCTTCCTCCATTCATCCAAATCAATTATACTACTTCGAAGAAGTTTTGAAGCAATGATGTCACGCCCCGGACTTACCGGACACGTCAACAACCCGCCGCACAGTACGAATAGTCAACCGCAGTCCAACTTATCCATACTATACTAGGCGACTTAAATACCATTTACACATAATACATCCATAAACAAACATAATGTAAAATATTCAATTGATGTCGGTCATATGTTTAATTTGGAAATTTAAAAAACAAATCACTTTTTGTCTATTATTCTTTTTTGGTAACATTCATGCCAAAAGGCCTTTATTTAAATAATAAATACAACAAGGTTTGGAGAACTACTACTTTCATTTTCTATTTCTAAGAGATAAGACTTGGGTGTATAGATCAAATAAATCAATAAATAAACATATGAAACAGAATTAGATCAAACTAAATTGAACAAAATAATATTTACTTTGAAAAATCGAATTTGAAATTAAACCGAACTGAACTACCTTCAAATCAAAACATAAATGATTTTAATTGAATATAATATTTCTAAATCGAATAAACTGAAACTGAACGAAATCAATAAAAGTGAACTGTTTGACCAAATTGCACACCCCTAGATCCCTAGATTTAGGCGTTAAACCCGGGTTTAATGCATTTAACTCCTTCGTGATAGAGAAATTCAGCGCATTAACCATCTGTGATTTAAAAAATGTGTCAAACCCCCTTAAGTTTTAATTAATCATGCACAAAACCCCCTTTATGAACAAATTTAATGATTTGAAAATCACTTTTCGTAATATTCTGATTGAATATGCAAGTAAATATGTCTAAATCTCTAAATAATACAAAAATGTTAATCATTTTTTTATTTGAGAATTAAATTTGTTAATAGAAGGGATTTTGCACACGATTAATTAAAACACAAAAGGATTTGACACATTTTTTAAATCACAGAGACTAATACGTCGAATTGCTATATCACATGGGTGTTTGGTGCATTAAACCCACTTAAAACCCAACAATATTATACTCCCCCCGTTTCTATTTGGTTGACACAGTTTGACTTGTCAAGATTTAAGGGAAAAAAGTTGTTGAGGTTTATTCCCGAAGATCCGAAAGCCCAACACAAGCTTTGGATATTGTAGGGATGTTGGGTTGGTTTAAAGAATATAGTAAATATAAAACAGTGAGATATTATCCAACTCAGAAGCCTACTTGTATTCAGTAATTCTGCGATTACACCGAAATTACCCGAATGGTAGGTAAGTACAAGAATACAAGAATAAGAGAAGTGTTTCTACTTGTTAAGCTCTGAGTATTGAAATGCTAACCCCTTATAGTGATCTAAACATGGGTATTTATACTAAAATGGGGGTGGGTAAGGTGGACACGTGGCCGAATCTGGTAGGCTGTCACCTCTGCCATGTAAGCACCCATGCCCCCACTTGCAGCCGCCATGATCCAGCATTAAATGCGGCTTCCACTTGCTGACTACCCGTTCAGGTATGGTGTTCGGTGAGTGGCACCCTGCCGTTGTTGTTCTGAGATCCAATATCCCGAGCGCCACTAGGTGTGCGGCACCCTGTCAAGAATGCGGGTGTACTTATTCCCCGAAATGTTCCAAGTATAGGTAATGTGCCGAACGCCGAACGGGTCTGGACTATTTTGGGCCTTTTGTTTCTTCCTGGTTTTCTCATACTTTGGGTCGGGGATATTGGGTCTGGACCCAATATCCCAACAAAAGTTATTGAGGGGTAAATTTTACTGTAGAGTACACTGTTTGGCACTGTTTGAACACTGTTTGGCACTGTTTTGCACTGTTTAGGTAAAGATTTGTTTACAAAATAAGGAAATAAAGAATTGTGGCATTCATTTTAAAACGTCCAAAAAAAGAAAGTGTGTAAACCAAATAGAAACTGAGGGAGTACAAAAAAAAGGTTCGCGCGTGACAGCTTACCGCATATATGATGGCCCTATCATGAAAATGCAGCCAGCTGGTATATATTGCTAGTTTGCAACTTGTCAAGATTCCCCTAATTTTTGTATGTTCTCTTTTTTCTTCAATTAATCTACTTGTATCTGCTTTGACCAAAGTGTCGATTACAGCTATATGTTACTTAATTAGTCACGAAATGATGAAAACTAATATAGGATATGATGATATAATGTGATAAAACGATACCTTAGAATGAAATAATTTAATGAAATAATGTGGAGATTTTTTTATGAGATCGTTTAATACGGAGTAGAACAAAACTATCATTCTTCTTTTCATTTATAAAAAAATAATGATATTATCTAATAAATTTGATATTCAATATTTGATATAAGATATATCAAGTTTGATATAAACTTCGATATTATTTAATACTGTATATTTAAGTATTAATTATGGGATAATATTTAGTTTTTATTGTATCCTCCTAATTACTCTACTATAAATAGGTCTTCATAAGAAAGGAAGAAGGATGTGATTCACCAAATTCAATTTTGTAGTTCTCATCACAAAAAATATATAGCTACTTGACAAGAGTTTAAACTGTGAACATGGTTTTAAATATATTACTCCGTATATGTCTTCTTGCCTTCTTGGTGATCCCATTTTTATCTACGCATGTTTTTTTCACTATATAAATTGACATGTCCAGTGGGAGATTAAAGTTTTTTCTTGATGAATTGGTAGAAGTTGCTCAACCAAATTATTTAAAATTTTACCAGATTGTTTTATCTTTATTTTATTATTAAAATATACTGGGTAATTCATACTCTGTATAATTTAATTTTTTTTTTATAATTCAGCAAATCAATCGCTCGGTTGAGTTGGAATTTCAGAAATTCCAATGATTTGAATGAAATTAAAATCAGAAAAACTTATAATTTGTCCGTGTTCTTTGTGGCCACCTTAGTTCATCAATGTGATTGGAGTGCCCCTGCCCAGTTCAACCTATCCCAGGTGTGTTTCTCTACGGTGTATAAATACAGTCTGGACCCATTGTTGTTAAAGCCCTATGTACCGAATCTACACCGCATTTTTATAGATAAATAATAAATAAATAAATAAAAGTGAAAGAGCACTTTTTAGTTCTTACATTCTTCAATAAGTGGCACATACGGTGAAAAATATGACTTCATCTCATACTGCATTGAGATGGAAATCCTTTCGGGGTATGCTAATGAGGAGGGCATAATTCCTAACTAAATTCTACTCAATAACATTGTCCAAGTGACCAAGTAACCTTTTTTGTGTTTACTTTCAAGTATCTCAAATGAAGTTTTTAATAGGATTAATTTCATTAAAAAAATGGATTATTTTCTGTCCATACTAGATCATAATAGATCGGGTCTGATCTAAATAGACCAACTAAAAACAAATCAAATTGTAAACTACACAGATAACATATTAATACATATCACACTAGAGCAGCTCAGATTTAAAAATTAAACCAAAGCACATCAGAAAATTAAAGTACCATTAAAAATCCCAACTCTCCAACACAATAAATGTGCAAGCCCAAGTTTAGCCCGCCCCCAAACTTTAGAAATTAATTAATTACTCCCTTCGTCCTATAGAGAGGTTCCCGATTCGTTTACGATGCTTGATTGACGATAAAACAACTTAATCCATGTTCATATTTGTTGGGTTAATGGCCCAAATAGAAGATCGGCTCATTTACCCCCTCATTTAGACGAACGTCCAGTCCAATAAGGCAACCCACCCCGACGAGCGTCCAGTTAAGACAACGGTAGATCACGCTCGCGGACAAAGGTCATGGCGACGAACGTCTCTACCAAAAGCCCATAACCGCATGATGGCCAATCCAATCTATATGATGAATTCTTCCAAGGGCCAGGATACGAACGGCCCACAACCTTTGCGAGGGTCATCAGGAGCAGGCCCCAAGCCAGAGGGACGTTCGTCCCCACGGATTAGGCGGTAAACCCAGATTATGGCGGAAAGCGCATTTAATGCTGGATATTTGGTGGTTGGAACATCAGCCATTCATAGCTCACCACATCAGTTTGCTAACTGCCCATTGATGGTATAAATAGTAGCATTTATTTCATTATAAAGGGTTGTCAACTTATTATCCTTAGCACTCTGGCTTACTACCTTATTACTCGCAGCTCTTCTACTGAAGTGTAAGACGAACGGCCTTCGGCCTTATTAAGAATATTGTATCGGGGCGTTATTCATTATTAATAATATCCGATCTCTTGTTGCTTCATTATTCTCTGAACCCATCTTACTTGTTGTTGGACTAGTTAATCACCCACTCTTAAACAATCCACTCGAAATCCTTGGGCTTATGTGTTGGACCCGAGAGTTGAAGGAATAAACCTCAACAATATTCTAATTATTTTTAGTAAATAAAATTTAGGCTAAAGGGTCAAATAAGCCCTTGAACTAACTTAAAGTGTTCAATTAGTATAGGAGGTTTTGCCTGGCCGTCGCCAATTGGGGTGGTTCCCGGTGGAATTTTTTTGATGAAATTTTTTGAGCATTTTTTTCATTAAGTCTAGTTTACTCATACCAAATTTCAGCTAAAAATTCAACCGGAAAGGCAGTCAAATGATTTTTTTGAAGATAACTGCGAAGTTAAACAGCACAATACATTTCGGAAAATCATTTGACTGCCTTCCCGGTTGAATTTTTAGCTGAAATTTGGTATGGGTAAACTAAACTTAAAGAAGAAGATGCTCAAAAAATTTCATCAAAAAATTCCACCGGGAACCGCCCCAATTAGCGACGGCCGAGCAGAACATCCTATATAAGGGGCTAATTGAACACTTTAAGTCAATTCAAGGGCCTATTTGACCCTTTAGCCTAAAATTTATATATTCAAAAACTATATTACGGAATAAAATTTTACATAACCTGATCAAGAAAATCTAAATTTGATAAAAATTTGATATATAAATCAAAATATTAAAAATGCTTTAAGTTGACAATGTGAATATGATTTGGAACCTAGACGAAATAGTACACAATACTCCGTTTTTATCATGTATAGTCGTATGGAATATATCTTTAAAAGATTTTATCCCAAATAGAAATAAAACATGAATAAAAATCTAATGTAATATTAACTATGTATCTTCTCAAATTATGAATTATCTAATTACATCAACAGAATAAAATAATAAAACTTCTTAAAATAGGCGTAAATGGGTGCCATTTTTGGAAGAAAATGAAGTATAGTGACTATATTCCAGCTAGCGGAACAATTATAGTAAGGTGGGGTGGAGTTTGGTATGGCGCGGCTATTTAATAGGGAGTACCAGACCCAATTAAGTCCGGCTTCACATTTCGACATTTATTTTCTTAATAAGATTAGAAGGTCGCCAAACATGGCATACTTGCCAAAACCACTTGCTGCTGCTTCATTTCTCGCCGCCATACTTCTGCTCCTCATCCACTTCTCTAATGCTCAACATTATCAGGTATTTCATTTCATTTCCTTCTAATCAAAACCTCTAAGAATGATTTTGGCAAGATCAAAATTACTTTCTATTCTTTAAATTTATTTTTACTGCTACCAGGTATTTTTACTACCTTGAATTGTTGTCACACTATATACGTAGTACATGCTTTAAGTTATTGCAATCTGAAAAATTAAGCTGCTTGACTATTTGAGGAGTAATCTATGACTGCATTATTTTACCTTAACAGAGTTCTGAAATGCACATTTTTTCTTATGTCAAGGGTATGTTTGGAACTAGCTGAAAAAATATTTTAATGAGCTTTTTAGTATGGAGTAATGGATAGTTCTAGTGACAAAAGATTTGAAAAAAAAATGAGTTAGGTGTTCGATAAAATGTTGTCTATTTGATTTAGACATGTTTGGCATATAAATTGTTGGGACTAATTAATTTTAAAAAGCCTTTTCAGCTAATAAACACTAGTTATTATTAGTAGGTTTATGGTTAAAGAGTCAAATAGACCCTCGAACTAACTTAAAAAGTGCAAATCGCCCCTTATATAGGAGGCTCTGTATGGCCATCGTCATTTGGGGAGCTTCCCGTTGAAATTTTTGATAAATATTTTTGAGATTAAGTCTTGTTTACCCATACCAAATTTCAGATTAAAATTCACCAGAAAAGACAGTCAAATGATTTTCTGAAATGTACTGCGCTATTTAAATGCGCAGTTATTTTCAAAAATTCATTTGACTGCCTTTCATATTGATGTTTTAGCTGAAATTTGATATGAGTAAACTGGATTTAATGAAGAAAATGCTCAAAAGATTTGATCAAAAATTCCACCGGGAATCGTCCCAAATGACGACGGTCGGACAGAGCCTCCAATATAAGGGTGATTTGCACCTTTTTAAATTATTTCGAGGGCGCATTTGCCTTATTTGTATGTATTAAAGTAAGACAGGCGAATCGGACAAGAGAATTAATTTTTACATATGTTAGTCAATCTTCTCAAATGTCTGCAGATTGTATCGAAGATTTGAAGATACTACGGAGTATTGACTATATAGAAAAGCAGAATAACACAATCCGTCATTGTTTGTTTTTGTCACGTACAGGTAGACTTGGCCAATTCCCCAGCACCAAGTCCTCAGCCACAAGTCATCGGTAAATTCAAAAACAAAACGAATTTTTTATTTTGTTTTTACCAATAATACAAAGACAAAACAGGCAAATAACTACTCCAACTATTTGCGTTTTTGCAATCAGACCCCTGAACCGAAAGAATTACAAATACATCTCTCAACTCATTAAATATCAATCAATCAGGTCTTTTATTACCTGCTGGTGCAGGTAAGGAAATGAGAAACTATCGACACCAGCGGGTAAAAAAAGACTTGATTGCTTGATTTTCAATGAGTTGAGGGGTATATTTGTAATCTTCAGGGGCCTGCAAAAACGCAAATAGTTTAAGGGCTTATTTGCATGTTTTCTCTAATACAAATATAGTGCTGACATATTTTGTACCTCTAGGAAAATGAATACTAGTATATATTTAGAAAAATCGTTATTGTGCAATATTGTCTACACATTAACACGCATCTATGTGATCGCGTCAACGGATTACATCAATATTGTGTATGTCACGGATAACTTTGATCGGTTTTGTTCGATTCATAAATCAAATTGCCCGTGATATCGACAATAATTGAAGGAAAAAGTGTCGGTTTCAAAGACATTTTTCTTAATCAATGTCATGGGCAATTTGTCTTAAAAACCGATCAAAAAAGTTGAACATATGTATAGGAAACAGTTTTGATATATTTATTGTGTACACAATTTGGCAGACTGCAACGGAGCTTGTAAGGGAAGGTGTGAGAAGTCAAAGAGACCAAATCTGTGCAATAGGTCCTGCGGCAGCTGCTGCACCAGGTGCAATTGCGTACCCCATGGAACTTCTGGAAATTATGAAGATTGTCCCTGCTATTTTAATCTCACTACCCACAACAACACTCGTAAATGCCCTTAATTAATTCATTCCTGTTTTTTATTCTTTTCTTTTTTTGGGTTTTTGGAGAATACAAATAAATATACGGAGTATAACAATCTTGGTGTTATTGTCGTCTTAATGCTTCTTTTGCCGGTTATACCTAGCTAATTAGCATTCACATGTACGATAAAATTAATAAGAATTGTGTATTTCGGTATTTCATTGCTTCTATTGACGTAAACCAAAAGATGGAAAATGTTGGTGTTTTCTGTTTGTACCCTTTTTATTCACTTGATCGATTATTACTCATGGTGTATTTTGGTCTTTTTGAAGTTATAGAACAATGTTGTTTCTTTTTGTAGTTTAAGAATGTTTTCATTTGGATTAAAATTTTATGGTATGGTTTGATTTAGTCTAATCCATTAAATTTGTCTTGATTTATACCTAATTTGATCAGAATTGGTAAAATTTGTAGCATTACTATTATCTAAGTTTGGCGTGATCTTGTTATCTAGTCTTGTATGATTTGTTTAAATCTAATACGATCAACTGTTAAATAAGAGTGATATCCTATATCGTCAATATTAGTGCATGTTTGAACATTCTCACACTGAATTCCCAAACCCATAAGTTTTTTCCCTTTTTTTGGCGATGCCATAAGTTTTTCCTATTTGGCCGTCTTTCCAAAACCCATCGAAGATCTAGGAATCAAATACGGAGTATCATCTATCATCATAATACAAATCTTTCACACCAACTAGGCAACTAGGTTATGAAATGTACAAGAAACCTTAATATAATGGTGGATTTCTATCCTCATCTTCCACATTCCACTGGACCACATATGGCTCATGAAAATTAGATATAACCTTTGTAAATATTTAAAACCACCAAACGTTTAGACTAAATAACGATACACATCCTCTCGTCCATGACGTCATCATGTTAAGTGTTAACCATCATTTAGGATGTTTTCTTTTGGACTGTTTTCAGTCCCAGACCAGATTAGAATAGACCAGACCGGACCAGACTTCCATAATTATAAAATACACAAAGATCAATCATTTATCAGACTAGTGCAGACCAATTCAGTCCACAAAGAAACATCCTTACACTTATTAATACCTATAGACATGCATTTACTTAATACTCAACAACATGATTAATTAATCAATGAAGGGATGTTAAAAGAAACACATGATTACAACAAAGCCTTTAATGTAACTATGTAAGCATATTACTCAAAATATATACTCCCTCCGCCCTGAAATTATCTTCATTCTTTTCTTTTCGGTCCGTCCCAGATTTATCTCTTCTTTCCCTTTTTGGCAAAGGATTTGTGGTTCACAACCATTCTTACACATTTCTCTCTTCTCTGCACAACTCTCCACCACACATTTTCCAATATCTTAATCCTCGTGCCCAGACAAAACCGAAGTTAATTCTGGGACGGAGGTAGTACAGAGTATTGAGTATTGAATGAAACCAAATTTATCAATAAAGATTGATTTGACTAGCTAGATTTATTTTACGGTATTGAGCATAGGGATGGACCCGGACCGGCCGGTTCCGATTCAGGCCTGGGCCCGACCGGGCTTTTGTTTGGTAAGTAGGGAACCAGAACCGGCCCGGGTGACCGTCGGTTCCGGGCCGGTTTCCGGTTCAATGTTTTTTTTTTTTTTCAATTTTCTTTTGTTTTTCTGAATTACCCCCAACCCCCCCCCCCCCCCAAAAAAAAAACACCTAGCCCTACCCGGTAGAAACAAAAAAAATTGAAAAAAAAAAAAAAAAATTGGCGCAAACCGGCCGGGCCGGTTCAACATTTTCAAGGCCCGAGCCCGAACCGGGAGTTGGGCGGTTCCGGTTGGCCCGAACCAGCCCCAAGACCGGGTACCGGGCCGGGCGGCCCGACCCGAGTCCACCCCTAATTGAGCATAGGATTCTAAATTTGGTATTGATCTGAATACGTCTCCTTCACATGGGCACATGTTAAAGATAATTTGATTAGTTCATATCATCCCATATAGGGGTGGACTCGGGCCGGCGGCCCGGCCCAGAACCGGACCAGCCCGGTACTGTTTGGGCCTGGCCCGGTGCCCGGTCTTGGAGCCGGTTCAGGCCAACCGGAATCGCTCAGTTCCCGGTGCGGGCTCGGGCCCCCTAAAACGCGAACCGACCCGGCCGGTTCGGGCCTATTTTTTTTTTTCATTTTTTTTAATTCTAATGGATTGGGTTGGGTGTTTTGGGGGGGTTTGGGGGGTGAGGGGTGGGGGGGGGGGGGGTCCGGGGGTTGATTACAAAAGCAAAAGAAGAAGAAAAAAGCTCGAATCGGAACTGGCCCGGCCCTGAACCGCCGGCTACTCGGGCAGGTTCCGGTTCCACCTTTCCCAAATAAAAGCCCAGCCGGGCCCAGGCCCGAACCGGAACCGGCCCGGGTCCACCCCTAATCCCATATATTGACCATATCGGATGTTCATAATTTTCATAAATCTTTTGGAGTACTCTGTACTCAATAAAGGTGATAAATGGCTTATTTTAAATAAAATAAACGTTTATATTTTGGGTTTAAATATCTTTTTAGTCTTTGTAAATATAGTACATTTTGTTTTACATCCCTGAAATTTATATGGAGTATTAATTTTCTTTATTTTGGCCCTGATGATACCAATCTGCGATTGAGCTCGAAATAACCCTAATTAATAGATTTCCTCTAATTCTTTGTCATGTTATTCGAAAAGTATTTAATTTTATTTTGTAGAAGGTTTTTAAAATATATTTTGAAATGTGGATAATTGATTTTGCATTATTTTAACTATCATATTAGCCTCAAAAAAATACAAAAGGGTAAGAACATAATAGTTTTCAAGGATAAAAAACAAAAAACAAAATGCAAAGACTTAAAACAAAGTATATCATATTTTCAGGGACAAAAAAAGTATTTGAGCCTATATTTTATTCTTGGAATGATATGATCAAAGTCTTTCTCACAATTAAAAGAAAATCACATTAATTGCTCTTATCATGTCCAATTCTATAGTGACTACATTGCTACCATGGAGGAATTCATGTCAACACTTAAATATGTTCTACCAGCACTTTAAAAGACAAAATATGACAACGGCTTAGCTTCAAATGAAGGTCAAGCATTTAAAAGGTAACAAAAAACACATGAAAATACAAGGTGTGGCAAAACTGGCAATTGGAGGATAAATGTTGGGCTATTATATGTTGGACCACGGCCATTTCTAGCGGTTGACATGTTAAATTACAATAAGTGAATGCTAAATTAATAATATACGTAGTATGAGTTATCATCATCATCATCATGTAAAAAATTGGAAAAGAATAAAAAAATCAGACTGAAAACGGGAACGGATTGGCCGGTCCCGGTACCTTGCCTGCCTTTCCCGGTCTCAATCTTGCTCGTAATATGCTTACATTGAAAAAATATGATCCTTTGAAAAATACATTCAGTCAAAATCCTTTTGGTAAAAACTATGATGGTTTCGCTTTCATACTTCATAAATATAAAATTGATACTCACTTTTAGAATTTACAATTCCATTCCAAACCCCTTACACGAGCCTATGTGTTTTCCAGCCGTTCAGTGGCCCGCATACTGCAGTCTGCAAACCATATAATCAAAAGAAAAGGGAGAAAGGAACTATAGATAATCAAAGAGCCATATCAACTCCCTTTAAAGGAGAAAGGATTATTAGGAATCTTGTGACTCAAAAATGACACATTCAATTCCTTCAAACGAGCTTTAATATAAACAATCAATATTAGAGTTGTACGTGACAATGAGTCAGATTTTGTGTTGACCAACAGCAGGATTGCGTGGAGCTACTCAGAGTGCGATCATGTCCCAATATATATTTCATACTCCATACTTCCATATCATTCGCTGAAATGTCTTTGTTTAAGTATGAAACTCAGACTTTACCATGAAACTTGATTATATTCATCCCAATATATATTCATATACACTGATTACCATGCCAAGTATTAACAGTATAAGTTAAACAGCCACATAATTAGCTACACAGTAATTTACATGAGAAGTTGATTATATCATCCACCTGGCATGAATGTAGAGTACATTAAAGGATGCCGTTAGCAAAAATGAATCAAAACCAGGGATGCCATGTCGGGTCCATCATGCATAAATTCCTTGAACTAAGGGCAGCATCGACCAAATCAGATACCCCCCTCTGCACAGATTGTGGAGGATCCATCGTGTTCTCCTCCTGATTGATATAAAAATAACATATGAAAAACATTCCTTTTTGACCATATATATGCAAGAACATACTATCCTATTGGGAGAAAATTCTCTGCGAACACCAGTTTTAGTGTCTTTGAGTAGCGCTCGCTGCGCTGCAATGTAATCAATTTGTAGCGGATGTTTGTACTACAAAGTGATTCCTTTTACATTGCATTGCATTACATCTCATCATCATCATCATCACCTCAGTGCCGCAAAGGCTCCCACCTACAGTGGGGTAAGGGGGGTCGAATGTGCGCAGTCTTACCCTTGTACTAAAGCACAGAGAGACTGTTTCCGAATGATTCATAGTGAAAATCGCGTCGAAAATACATTGGATTACAAATGACAAAACAAAAAACTAAAATAACACTCATTGAAAAAACAATCATGGACAAATTGTGACTGGTTGTCAAATGACTCAAATACTTCAAAAAGAGACTATATATGTCACTTTCAGCATGCCAGTGAGCATCACCACTGCCTGAGACGGTCACTGTCACAGACTCAGGGCCGAACCTATAGTAGAGGCAAAGAGGCAACCGCCTCAGGCCCATAATTTTGGGGAAAAAATAGGGCCCAGAAATTTATTAACTCCCTTTATATATATACCCATAGCATAATAGGCCCAATTTGAATTTCCTTTGATTAGAAGCTCTCGACCGATCACCGACCCTTGCATCTGCAGCTCTGCTCTCTCGTTTGCAACTTCCGAGTTCCCAGGTTTGAAGTCCAAGCTTCCAACATCAATCTTTGAAGGCTAGAAGCATAGAAGTTCAGCCCAGAACTCCATAGCATCCCAGATATGTATAATTGTTATTTAATGTAATTGTTGTGTTTTTAAATGTCAATTTTGTGTTCTAAATTCTGAAATCGTCGTTGCTAATTGAAGACCAGAGTTTAGGGAAAGTGCTATTTATTTGTTTTGAGACCATACGATTCAACATTCATCATCAAGTCATCATCATCCAAACATTTATTTAACTCATACGTTTTTGTTTAATAATAATCAATTAATTTTTGCTTATGATTCTTCTAGTTATATTTATTAATACCCATATTTTTTTATGGTGCTTAAGGGCCTTTTTATACCGTTCGACTCAGACCAAAAAAATCTTAGGATCAGCCCTGCACAGACTAACCCTTCTTCTGTTGACTTGGCTAGCGGCGCTCCCAGGGAAATTCCGGTGGTTGGCAGTGGATGGAGGCAGCAGTATCAGTTCAGAGGTTAGTGCAGAAAAGAAGAAAATATAGGGACAGTGATGGAATTTGAAATAATTTAATTGTCACTATGTTGGAGAAAAAAAGGTCATGTTTGTGTCCATACCTCTTCGGAGATGTACTGTGGTGCTATTACATTGACCCGGCCTATCACATGCTCAACATTTGTGGTGATCTTCTGCTTGAGCTCAGCCGGGTTAAGATTACCTGCACCAGCAACAGGACCCACGGGCATTCCAAGCTGCCTTCTCCAAGACCAAGATAGCAGTTCATCACGGAAGAACATCGCTAAATGGTACCATAGATGCTGGATTTGCTGCAAGAATGAGTGGAAATTGTGGTTAACTATCCTACTTCATCTACAAAATGAGTAATACACGATTTACTGACTTAGTCCCTCATCTATGTCCTACATCTTGTTTTGTAACTCAATTTGGTCCCTGAGTCCCTGACTATACAATTTTCGCCCAACTGGTCCTCATACATGATCGGCTCGATATTAGTGGGTACTTTCATCTGCCCACCAAACTTAAGCCCAATCTATTACTCAACTTTGGACTTAAGTATCCAAATTAACCATATTTACTCCCCATAGGCCAAAAATATCCTTCTTAATCAGAGTAAAATATGCAATGAGAATTAAAATTGATGCAGATTGCATAGACCTTGACCAAGTTGGGTAAAATAGTGTATATTTAAATGACTAAATCTGGCATCAACTCTATAAAGGCAGAACATCATTCTTACTTTAGGTGAAACCACAGCTTGTGCTGTTGCACACATAGAAGACACGATGAGTCCTTCCACACCAAAATGGGAGAAAAAAGATTGCAAGTTCCTGGTCAACCGGAAGGGCACAGGTTCATTGTATTCAATCATTCCATTAGAATCATATGCAGGGTGGAAATCAGAGTGGAATATTTTCCCGGTGTTTTTAGCAAACAATATCTTGTTTGGGACCCGGCCTCCGATTTGGAGCATGAAAGTCATGAAGCTAGAGAGTGCTAACTGAATAGCAAACTGCTTTTTGAATGTCCACATGTGGTTACCGCTCAACAGGGTTTTGTACATATACTGTGAAAATATGCTGTCAGTCACTAAAGTCTTTGTTATCTCACTGTATGCTTGAAGGCGAAGCTCAACAACAGCATCTGCTGGCATTTGACCAGATATTGCTTGGTTAAGCTGCTCCTTGAAAAAAGTTACCGGTTGGTCTGCCTCTCGATCATTTCTAGCACAATGGTTCTCATACACCTCAAGGAATGTGCTGTACATCACATCATCTTCCACCATGCGAACCTGCTCAAGATAATCACACAAGAACTGGTTCAGGTAAAACTACTTTTACTAAAATTTGGAGTAATACTTGGGAAAAGATATCTCAACTCACCTGTGACCACACAGGTATGATAATTGGTGTGTGAATACATATGTGTCTCTTTCTTGATTCCTTGTGCTTGTCAAACATTCTGTTCATAACACGGAAAAGTTGCAAGATTCGTTCATCACTTCTAGCATTAGGTGTCAGTGATGTTTGGACAATGAAATGGCGTTGTGAACCATCAGACCCAATCAGCGACAAGCGCCGGAAACTGCCACCATGCCTCCGAACAATTGGAATGTCAGCTGCCACCCTGTCCAGCTTCACCGTATGATCAGGTGCTACTTCCTGTGACAACGAACAAGAGAAAAATAAATTTAAAAACAAAGAAAATGTGAAATCTTATTCGTCATAGAAGGATAAAGAAAATAAAGTGATACGCATGTCTACTAATAACACGCTCGCAAAGGGAAAATGGAGAGAAACTGCTGAAGGAGATTTCCTATTATTATTACTATTTGTTATTAGTAGTAGTATGATTATCATTTGTAATATTAGATTCCTGTCAGTAAGGGTATTCAATTTAATATTCCTTATAGTAGGATTGTAATAGGTTTGGATTACTCTTTGGAACTGATATAAATAGAGGGAACTCTAGTAACTAGTAAGATCATAATTTGTTTTACAGTCATTCCTTGGAGTCTTTGACAACGTCGTCCGCTTCGGTGTCCGAAAAAATCCTCATTCCGGACAGCCGTTATCACTGGAAGGACCCTCTTTGTCATCTACCAAAACCACCACCATACCACCTTCCGTTTTGGATCAAATAAACCAAGCAGCTCCTGAACCCCAGCTGACCCGTGTGTTCATTCTTCTGGAAGAGACCAGTTCCAAATTCCAATCACAGAGCCATGGAGGAAGTGGCAGAAGTGTGCCTCTACATTTCCATCTGAGATTGCAAACCACGCGAATAATCCACAAGAGATGCCTTTTCTGTAGCAGCATTGCAAATGAAAATATCTCGAGACATGGTGTTTGTGATAGTATGTTACATTGTTACACAAGGCCATGAGGGTTCCGACTGCAATTTATTTGAAAAAAGTATCCCACGCACAGTGGAATGGTTTAATTTCCCCTTTCAAGAACACTGCTTAGACGACCTATTATCATTAGTGACATTAGCTTTCTATTAGTATAGGTACTCTATTTCAGTTAGTATTCCTAATAGAACCATTATAATAGGTTTAGGGTACTATAATGATGGTTGACCAAAACTCTTGATTCTTGAAACTAGAATAAATAGAGGGGTGCTCGATTCAATAATAAGATCATCGACAATAAGTAGAGGGGTGCTGGATCCCTAACATTATTGCTTGGAGTTATTTCATCTTTATTGATTTCAAGCTTCTTATCTTAATCTCCCAACCTTACCCACATAAGGCAAGAAAATAAATTAACTCTAATCCAATTTTGAATGCAATAAACAATTCTAAAAAGGTAATAGAGTTAGGACTATAATTGGCTTTCTGAATTAGCATTTTAAGTGTACGAAAATTGTTGCTTCATCTTGCACGCTAAAATAATTCCAACCTGACATTGAGAATATAGATGCCTGTTGCATCGATGTTGAGTACTGTTGCCACTTTTTATCTTTTTTGTTTTATGATTCAAAAGGGTATTTGGTATATGTTGTAATGTTGGAACTAAAAATTAATCATATTTAAACTAATAAGTTTAGTTTTAAAACATTATAAAAAACACAAAACAATTTTTCCCAATTTTCTTATATATTTTTTTAGTTAAAAAAAAGCAAAAAAAAAAAAACAGGTAAGATAAGTAATATCTTGACCCCATGACACGGTTTCATGACACTATTGAACAAAAAGAACTTTGATACTCCCTCCGGATCTTTTTAAACTTCACAGTTTGACTTCACATTGATTAAGAAAATAAATTTGACTTGACTATTGAGACACTGTTTGGCACTGTTGAGACATTGTTTAACACTGTTTTGATGTAGATTTCTTTACCAAATAAGGAAATAAGGAAGTGTGAAGTTTATTTTGGACCGTCCCAAAAAGGAAAGTGTGAAGTTTAAAAAGAACCGGAGGGAGTATATTAAAACAGGAGAGAAAATTTCCTTGTGTCGTTATGTATACTAAGATAAATAGTATCTTGAATCCTTGATTACATGGATTCACACAACTCTAATTACAAAATGAACTATGATATATTTAAATAGAAAAGATATTTTCCTATGCTCTTCTTAGGATGTAGACCAGACTTAAACAGACCAGACCATACTTAAACATACCAGACCTAAACAGACCATACTTGACTTCCGTAGTTATACAATACACAGAGACCAGACGTTTACCAGACCAGTTCAGACTTCACGCGCATACTGATATTGATAAAATTATTAGCATAAAATGGAGAACTGATTGAGATGTTTATAAAAGTTACCTGGTCAGTAAAATATTGTCCTGGAACCTCCACATCAACAACGTGAAAGTCTCGTAACACCCTGCTCTCCTCTTCAAGCTTCAGAACAGCTGGATAACGGTCTTCAACATTGCTTTGCAGAACATTTTTCCAGTGCTTCAACCGTTCTGTCAGATCAGAGAGTGTCGCTGGGAATGTAGCTGTACTATCAGGATCAAGATCTCGTTCAAACTCGTTTTTGTACTCCCTTACAAATTCCACATGTTTGTTCACGGCATCTGCAGAGAAGCATGCCCTACAGACACCAGACAGCTCCTTCTTTAAAGACATTGGAACTTCAGCTATTGTTGCAGTTGGGTACTTATAACATCGGTGGAGCAAAGCATTAACAACAGCCAGCAATCTCTCTTCTGGTAAAGTGACAAACCTTGAACCGATTTCCGTGAGCAAAATCTGTAGAGAGCAGTAATATAAATCATTCAGTGTTCTAAATGCAACATTCATGACACTCAACAAGAGAAGAAATTAGACAATCCATATTTTACAAGTTTTATCATATTATATTATATTTTTTGGAAAAATAGCTTTAAAATAATACCAATTATCACCCATGGATTAATAATAATACGTACTTTGAAAATAATTTTTAATAATAGCAACTATTTGGATATATAACAAGTGATACATAGCCATTTTCCACTATAAATTCAGTCATTGAGCTCATCAAGAATTATATCAAAATATCAAATAAGTGACCCCATTTCAAAATAACCTCTATTCTTAGTTGTTTGATATCAGTTTTTATGTCTTAAATGACTGGATTTCTGGTCGGAAAATGGTTCTGTCTATTTTTGTTATATGTTCATTAGTTCATATAGTTGGTATTATTACAAATCATTTCCAAAGTGCATATTTTTTTTAAGAAACATAAAGCAATCATCATTCTTCAAAATGTAAGATACGAATACATAACCGAAACTTTAAGAATCCCATCACACAAACACAAAAATAAAAACATTATTAGGAGCTAGCACTACAAGAAAACATATAAATTATACTCCCTCCGTTCCAATATAAAAGGCACACTTTCCTTTTCGGTCCGTCCCAATATAAAAGGCACATTTCCCTTTTTGGCAAACAAAACAGTGCAAAACAGTGCCAAACAGTGTCCAAACAGTGCCAAACAGTGTCTAAACAGTGTCAAACAGTGTTCACCCTTAAAAACTCCCCAAACGCAAATGTGCCTTTTATATTGGGACGGAGGGAGTATATAGTTCTCATTGAACACAGGAAATCAACCACTTAGCACTTGACCTCCTTGAGACTATAGGGAAGGTAGAGGAATGTAGGGTTAGTGGCACCCTCCTTGTAGTAAGCGAACACAAGAGTGTTATAATCCGAAGTGGATATTATTATTGGTTTGTGTGTCATAGTTGGACTTAATTAAAGTTACTTTTTTTAATTGCAATAACAATTTACTGAGATAGAAAGGACATCATGAAGTTCAACAAGTTTAAACAAGAAAACACATCAAACCCATAAACATTTTGAAAAAGCAGAATAACGTCATAGTTATCATTGCAACAAAATAGTTCTGTTCAAATAGTTTAATGATCAAAATGCTCTTCTTGAGAACAATCATGTGGTGATCCTTTAGCAGTACTTGATGAATCCAATCTTGGTGTCATTGTTGCTGAAGCACTGTGCAGCAATTAAGACCATACCTTCTGACAACTCCAAGACTATTACCACAAACTTGGCACAGGCATGTGCCAGGGACGGAAGTCTTAAGATGAGCATTCCAAAATGTCAGTGTGACCTATTATTGTTTTCTCTCTCTCAGAAAGGCTTCAATGGAAGAGGCACAATAAACAGCCGGTGATGAAGCAAACCCTAAATGCTATTATACTACGGAGTATATTATATTATACTACCTCCGTCCCAAAAAACTTTACCATTTTCAAAACTTTGACCGACTATATCTTTTTATAGGAAATTATTTATAATATAAAAATTATATGATTATGTTCTTTGTTAAAAGTACTTTCATAAAAGTATAAAATTTATAACCTTCATAATATTATACTAATCAAAATCAAGGTTCAAATTTTACAAAATGGCAAAGTTTTTTGGGACGGAGGTAGTATTATATTATATATATATATATATATATATATATATATATATATATATATATAGATTTAGGATCACATACAAAGTAATCTCAATTTACAAAGTGCAAACTAATCTTGACCATCCATATGAATTGAAATAATGGTGTAGATGGATAACTCCCCCCACTAACTATTAAGTTGGTTCGTATGTGTAGACGTGTAGTGGTTATAAGATTAAACAAACTCCCCCACTAATAATACGGCTGATTGTTAGACTTTAAAACAAATTCTACCATTGATTTTAAAATATTGGACGGATGAGATGAATTTGCATTTTGTACCGGAAGCACACTTTGCATCTGATCTGAACCCTATATATAAATATATAAATATATACATACATATATGACATGTAATCAAGCCTTTATTAAAATGGTAAGCCACTGGGATGTAGTGATAGGCTATATTTCAAAAACCGTACCACCCAGTCAGCTTGATCCAAGCTGGTAATACCCACTATTCTAAAAATTGCTCTAGGCGCCCGCTTAGTCCCTGCCTAGGCGCTAGGCGGTGGTCCGACGCCCCGATTTTGGTCTAGGCGCTCCGACTAATTGAATCGGTGCCTAGGTGAATTTGTCGGCCGTCTAGGGCGCCTAGTTGCCCGCCCAGAGCGCTTAATGGGCCGCCTAGGCGTCTAGATTCATTGAACAATTTGTTTTTTTGCCCTTTTATTTTAGTATCCTAAGAAATATGTGCCTTTAACTTTGACAATGCATGTGAAGAAAGCTATTAGTGAGCAAGTGAGTAGATATAATATATTATTAAATGTGATAACTCTATCATTCATGCATGTTAATGTGTATGTGTGTGTATATATTTTTTATACACACACAAATACAACATTACTAATCATATTTATAAAAAAAAGTATTGATAAAACTACAATTTCGATGTCTCCGATTAGTCCCCGCCTAGGCGCCCGCCTAGCCAACTAGGCGCTAGGCGCTGGGCTGGCGCCCGACTAGCGCCTAGCGCCTTCTAGAACATTGGTAATACCCAGTCCTTTTAAGCAAATGGCATGTATTCAAGCCCTTGCTATGGTGGTACGATGTGTTTTTTTTCCACTTTTTGACTACTGTCATTGTTGGACTATATGAAGAGTAGTAATTTTTCACTTAAACTTGACATATAATGAGATACTCCCTCCATCCCAATTTGATGATACCATTGCGGTTTACGAGGTTTGACCGACGATAAAGCAAACGGATCCCTGTCCGCACTCAAATTATTTTTAGGGAAAAAAAATTACATATTCAGAAACTACATTAAAAGCTTTACAAAGTCGCAAAAACCATAATTAAATTTTGATAAAAGTTTGATATATAAAGTAAGAGATTAAGAGTGATTTGTGTTGACCATGTGAATAAGAACTGGTAACATCAAATTGGGACAGAGGTAGTAGTTATATGTACTTCACTATATTAGTTAAGGATGGCAATGGGGGCGGGGACCCACGGGGAACTGCCCCATGGGCGAGGGATGGGGCGGGGGCGGGGATGGGTGAGATATTTTTACCCCGCTAAAGTATGGGGCGGGGATGGAGATTGCTACACTCGCCCCGTCCCCGTTATAAATATATACTCAAACTTATATAAACACACATATATACATACATAAATAATGTATAAACATGTTTAATTAAATTATACGCCCTCCATCCCATAAAGAAGTTCCTGATGCTGTTTACGAGGTTTGACTATCGATAAAGCAATTTGATCGCTGTTCACGCTCAGATTATTTTTAGTAAATAAAAATTATATATTCAGAAACTTCATTAAAACCGCAACAAAGCCTGATCAAGAAAATTTAAATTTAATAAAAAAATTGATATATACAGTAAAAGATTAAGAGTGATTTGAGTTGATCAATAGAATAGTGAATGGGAACTTGATTTCGGGACGGAGGTAGTATGTTTTATACAAGAAAGACATACATATACATATACACATACCATACATGTATGCGTTTTAGTATACCATAGTACCATACCATACATGTATACATATTTATGATAAATGTTGTATGAGTTTTAAAAGTGAGAATGTGAGTAAATAGAACACACACACATGTATAATTATATAATTAATAGTATTATAATTGATGAGAAATTTGGAAGAATATGTTTACTTATATTTTTACTTTCATTGCCTTCACATCACTTATTCAAATCAAAGAATTATAAAAAATTGGCAGTGAGAACTTTAATCAAACACAATATTATCTGCGTATTTAACTCTTTCAGTGTTACACACACTCACACATTCTCCCTCTGTCGCACAATTAAGTTCCTAGTTGTACTTTTTGGGTCAAATTTTATAAACTTTGACTGTTAACTATTCATAATTTTATCAGACAAAATTAAGTTTATATACTTTATTAGAATGTACATTATTCAAATATTAATTTATATTAGATTTTATAAGGATAGATTTTTTGATATTTTGGGTCAAACATCCACATTGAAGACCGTAAAAGTCAGATTGGGAGCTTAATTGAGGGACAGAGGGAGTATAATGGATTAAAAATATGCAAATGAGATAAATAAAATCTATATGGGGGCACCCGCGGGCACCCGTGGGGGACAACGGGGTGGGGTGGAGATGGGGCAGGATGGGAATAACGGGGGACTGAGCGGGGATGGGGAGAACTTTTTAGACATGGGGCGGGGGATGGGGGAATGAACCCCACCCAAACCCGCCCCGTTGCCATCCCTAATATTAGTTTTATGTTTTCATCGGCATAAACCGTGTCCCAGTTGACATGTGTCCCGATACTTGGTCTGGTCGATTTCCTAGTCTGGTTTTAAAATATAGGTGGTAGGAGGTCACAGCTCACATGTTCAGTTTCTAATAGAAACACTTGTACAAGTTACAAGTTCAGTTTCCTCTTTGTGAGTCCATAATCTATGCAACCGACTTTCATCTCAACCATGTGTGACACCCTCAATTATCATTTGTGTACAATTCAAAAGTCAAAACATCATTTCCAATATGCTGCACCTTTCAACCTTTCATTGTTAGCAGAATCTATGATAAATCCTGCGCATCCTTTGGATGATATCATCTTTTTATTAGATGAAATTCCATAACCATCATAATAGGTTCTTTTTCCTTCTATAGAAATTATCATGAGAAGGCAATGAATCAAGATAGCTGATATGGACATGTCCCGTTACAAGATTGATATTGTAAAGCCAACATGTACAACATAGAACATAAAATTACTTTGCTTAGTTTTTTTTCAAAAAAAAGAAAGATAAAATGCATCATGTCACATAATACATTACTAATAGTTCATAACAGAAGGAAAGCGTGTGTATGATATGTATTAAAGCCAACATAAAATTAAAAGATAACAGGTCAGTTCAGATGGGATTCACTAACACTGAGAGAAGACAAGAGACAACGGATGTACTAATTGACTAAGCAAATTAGAAATCCTGAATTTTGAGAAATTTTCAAAATATTATTCATTAAATACTTATATGAACAAAAGGTGAAATAATCCTTTTCCAGATTACTTGTCCAATTATGTTTTCAATTACTAACAGAAAAAACGCTTATTGAGATCCAGATGATTGAAGATATGAGCAAAAATCTGTTTAAGGGTACCTAATTACCTCAAGTTCACTGGCCAGATTGGTATGTTTACTTCTCAAGGTCTCCATTATATCTTTTGCAGCTTCAAAAGCACTAGCAGCAGAAGGAACCAGGCCTAAGGTGGTATTACGTCTTATCGAATTCTGACCATCACCCGAAGTTGAACTCTGGTGCAAGGATGAGTCAGTTCCAGAAAGCATACCGCCAGCTTCAACATTGGTTGACCTTTCAGGTTCCTGAATCTGAGAGCTACTAGCATCATTAGATCCTATCCCTCCACCAGCCTGAGTTCCTTGAGAAACATTATTGTCTGTGAATGAACTGCTAGTCTGGCCAGTTACTCTTGCATTTCCATCAGCTAACCCCATAGGTGCAGTCACATTGGCAGCAGAGATATTGTGATGCATCCTTTGTTGGGCCATTGCCATTCTACTATTATTTTCAGATTTATTTGCAACATCACGGCGTTCAAGTAAATATGTGCGTAACCAATAATATAACGCCTGAAATTAGAGAAAGATCAACTCAACAAAATATAGAAAGCATACAAAGTGAACCTAAAATATAACATTACCTGTGGATACATAGAAGCAACTCTCAATAGAACAAGCTTGCAATGGGGAGCCTCGTTCCTTTGTAAGGAAAGAAGCAGCTGGGGAATCCAAGAAAGCCAAACCCAGTCAGGTATTTGGTCAAAGTACTTGTCGAATGCTCTTCCTACAGGCTTATTTGCAGAGTCAAAGCTGAGAAGATATAAAACTCGAGCAAGGTGACTTCTAGAGTTAGGGCTGCCAAATTTGATCCCTTGTAGAAAGCAGCTGACTGCATACTCCAGCCATATCTCCTCGTGGGCATCTTTGTAAGCCTAAAATTGGAAGGATAAAAATTAAGTAACAACAAATGAATCATAAATTAGAAAAAGATAAGAAAACCCATACCATGTGACAAAAATTGCCCCAGCTAATCCATCCTTTTGGCAAATTCTTGAAAAGGGATATAGCATTTGAATATGAAAGGTTTGCCCCTTCACAATCATTAAGCTTCAACAAGAAATCAGCCTTAAGACGATAAATTTCAGCTTTGTGTTTGATAGAAAAATATTCCAGATTAGTACTGTTGATCAAATTAAGACCGCTAGTTAGCTCTCCTTTCATTTCCAAATAAGCTTTGGCTTGTTCCCTAATTTTCACAAAGGCTTCCTGCAAGTAATTGAAAAAGAAATAGATGGCATGATAACACTGAACTCTGCTGAAAGGCAGATAAATTCTGAACTCACAAGATCAGAAGAAAAACCTGAACTTCCATAGTTGAATGCCCATACAATTTCTCCAGAATAGACACGCAGACATCATAAAGCCCTTGTTTGCGAGCGATGTGGGCAAGTCTATTAACATTCCATGCCTTATCACGATACCCAAGATGATGTAATTGTGAATTTGTAGAACCGAAATCCTTAAATGCATCAATGACTGCATTATACATTTCATTCCTCCATTGGAACAAATCATACCATACAGACAAGTTGTCCCATTCATTAGGAGTCCTAAGTCTCCACGTCTCAAGGATATCCTTCAGATCTGCATATGCAGCACCATGCACACCAACAACAGCATTTCCTGGGTTTTTGTTTCCATTGCCAATGTCAACAATGATGCGAGATGATTCCTGAACTTCGACTAGTTGTTGGAATTGCTGTAAAAGAGGAATTCTTGAATGAATAGACATATCAGGCAACTGCCACCATTGATCCAGAGCAAGATCAACACCTTTACCCACAATGCTTTCAGCCTCTGCCACTCCATTGGTGTTCTTTTCATGAAGAGCAAAATAGGCTTGTATTATACGTAGTTTTGGGGTCTCCTCAACTTGAGCCTTTGGAATAACGTGATCTTTCAAATACGCCCAGTCAGGCTGCTTCCACAGGCTATCGAGTAATATCTCATAATTCTCAACCGACTTCCCAAAGTCTACCAGTGCATCCCATTGACTGAGTTGGGAAGCACAAGATAGCCACTGCTCTTCCCACAGACACATCTCTGCTTTAGGAACATTATTGTTATAAGTGCCTTGAGTTGCCTTGAGCATGGCTTGGTGAAAAAGGCTTTGAGCACGCTGCCAATACCCATGCTGCATGAGTGAGAGCCCAGCCTGTGTTTCTGCTGAAACTGACCGCTTTTTCCATAGTCCACACCGCATATCTTCTTCGTTGAGTGAACGGTAAAGCTCAGCCAAAGACTCGGCGCACTTGGTATCATTTATGAATAGCATCACATGACTTTCCAACAATGCCAAAGCAATATGCCATGCATTATAAGTCTTTCCTATATATTTGATGAGCTCACTGGGCATTCTTGGTTGAGGATGGCTTAGCTGAAGTCCTTCTAAAAGAGCTTGAACAACATTTGGTCGCTGCATAGCCTGCCTTTTGTGATAATCTTTTGACAACAAAGTTATCATTGGCTTAGCAAGAGCTACCTGCTCTTCTTTGTGCAAGGTTACCCACACAATGGGAAACACCAGAACCCAAAGGTGGTATGCAACGTTTGCATCTGTATGTGCCAGCTCTCTCAGTGGAAGAACTAGATCAGCAACCTAAAATTGAAAGCAGTGCAACTGAGCAGGAGCAAAAATCGAAAGTATTGTTTAAGGGGACTTTATTCACAGAATAATCATGTACTCCCTCCGTCCCGCAAAATAGTTCCCGGTTTCCTTTTTGGGCCGTCCCAAAAAATAGTTCTCATTTCCCCTTTTGGAAAGTTTTGTGTGCCTCACTCACGTTCATTTACCTTTTTCTTACACAACCACAACCATATATTTCCACTTTATTCCCACTTTCTTAAACTCCGATCCAAGTCAATGCGGGAACAATTTTATGGGACGGAGGGAGTAATATTTTTGAGATGATAGCCTGATAGGTGATCATGTTATGCAGGAAAAATGTGCAGCAAAACAGTAATTGTTGGTGCGAATTAGAGAAATAACTACTCATTAACCAGTGAAGGGTGAAAGCATCAAAGAATTTAAAGAGAAAGTTCCATCTACCTTAAGCTTGCTCATTTCATTCAAAAATTGTGCATGCTTTGAGACGAGACCATCAAAAGTCAAGGGAGCCTCTTCAGAACCTTCTGTGACGTCCAAGGTCATTGGTTGTGCAGCAGTACTATCAGCAACTGAAGCAGATAACATCAGTGAAGGAACCTTCGCAGAATTTGGAGCCAGTGTAATGGGCTTATCTTCAACTAAAATGGCCAGGAGAAGATCAAGACCTTGCTTAAGCCAAAACACATCATTCAATGCCTCCCAGTCCTGCAATTGGATAATATACTGCAATCTAAAGAAGAGGGTCTTTCCAAGAGATTCGTGATACAGAGAGAAGAACCTCATCCGCATTTCAGGATCCTTTGCCCGTAAACCAAGCAAAAATTGCCTCTCTACTTTTTGGAAAACTTCTTGACGCAAAGAGAGAGGATACCTGCATTTAAATCATATGAAAACTTATATTAAGTTAATTACTGCAGTCTGAAGTACTGAAAAATAAAAAGTACCAGTGCACCACTAACTTGTTTGAGTCAGCACAAAGTCCATAAAGAAGTGTGAGATATTTATGATCCCACTCATCCACAGCACTGGAGAAGTTCTGCTTATCGACTTGAGAAAGCTTTTGAATGAAAGAAACCACATCCTTCTGAGTCAGACAAGTATTAGATGCAGCAGTACCAGATCTACCAAAATCATCTTCAATCCATCCTTTTACTACATCAAGTATGCAGAGCAAGACAGAGGGGTCAGTTCCCTTTTCTGAGAGCAAGGAAGTCAATGTTTGAGTTACAGATCGTTTGCACTCTGGAACTGACATGACCCTTTCACTAATCAAACTCAAAACAGATTTCAGATTTGCAATTACTACTCCAACATCAGCTCCTTGACGGGACGAAGTGACTGCAGAATCTGGATCTGATCTCTGACCCTGTAATCAAAGGTTATAAATAAACTGAGGAGGCATATGTTTACAATGTACATATAACTTGATCTTTTAGATTAAGCAGGGTAGTAGTGAAATCAGAAAAGTACAGCAAGAACAGTTAAAAAAACAGGAAAATTGAAGCAAAAAAAACTATGTTCATTAGCAAAGAACTTGGAGAGGAACAAAAATAATGGACTGGAAATGAAGAAACGCTGTAAATGAAGCTGAACACAGAAAGACAGGCAACAATATGTTTTGTTTGGAACAGAAAGAATATTCAGAGAAAATATGAAAAACTTATAACTTAAAGTAACACAATTGACCTGTCTCACGTGAGAACCAATAGAAGAACCCATATCTCGAGCCAAACGTTGTAGAACATGTACCAGAGTAGTTGGATCAATGAAATTTTTGTGCACTTCCACCAGTGTTTTGATTACATAAAGCACAAAGCTAATCATGCTTCCTGAATTGTCTTCTCCTGATGCCTGAGGCACTGCAACCACTGCAAGGTGCTTCTGGATGAGCTCCTCCATTTTTTGATATAGCATCCGCACTTCTTGTGGAGTATTAGATGCGTTTGGAGGAAAAGCAAGAGACACCATCTTCAACAAGGAACATAACGACTTTCCAGCATCTAGCAATTTAAACTTGAAGCATGGTTCTAAAATCTGGGGGAAAGACAGAAAATAATGCTTAGGTTGACAACCACATGTAGAGAAGTAGAGAAAACTGGTGTTCAGAAATACATACTTGTGAGATGTTGTTGATATTATTTCGGACAAAGAGATGAGGTTGTTTCTCCAAAACTTTGTTCATCACATCAAGCCCTTGGGAAAGAGCTGTTGATGGATCCTTTGACTGAGCAGGAGGAATACTTCTAAGAAGCTTGTCTAGGTAATTGAATTTTACATTGGCATTGGGCCATACTTCCAAAGCTTGTGATAGGAGATCCAAAGCCTGTTTGTACATCACACTAGCCTCTTTATCCTTTGGTTCTATCACCAAGGCTACCTATAAACAGTATCACATGGAAGTTAAAAGTGCCTCTTAGTGTCTGATTGTAGAAAAGATTAAGGAATTGAATAAATGCTGATAATAATCTATAAAGGTTAAAATAACAAACAGATCATCACAAAACCCGAATCAAGATTTTAAAAAATGGCATTACACGTATAAGGAAATTTATTATCATTTCCTCCATTGCTGCATTTGGTTTAAACTCTTCATCAGGTTGCCCAGCTGATCCTGGTGTTTCAATGTTAGGAATTGATGAAGCACCACCTGGTGACATGACACATAGGGACTGCAGACCAGGCTCAACCTTTACTCGCTTATTAGGATCTTCTGAAAATGATGATCCATCTGCAGGATGCTTGGAATCCACGGAAACATGATTCATTCCATCAGAAGCCAGACCAGAATCATGATTAGGCACTACTTTCATTTCACTTTGCCTATGCCTTTCCCAATTCACTACCAACCCAGCAAGTTCAATAGCAAGTCGTCTGTTTTCAGCCGTCGTGGTAAATGGCAATCCAAGGCGGCTTAAGGAGTTGACCATCTGAGGAACAAATTGAGCTCTGCAGCTGTAGAAAAGATCTGAATGGCGAACAATAAGCTGGAATATGTGTATCAGGTTAGGAATAGAATGACCTTCCTCGACAAGGATCTTTTTTGTGTAACGTATCCAGATAGGCATACGGGATTCACCAAGAGGCAACCTTCGCGGAAGTGCAGGCATAAGTATATCAAGTGCCTGTTTGACCAATAGTTTGTTCTCTGGCTGGCATGTTCTAAGGAGTGCAACAAAAACCTGTGATTACATTTGTTAATATCATTTCACAAAGAATGAATCTCCAAAATAGCAAATTAATATACTAGAATATATGTCGGCATTCAAATATCCTTTATTTGATTATGTGGAGTAAACATGCTCCAAGTATACACTCAAGACGTCTTCTTTTATACGATAGCTTAATTCTTTTTAGTTCTTGTACTAGTGTTAGGCTTTTATTATTGGATTATTCTAGGACTTAGTTGTAGTATTTGATTTTGACAGTATATACTCAGATCATACAATAGGTTATCTATTAAAATGAATACAATCAAGAACTTCCAATCCATATAATCTTGAGTTCTTTGTCAATGACAAGGTCCATGTATGTACACTCTGTATCCCCCCCTCCCCATAGTCATAATATTTAGCACCAATTTTAACAAAACAACTGCTGCCACCAGCAACTCCACTGGCTGCACATATGTGCTCCATGCCAGCACCCCCACACGCACTTACAGTCATCCTATTAACACTGTGTCCATCCAACCCCAACCCCAACAAGGGCTTACCATGTGCTGATACCATGCCATAATAGTTTACTTGACTTACCACAAATTGACTCAAATTGTCCAGAAACATCTAAGATGATGCAGTCGTGCACTGCCATTATAACACTCAATACATTCTGTTAGCCTTACGTGAGTTCCATATGTTGGCATTCCTAATGTATTATGGAGTGTCCTACTAGTGATGCACATAGTTCAATAAGTTGCAGGTGTCGGTTTGCCGCAAAAATGATGATTGTTTTTTGAGATGTCGTTCGATCCTCGAAAGTGTATGTACCACGACTATCACCCTTTAAGCTTGAGGGAAAGTGTCATGTTCTGAACGTGTGCTCTCTTACACACCCTTACATATCATCATCATCATCATCACCCCAGTGCCGCAAAAGCTCCCACCTACGGTGGGGTAAGGGGGAGTCGGATGTACGCAGTCTTACCCCTGTACTAAAGCACAAAGAGACTGTTTCTGGATGACCCATATTGAAAATCGCGTTGAAAGTTGCATGGACTGACTTCTGCTTGACAACAAAGAAGCGCAGACAGTTTAGTGAACCATTTTGCTTTATTCCGTCATATTCCCAAGCCAAAAAATAGTGAGTCTTTGGCTCCATTGCAAATGAAGGAAATTACACACCCTTACATATGGGTCTCATTTTTTATCTCACAATTTTTATGTATAGGACCTACATATAGCCTAATTTATTTTAATTATAATTTTTTATATCTCTTAACCCACTTTTCATCTACATTTCCTCCTCAAATCCCGTGCAAGGTCCATACATGGACCTTGTCATAGACCTGCAATTTATCTCTATCTCTCTCATCTATTTCATTTTTCCCTACACACCACTTTCTCAATATTAAATTAAAATAATCATTCTATGTATATCTCTCTCATATGCCACGTAGGATGGACCTTGCTGCAATCCACCCTCCCATTGGATATGCTCTTAGTCATAAAAGTATTAGTTTCATATTAGTAGTATTTGTAATAATTTCCTAATCATACTATTAATATTCTAGTTTTGTTAAGTTACTATTAGCAATTGTTTTATTAGTGTGGGACTCTATTACTAGCTGTCTAGCTCATCAAAAAGGTTATTAGTATAAATAGGGCTTTGCATCACCAATGAAGATATATAATTCCTGAATTCGTCATATAAGATTTGGTATCCCGAAATGAACCATAACAGTAAATTTAACATATAATAATGAAGTTGTATTATTCTTCAGAATGATGGATAAAACTAGGATACAGCAGTGCTAGCCTATCTTAACTTAAAGGTCATTCATTAACCTCATCCTATATATTCATAACTAAATACTCAACAAACTACAGCAAGCACAAGAACAGAAAATCAGCCAAATATAGTTGATCCATAAAGACCAGTATGAGATGAAAAGAAATATAAGTAATAATAGTATACTCTCTCCGTATTTCAAAGTTCTCTACATTAGGTTTGGGCACAACATTTAAGGGTGAAATAATAGGGGTAATGAATGGTGTAGAAAAAGTAGGAGCGAAGATGGAAAAGTGTGAAAGAGAAGATAAAAAGTAGAAAAGGTAAGGGTAATTGAGTATTTTTAAAGGAAAAAACTTACCAAAAAGGGAAAGTGTAGCAAACTTTTAAATACATCCAAAAAGGGAAAGTGTAGCAAACTTTAAAATACGGAGGGAGTATTAAACATTACAAATGCCCAATATTCATATACAGTACATAAATTGGATCCTTGTGCAAATAGTATTGTAAAAACATTTAACCGCTTATTTATCTGTAGAAGCAGAAATGTATCTTCACAAACCACAATGCAGATGGTAAATTAAATACATGGTCATGCAGGGGTCGGTTAGAAAATGAATAATTACAGATTCAACAAAGCTAAATCAAGTAGACAAGTAGAATACTAGAATAGACTATGTAACTTTACACACACCTTTAACGTGTGGAACATCATATAACCGTATAAGAATATGAGGAAAATAACCACACAAAAAGATTCCTTAGAAGGTGAAATACCACCACGTCTCCCCAACAATAGGTACCTGAAGAATAATCTTCTCTGGGGCTTGATAAGCCTCCAAGAAGTGACAAACATTTACAAATGCCCACTGCTTACTAGCACTATCTTCACGTTTAAGATGATTCCAACCAAATTTAATAAGCTCCTTTCGATGATGAACAAGATCAGTCTGAAGATGCTTGAGAAGCAAAGTCGCAAGTTGTAGAAGCTCTATCCTCAATGGCTCATCATAATCAGCAGACACCTACAAAACCCAGCAGACGTGAATGTGCAACTAGAAATTTCAGGACTGAATATATGCGTAAAAACAAGTTCTGACTACCTCTTCGGGAGGATCTAGAAGCTTGTCAACAATAGTCTTTACTATAGCAGAATCAACAACTTCCCATGTTTGACCATTCTGAAAGGCATGAGCAAGCATTGGAAGAACAAGCATTTGCATAATGACAACCAAATGATCATGACCGAGTTGCTTTGACTGGAAAAGGTTCAGGAAGTGGAGGAGCAAAGTTTTCTTCATGTCGGGTGGATAGCTCTCAGCAACCTTCAGTAAGCAAAAGTAATGAGAAACCAATCGTTGTGCATAATAACAAAAACATAAGAACCTCGACTTTATAAATAATAAAACTCAGTAGTTTATCAGCATACCACTATAATGTAGAATTCCTTAAGGAAAGTAAAGTCTATGCGAGTACGAAACAAGAAGATAGAGAGGATGTCAAACAGAACATTCATTTCAGCCTTTTCATGTTGCAAGTAGTTCAGGAAGCATTTGACAAGCCATTTGCTCTCCTTGACCTGCAATTTTTACCATATTATTACAATCCGAGAATATATTGATTTTGATAAGATCACAGCAGAGATTCTAATTAAGAAAGGAACACTTTAGAAGTTATCCATTTCTTCAAGAAGATACAGGCTAGCATTAAACCTCTGGGAACGTACAATCACAGCTGTAATCGTTTAGATGGAAACACGGATTTTTAGAACATGACCCAACATTCGTTGGAAACAAATATACATTGCAATTTCATGCATAAGCTTATGCATGCATGGAAAGGTCTACAAATTCATGAACAAAAAATTCTTACAAGGCATGTGAACGAAAAAGAGGAGTGCAAGAGAAAAGTGAATGGTACAAGCATTGGAATGAAAAAAGAGAAGGGAAAAGGCGTTCCAGAAAAAGCTTATCTTACGGTGTATTATGTACTAAACATCTAATTATCATAATTCATACATATACTAGAGGAAGAGAGCCACAGAACCAATATGCCTTAAAGAGAAGAATATGTCTTAAATCAACTAAACTATAATAAAAAAAAAACTCCAAGACCAGCCAGAAATGCATGGTTTGCATAATCTCCATCAAGGAAGATGATGAACAATATGGATTCTAAAAATGAGAGGAAACCCAATAAAATAATTAAAAAATAGCACACCAAATGATCAAAATTAATCCAATCCCATAGGTTGTTGTAATATCACTAACTTGCACCAAGTTTAGCTCTTGTTCATTTTGTAGCCGTGAAATCCTTGCAGGTGATTTCCACATTAAAACCAGAGTATCAAAAACAATGCGGTTGTTCTGCAACCATGTAGGCATCAATTTGACCAAAGTCTTGACCAAAGCAAGACCTTGGAAGTAAGCATCTTGCATGCCACCTGAAGTTGAAGTTGCAGGAATAGAAGTCTCCATTTGATGAGTTGTAACAGCTTCATTGCCCACCAAAGTGTTTTGTCTATTAGCAGGTTCTTGTACAGTTCCAGCATTAGTTTTTGGAGCAAATTCTGCAAAGGCACTTGCAATTATCTTTTCAGGTGACTTTGCTAGTTCTTCTCGCAACGGCTGGCCAGCATCTGACCTTATTATGTACATAAACCTACATTGTTGTAAATACATCATAAACTTGTGAAAGAAATGAACAAAAAACCCATGGTTATTCGTGACAAAGGAAAATGAAAGATAAATAAAAATTAAACTTACCGTCTGAAGTACTTTGGCAGACATAGTCGAGCAAGAAAGTATTCAACAGAAGCTGTAGGATATCTATTCAAAAATTTGGTTAGCGGGAGCCGATACGGACTGTTAATCTCACTATAAAACTGCCCAGGTGGAAGTGCAGCTTCCAAATCTATTGTCAGTGTCACAAGCTCATCAAGAAACTTCCCAGCTGCTGAGGGAAGCAGATGGAAAAGCTCAATAATAGCTGCAATGATAATGAAAATTAGATATGCCAACAATGAAAATGTAGAAAACATAAACCATTAAAGTCCAAATAAAACTCAATGACTTACCAGAAGCTATTTTGGGCTCTTCACCTGCCTTCCATGATTTTTGGCACTGTGCAAGTTTTTCAGGTTCTAACCATTTCCGCAGGTGCTCTAACAGCTTTCCTCCTAAGGTTACATTAAACCAATTGGAGAGGAGCTCTAGGAGGCGAGCTAGACCTTGCAAAAGTGGCATGCTAAGATTCTTTGTATGTGCCAAGTTAACTAATATTGGTCGAAGACTACTCTGCAATAGCTCCTTGGGCATCCTTTGTTGTAGTATAACCTAGAAAGAGAATCAGAGAGTTAAGATACGAACTAAATATATGTCATAAATGACTAATAAAACAACTGCACACTCTATGATAAAAGTACGAAGTAATGAGGAGTGGGGGATGGGGAGGGTACGGAGCACACGCCAAAAGAACCAAAACATTCTTTCACAGAACCACAACAGGTTCTGCGTTACAGCAACGTAAGCTAGCTAACATATACAATTATGATTAGGACCTTATATATGTTCCAATTATAACATAAAAAACAAGTGTGACACCATATAAACAGAAGGTGGTAGTTACGTCAGTGAGATTCCAGCTACAACAACCAATAGTCTCAAATAAAATTATCAAATCGCTTTTTTTTAGAAAAATAAAACTGCAGTTTGCACCAGTGACCAGCTATGTAGCATGAACACAGACACAACAGGGAAGCACCCCATATGACAAATTGACAATACACGTAAATATTAAAAAACGTAGGGGCATATTCACGGTTGTCATGGAGTCGTCTAGGCTATAGTTTTAAATATCATGTCTGACGCACATCTTGGCACAAGGCGCACAGATGGACCGGGAGCTTCACAGCAGCGACTCAGGTTGCAGAAGATTCCAGAAGGTGCTAACATCTGCTCACATCAGACTGCTTCTATGGACAACCGGAAACTCTCGCCTCTGCGCTTCGTAGTATCCTTAGGATTTTCTTCTTCATTTTAGTGTAAGATTGAACTTTCCTCTAATAAACATGTTTTTGTGCCTAGCTTATTAATTGTTAGAGATGAGCATTCCTAGTTTATTAATCATTGTGCCTTGTTACACTCACTATTTTTTGTTAAATAAACCTATGCTTACATTACTTTAGAGCCTTAATACAATAATGAAAGAGATTTGAGTTATAATCAATATAAATTTTCTCTTATTAGTTATTCATGTTGTTTCCATGTGAACTCTTTTGCTTCCATTATTGCTTCCACAATAATGGTGGCTCTTTGCCGCCTGCTAGTCCTTATCATGATTTCTAACAATTTTTTATAAAGTAGGCACATTTACAACCAACAAACAACAACAACAACAACAACATTACCCCAATGCCGCAAAGGCTCCCACCTACGGTGGGGTAAGGGGGGTCGAATGTACGCAGTCTTACCCCAGGGAGAGACAGTTTCCGGACTGAAAATGGCAGAAGGAAAGAAATTGTACCACTCAAGAGAATGATAATACTATTAACAAAATACTAGGTAAAAACTTATGTGTTAATAGGTTTAAACCGACCTGTCGTAAGCCTTCCTTTGCAACAGCTACAATTTCTGAGTTTTTGCTTGTAAGAGACTTGAAAAACATCGATATTATTTTGGAACGTAATTCAGCATGATTTTGAGTTTTGAAATCTGCCCATGCCATGGCAGTGCATAGTAATTCAATGCATGCTGTGCGAAGTTTGTTTAGTAAGGTGGCCACCTTAGGGTTCATATATTTCATTGCCCACACAGTTTCATCAGCCTCTGCTATTTGAAGAGCTTCTTGCAGGAAATTGACTAGCTCCTGAGTCAGCTTTAGAAGAGGGGGTCTTAAAGCGAGGCAGAAGTTAAGAGCAGTGACCGTCCCAACCTAATATAGAAAAAACATTAAAATGCAGTTGGTCAACCCAAATAATTGAAGTTCTAAATGTATTGACCTGTTGTTCAACAGTCTTTGATCGCAGCGGGCGCATTATAAGAGGCTGAAGCAAAGGTTGGTACATTGGTTCAAGCAATTCTGAAACCTCACTACCAGTCCTACTAGCCAAAAGTCCCAAACAAGACTGTACAATCTTCCTCACGTTGATAGACACGTTGGGGTTGAACAACTCTGATGCCAAGTATTCAACCACGCCTTGAAAACTCTGCCTATGTGCTTCATTGTTAGCTTCATCAACATTATTCACCATGCGGAGAACATGTGTAAGCACTTGGCTTGTCTCTTCTTGCTCTTTAGCAGCATGACTAGGAATCCTCTTTAGAACATAAACCAGTCCTCTAACAATTCTAACTTGGAAAAGACACAGTGTTTCAACAGTGACCTTCCCAACCAAAGCACCAAGCCCCATGACTCCTCCCATTTGTGCTTGCCAAGTGTAACCATAGCAACAATGCAGCAATCGGGGTAAAAGCTGCTCAAATACAGGCACACGAACACTAGGAGGTGGTGAGTATACAGGACTCATTGATGGGCTAGAGACAACCATAGGAGTACTTGGACCACCTGTTGGCATGTGTGTGTCAGCATGTTTTGACCGAGCAAGGAATAGAAGTGTTTCTGCAAAAACATTCAGTGCATTCAATGCAGCTGTAGTATGCTGTCTATTTTCGTCTGCTAGAACCTCCAATAAAGCATCAAGAAAGATCAGGGGGTCCAACTCTTTCAGATTGGAAGAAAGGCCATATCTAAACTTGGCAATGGTGCTGGGGGTGGATGAAAGTACAGACATACTAAGTGGAGCAGCTGAAACTGAACCGTAGGCAGCAAAACTCTCTATGTGGAACAATATTGCAAAATGGCGACAAACACCAACAACATATTCATCCTTGGGATCATATAAATCAGGATCGGCACTTGCAGCTATTATGGTTGTCAAAAGAATCTTGAAAACAGATTTCTCAGCAAGAAGCTGTGTCTTTGTCTTGACACCCAAGTCCGCCTAGAAGACAGATTTCAGATTTAGTGGAAAATAGGGGGAAAAAACTCTATAAGTATTAAAGCTTAAAAGTTGTAGCAAATTCCAGGATATTTATATTAAGAGACCCACAAAGACACACACACATCATTAATGAGCTAACCTTTACATCACACATCTCGGATCTTCTCCAAGATGGGTCAACTGTGGAAACTAACACAGCTGACAGCAGCCTGGAAGTTGAACCCTCATCGTTAGCAATACCTGGCAAATTAAGTTGAGATGAAAGGCATGCACGTAAGAATTTTAGTGCTTGTTTTCGGTAGAAAGCATCCAAGCCAACATTTTTATGATGCATCAGAGCTGCTACAGCAAGGTTTATACAGCGATCAAGTGGTACTAGAAATGGGGTTGAAGGCTCAAATGTAAGAATCACGCGAAGCCCATGCTCTGGATTTTCCTTGCATTCAAGAGCAAGAGGCTCTTTGAGAAAACGTCTATTACGGCCACCTAGCTTTCCAAGGAGCTGCAATGATTTCCCACCCCAAGGATAAGGTGCGGGTCTCAAATGAGACCATAATGCTAAAATCACCTCAGACATAACATTTGCCATACTCGGTTCCAAAAAATCAGGATTTAGGCTATCAATCCAAAACTCAAGTGTTCTTAAACCAAGACTCACTAGTTCATCATTTCCTTTGAGACACATGACAAGAGGTTTCATTAGACGAGAAAGGTGTGGTAGCAATGAACTTAAGCGTGCAGGCAGTGTTAAGCAAAGCTCTAACAGAAGCTCCCGCATGTCTTCACCACTAGGTCCCTCAAGCATGGATAACAACATAGCCAAGCAGGGTTGCAACATAGCAATCAATTCTCGTAATAATCCCTCAAATTTTCCACCAGCAAGAGCACGAAACATTGTACGAAGAAGCTGCAGATAGCCAACTGGTTTCTCAACCTCAGTTGCATTTTTCATACAAGTTTCCATTATAACAGGTATATGATGTTGTAGAATACGCTCACAATCAGAAGGAGCCTTTGCCACGGCACCAAATAAAAATCTGAAAAGATGCAACACAAGTTTCGCGGAAGGTGAATCTGGATGCTTCAAGACATCTAGTTTGCTGCTTACAAGAAAATTAACCAGAACATCAGCAAATGGCTTGAACACTTTAGGGGCTTGCAGAAGCGTTGAAAAGATATGAACTAGTTGAGTGTTTGAAATCATGCACTCAAAGAGTTCTGGCATGCACAAGGAAAACATGTCCATTAGATCTCGTGGCTCCATAATGGCCAAAATCTGGGAAAAAAGCTGGATCATTTCTCTCTCTTCATCCTTCTCCTTGAATAATGCCAAGCAATGCACACCACTTTTAAGAACACCGGAGGCTTTCCAAACCTATCAAAAAAGCATTATATAGTTCCCATGCACAAGCTAACAAGCAAGGGGCAATATTTATAGATGTCAAAAACAAAATAACACTAGTAATTTGTGTTATAATACCTCATCCTCTCTCATTCCTTTGAACGGTTGGGGTATTGATGAACTGGAAGATGATGAAGCAAGCACAGGAGGAGCCCCATGTGTTGAAGGGGAAACCTAGACCAATGGAGCAACATATGAGAAATTGACTCTACAAATGGAGGTTCTATTAGAATAAAGAATCAGTAAACCTGGGAGCGGGGCAAATGTGCATGAGTAATACTCCAAATTATCGTCTTCATTCCTGAAAACACATGCAAGCTATGTTGTATACTTACTGCCTCTCGCAGAAGAAACTCTGGTAGTTATATTTTAAAAATATGAAGAAAAAAATGAAATAGAAGGGAAGCAGGATATACCCATAACCAAGGTTTTGATTAGATGTTTGCAATCACTGACTTCCTTGGAATGTTCCACGGGAAGTTGCAAATTAAGTACTGCCTACAGTAAAAGTAAAGCATGGAATATAAAGCATGACAATCTAACAAATAGGGAAATAAGAGAGAATGAGGTATCATGACAGTTTATGATTTATTACTTGTCTCAGTTTACACTCCACACAACATACTCAAAAAGAAAACATGCAATATCATAAATTGGAAGCATTTCAATACCGAATTCCAACACAAAAATGGTGATGAATGCTTTGGGCCAAACTATCTTATGTCTTTTTAAATAGAAATACTTACACTCCACATATCATATTCACTATGTGACTCAGAATATGTTTAACATAAGCATTTGCATCCAGGATCTGGCATAACTCGCAACCACCCCGCTAAGTTCAACAGTAGAGCTATAACTGCCTTAGAAAGCAATATTTGATATACACGCACACAGAAATATGCTATGGAGTATATGACTTGAGTATGGACTTGATTACAGATACGCTATGGAGTATGGACTCATTCACCGGCCGGGTTTACCATCATAGAAAGATCCTAGAAGGGGCTGACCAAAATGGCTATTTGGATGCTGATCAAGTTTATTTAATTAAGTTGTACAATTGTTCCTATTATTAATCTTTCCTATTCTTAGTATGACTAGTCTTTTATTATACCAGTAGTAACAACATTAGAGTTCTCTTTCCTTTAGCTTTGGGATCATGTTGCCTACTATGTTGGAATTATAAATTTGTCTTTGGAAATTAATTCGTTACTACACAAGGTGGAACCTCCGAAAGCTTCACTGCCTAGGGCATGAGGTGGATTAATTTTGAAAACAAAATGGCTGAGTTCTTCCCTTCCGCCGATATTTATTCATCCCTGGACTAGAAATTGCACTGTGTGCATTAACAAGATAGTCACTCCGGCCCGAAATGTGGATACTAGTTTGACTTGGCAAGTTTCTTTAGATGAGGGATTAGAGGATTGGAATTTATTTCGAGAGGAGAGAAGCAATTAACAACACACCATTATTTCATTAAAATGAAACATGAAGCTTTTTTCGGGTTGGGCACAAAAACATGAACCTCTTTTGGGACGAAGGGGGGGTTTTAACCCAAAAAAATCATTTGTCCAGGGTAATGAGACAGTATAAGAATTGAAAACAAGCAATGTAAAGAGCTATAATGAATATCACTGAAGCCAAAAACATGCTGCCACATATAAAAGCAATGAAAGATGATCCGATTACCTGCACTGGAAGCTCAAGTTTTGACCTCAAAGTCGAATGACTTTTCCCATCCTCTCCTTCTTCAAGTAACTGATAATAAATAAAGCAAAGGGCCAAATGACTAGTTTTAACAGATTAATGAGGTACACGTGCAGTTAACTGCAACCATTCATTGAAACAATTATTCCAATGTGCACAGTGTACTTGAATGCAACAATTGAAGTATACTGACAGTAAATGTCCTTGGCAGCAAAAGGGATGATCAGCTCTACCCAATAATTATATATCAACATTGGTCTTCAAGCAAGTGCTTGAAAAACGAATCAATAAAGAGTATTCAGTGTGTATATTATATACAATGAGCCATAAGGTTTTAGCTTTCAATATCACACCACTTCTGTTCACTTTTAAGCAAGTTAAACAAACACAGAATAACAGAATCCGGAAAATCTAAACTATTAAGTATTAACTAATACTCCAATAGGCGTGTAGATAAGCTAGCAGAATGAGAATTCATGAAGAATAATAAATTAAGTGATATACATAACCAACTAAAATATGAATAAATACACACGCATACATCAACATGTGACATATGAAATACCTGAGGAATAGTTCTCTTGAATGTGTTGAACTTTCCAACAAAAGCATCCAATATGCGTCCCTATAGAGAACAGTGGGCACAAAATAGAGTGAATACTATGAGCAGAAAACAGAATGATGACTCAAGAATAAAACAATACACTAAAAGTCCCTGACCAACAAAACACGAGCTTCATCCATGGTTGACTGGTCAAGACCTTTCTCAAAAATTGGCTCCACCTGCAATAGCATGATATGATAAATGGGGTATTCAAACTGGAAAGGGCATCCACATGCCACTAACTTCATATACTTCAAGTTAATAGTTAAAGTAGGACAAATGGAGGAAGCAGAATTCCCAAGGCTTTTGAGTAAAGAGTGTAGGTTAAGTACCAAATTTAACATTAGGCGAGCACAAGTAGTATGGATGCCCAATGCCAATGAAGCATCATGCATGTTGCTTGAAAATAGGTAAATAATCCGAGACAACTGCACCCAGACAAAATGGGGGAAAAATAGAAGTTCAATGAATCTGAATTTGAACTCCAATAAATATAAATATGTCAAGGCAACATATGTTACAACACACGACATAATTGAACTGAATATGCTACTTGTATAGTTGAATGACATTCTCTAGTTTCAGAACACATAACATGCATTTTCCCTCCACTATTCTCTCTCAAAACTCTGGGGAGCAGTACCTACTACCTTCATAATTATTGACTGCAATACCTGGGAGAGAGAAAGATCTGCCCTGACATGGTGAACAATTTCTGCCAGTAGACTATAGGCCAGAGGCCTCAATGACTCAAAGCATGCCCGTCCATTCCCAAGAAGCACCCTGGTTTGGATTCATTTCAAAGATTGAGTTTTAACATTATAACAAACGTTCTAATAATATATATGTGACGTGAACTGAATCTAAGAACACCGTCCTGGATCCAAAATGTCTCGAGTATTAATGTATTATAATTTGATGTTAATACAGCGCCCATGAGGAATGGTAGTTGATACATCCCATGTCTTACCTCTCTTCCAGAAGTGTGTCAATCAGAGGAAATAGGCCCCTCTTGGAATCCGTGTTAAGAACATGTTTCAAGGCCACCAATAATTCCTGCAACCCATTCAGCATTTAATCTATAAAAAATTACATAGATGACGGAACATTCATTTCATAAAGGAGACGAGTAGTATCGAGCAGCATTTACCTTGCGAATAGAAACTGAATCGGAGCATGTGACGAGCAAATTCACAATGCTCTTACATATATTTTCTTCATGAGGCTTAATATAATCAGCACAACTCTTCAACAAGTAAGTCAAGAAAGAAACAGTCTGCATATTACGATTTTACAAAGATAAATTCCATGAGTTTACAATTGCATGAAGAGAGTGAAATAATTGGCAAAACACTATAGAAAAAACTTAGGCATTTCTTCATAATGGACACGACCAATTAAAATTGCATATCCTCAATGTCATACATCTCGCTTCAGTTAATGTTGGTAATAATATTTGCTATCCAAGTTGTAGAATCAGCTCCAACCTATTCTGGTACTTCTAGAAATCATAACTATTCTTTTCAGACCACGATATCATACCCCATGCTTGTTATGTTCCCCCTCAGCTTGAAAGAAGCACGCTTTGTTATTGTACAATTAACATTTACCTATCCTGAGCTAGCGATCGGTTATGTATTAACAAACTAACTAATCAGATGAAATGATCAGGTTCCCCAGTTTCGGGGTCAATGGGCAGTGTCAACTATTCACCTAAATCACACCCATGGTATCTTTGTAGCCATCAGAAGGTCCCAAACAATAATAAAAACAACAAAACCAACCTGACAATCAAATAAAATTACCAACAAAAGTGGGATCTTGAGAATCTACAACATACCTTAACTTGTGCACCCTTCAGTTCAATAAAGTGGTTTTTCAAGTGAGGTGGAACTTTCTCAGGACCAGGGACTGATATAGCAGAAACCATCAATGGCAACAAATGAGGAATATTTGTCTGTATCAGTCTGCTATACAGCTGAAAAATAAACATTACCACCAATGGACTCTCTGTGACAATCTTAAATGACCGAACACTGGGATTAAGCTGCCCGGTGCCAATGTTACCACTCATGGGACCTACTTGATCGGATATCTCCATTGGTTTTGCATCCCCGTCACTCAATGTAGATGCTGAACTGGATGGTGGCAGTGGTGGAGGGGCTGCCAATGCTCCACTCTCAAAGAAATAACTAACTGTAGCCCTAAAGTTCTGGTAGATTTTACATACAAAATCCAAAAAGGGCTGAACTTCTGTCTCTAGAGTAGGCCTAAAGTTCCGAAGCAAGTCAAAGATTATTCGGATGCATATTAGACCATTCTCCTCATTATCTGTGGTAAGAACATGCATTGCCACCTTTAGCAGTTCCTGAACAAATGGCCTGAGCACCTCACTGTGAGGCAGACGATTGAGTATCTCAACCACAATGTTCCTCAGCTTATGCTCGGGATTATCCATTATTTGTGGCTTAGTCATGTGATACATAATCACAGAAAATGGACGAAAGTAGCATTTGAGAAAGTTCAGATACTCCCCTGTATGCGTTATTTCTAAACTGTCCCGCACCTCAGATACCATTTGCAGCCTGGTCTGAATTGCTGTTCCAGAGAACCATGTGAACAATAAGCAAGTAATATCAGACGCCGAAAGGCACACAAAACGCATGTGTGCAAAACAAAAACTACACCTAAATGGAAGCAATTTAGGTATATGAACTTACGTAGGTCTGGTTCGATGAGATTGCGAGAGTGCTGTTCGAAGTTTTGGATGGGACTCATGGTGAATAGACCCTGTGTTCGTCAAAGGTGCAGAAATCCGGAAATACAGTTCAGATTACCGACGAGGGTTTCCGGTTTGAAACCGGAGTTCTGGACCTGTGAAATTTACAGTGACTGGAAACAAGGAGGTTTAAGGCAAGATTTTAGTTGAAGCAGATAAATTGATGAAAAGGCTTGGGCTTTGGAGAGGTGAGAATGTTCTAATTGCGAGAAGTTAGTACTGGACCCTAGGCAAGCAGGGTGCAGGGAAGGTGTTGCTCCGCCGAGCTAGTGACGGCTGAGTGAGCTCCTCCGGCCGTTAAACGGAAAGAATAGACTGCACATATTTGCGAGGCGTCACACACTTCACGCCCACCGTCTTTTCTCAAGAGTGTATCTACTGTTGCGGTTGAGTAGTGTGGGCAAGTCCTTAAAAAAAGCATTTTTTTTTTATGAAAAAGGATTAGATAAGTTTTGCAAACACTTCTTTTCAACTTTTTTTATAAAAAAATAAATTTAAAAGTATTTGCAAACCTAAACTTCAACTTAATTTCAAGTACTTTTAAATCCAAGTTTGAAAAAGGTTATTATAACACCTTTTATTAATAGCTTCTAAGTTATTTTGTAAATATGTAAATATTCATTAAAGGATTAATGGATTAAGTTGGCATCTCCATCCATGAGATTATTAAAGGATTAAGTTGGTGATGTGGCGGATTAATTTTGGGATCATGGTTGGGTGATGGAGATTATGCAGTGAGATTATTTGAAAAAATAATCCGGGATTGAAATATGAGTCCAGATTATTTCAAGATCATTGTTAATCACTAACTTAATCTAGTATTAATTGGTGAGTAATGGACCGGCAAAAAATCTGATTATTTTGATATGATGAATGGCGTGATTTAAAAGGTGTGAGTTTATTTTGAAAAAATCTACGTGTCACAAAAAAATTTGTTTATTTAAATATCATGAATGTGGATGCTCTTAGTAAGCATAAACAAACTAATGACATGTGTACAATGTGATAAAGCCAGTGGGTTCATTGACCTAATAGTCACACAATTAACACAGTTGGTTGATTGATTACTATTTATCACATAGTAATGAAATCTAGTTAATCCATTTTCATTAAATGAAATGACACAAAAATGAAAAGAAAAAAAAAAGATTCGTTTAGCATTGTTTTCAAGTTAAAAAAATCGCTTCAATGGTTGGTTCTTAACTCTAACTTTATACTTCTTCCATTCCACTAAAATTTTTCTTTCTTTCCTTTTTTTTCATTTTTAACATTGTCTTATAAATCAAATTTGATAAAGTTTGGGTGTTTCTTTTTGGGGTTATGTCTACAATATTACTAAAAAAAGAGCCATGGAAAAAAATGAGCCTTTTTCTATCTTCCAAAAATAAGATTAAAAATATGATCAAAATAAAAAATTAAGACTAAAAATGAGTTAGGAGACTCATTTTAATACAATCTCACTCATTAGTGCTACAGTAACGCCATAGTGACCAATATCATTACCGTGATCAAAATTCGCCGGTGAACAAAAATCAAATGTGACCAAAAATCCAAAAACTCGTCTAGTGACCAATGACCATTGACCAATCCGACCAGTGACCATGACCAATCCACCCATTGACCATGACCAGTTCACCCAGTGACCAACCCGATCACTGACTGTGACCAATCCGACCAATGACCAACCCGACTAACGATCGTGACAATTCCGACCAGTGACCAATCCGACCAGTGACCAACCCAATTAGTGACCATGACCAATTTAATCATTGACCAATGCGCCCACCACCGCCCCGACCCCGCTGCCCCGATCACCGCTATCACCAACCACCACCGCCCCCAACCACTAACCAACCCGATGACAGTCAGCCCCTACCCCACCCCTTCCATTGCCCCAGCCCCCTCCCCTGCAACACCCCCTCCTCTGCCTCGGGTCCCTCCCCTGTACCAGCCCCCCTCCTCTATACCACACCCCCTCCCTGCCTCAGCCCCCGTCCCTAGGCCTCAACATTTCTCCAATGGCCGCCAATCGGAATGCTCTAGACCTTGTGACGAAGAAGATGACTCGTCCTCGCCGTTCCAAAAAAGAAACAAGGAGAAGATGATAGATCTACAATTTCTTGGCGACAGAGACGGCGCAGTTGCTCGGGGACGGAGACGGCGCAGATGCTCGGCGACGGAGACGCCGAAGTTGCTCGGTGACGGGGACGACACTCACGGCACAGATGCTCGTCGACGGCGATGGCAACTTGAAATGGGCGTCGGAGAAAAGATGAGATGCGACGGAGATGAAATGGGATGCGTTGGAGAACGGAGTATGCGGAGATGCGCTCCAGATGCGCGATGCCGAAGAAGGAAGGAGACGCGAGATTGGCCCTATTTTTGTCCTTAAAAAAGTGGTCCTATTTTTGTCAAGCGTAAAGTCCATAGTCCTATTTTTGCCATTTTCTTTCTTTCTTTTTTTGAAGTAAAGTTTGGGTGTTTCTAAATATATCATTTTTACTTTATTCTTACTTTAACAATTCAATATTAATCACACAAACTTGTTTTTCTTAATAAATGTGTGTTTGTATCACTTTCTCACGCATCAATGTTAGTGGGACGAAGATAGTATAAGGGGGTGTTTGGATTCTTAAAACTGCTTCTGCTCTTTTAGGTAGCAGAAGTATAAGTTGAAGTGTTTGGGTGAAAGTGCAGAAGTGATCCTGATGCTCTACTTAACTTCTAGAATCAGTTTTTTTAGAAGTTGAGGGAGACCAACTTGAAAATTGATTTTGCAAAATCATTTGCAAACCATAAGTCTTATAGATATACACAAAGGTGTGTTCATGCTCTCATAGACGTTCGTTCCATCATGTCTATGTGCACCAACGTTGTTCTGGATTCTAATGCCAACATTACGCACTAGAGGAACATATACAAAACAGATATTTTAAAAAATATCAAAAAAAAAATGTTATACGACGTATAAACCAAACAAGTCTCTTAGGCATCACATTTCCATGTAAGACATTGAAATATAAGATTATAGACAAAATTTTAGACATCATTATAGTCCATGTAATAAATAGGTTCATACGTTCAAAAAAGTAATGTTGCTTCAATCTTTCAACGTTTTTTTTAAATGCACACTAAAATCATCACGGGTACACTTTCGACATAGGACTTTAGAAATGGAGTGACAACAGACACCTTTAATGAAATATTACTTTTTATATGAGTGTTAAGTGATGCAATCTAATCTTATTCGAAATATTGAATAATTTAAATATAGAGTAACATCTACTAGCCGTGTCTAATCACGTAAATGAAAGAAACTGGTTAATTTGCACACAGGGGAAGTACTTTATGCGCTAAGTGTATGAAGAATGAATCTTTAACACATTGATAAGAAAAATGGTGGTGATTGAAGCCAAAATTACGGGTATTATTAGGGCCAGTCCTGGTACAGGGCAGCCTGGGTTGCTGCCCAGGGCCCACTAGGAAGAGGGGTCCATAAATTATTTAGTAATAGTAGTATATATATATAGAGTTATGTTCACCTAAAGCGCCCCTGACCGAGAGATTTGTATGGGCGAGCCCGTATGAGGTACTTTTGAATGGATTTTTTTGATAAAATTTTGTGATCATGTTGTTAATTGAATATACATTATGTCCATAAAACTTCAATGCAATTTCAATTGGGAAGTCTATTGATTAAATTATTGAAAAACACTGCGCTTTAGAGATATAAAAAGTGCAGTGTTTAAAAATAGCGAAGTGTTTAAAAACACAGTGTTTTTCAATAATTAATTTAACTAACTTTCCAATTGAACTCTAAGTTGAATTTTTATAGCCATAACCTACCCTTCATGAAAAACATCCTCATAAAATCCTCATAAAATTTTATCAAAATATTTGACCCTTAAACGGGTTTGTTTGTTCGGAATATATGGTCAGGTGCGCCTAATTAGATCATTTCTTTGTACTCTAATACTCAATAAAAGATATCCCTCAATCCTCATATCCACAGATAGGGGTGGGCGCGGTCCGGTCCGGTCCAATATTTGGCCGAACCCGTACCCGTACCGTTACTATTCAAACGGTTCGGTTCGGTTCGGTTCGGTCTTAGACCTAAACCCGTTCGGTACGGTTTCATTTTGAAACGGGACGGTATCATGCCATACTAATACCAAACAATGCCACTTTTTCCAAATGTTTAAGAGACAATTAAAGTTTAGTCGTCCTCCAAAAATCTACACAATTTATCAATTTTCATACTCTTTCCATCCCAAATTGACATGCAAAGTCAATATTTTTTGGTCAACCAATGTTAGAGTTTTTTTTTTTTTTAACCAATGTTAGAGTTAAATTCTCTTTATTGATAATTAATTCAATTTTTAATAATTAAAATAAACATATTCAGAAACTACATTGAAATTTCTTCAAAGTTGCAAGCTCCAAATTAAATATAATTAAAAATTGACATTCCAGTTAAGTGAATAAAATGAATCTGTTTGACAAAAAAAAGTTAATTTTGCAAATCAATTTGGGGCGGAGGTAATATTACATAATTAATAAATTTCAGATAAATTATACTAGTACAAATTTAAATGATTTAACCGTACATCGGTCCGATTCCAGGCTTCCTATTAACTAGCAAAGACGGTGAAAATGTAAAGGCACTAATCAAAATAATGGTATAAATGTAAATTTAAATAATTAAATCATACTTCGGTCCGGTTCGGTCCGGTTTCGGTTCTCATTTTATGAGAACCGGTCATGGCATTGTTTAGAATCGGTACGGTTCGGTTCGGGACAAAAAAATTAAGATCCGTTTCAAACCCCGTTTTTCGGTCCGGTACCATATCGGTTCGGCTCGGTACCATGCCGGTTCGGTATTTTTGCCCACCCCTATCCACACCACAGATTGAGCCATAGCGGCAGAGCTACACTCGAAACACGATTAGATGACTTTCTACCTTTCACTGAAGTCGAGAACTAAAAAATGATAGTATTATTAACAAGTTTGTTTCTGACTTCTGAGAATCCCAAAGAAACTGTTTTGTATGACTTATGAGATCGAGTAGTTTTATGGACAAAAAACGTTAACCAGTGTAACACTGTAACAAGTATTATTTTGACAATGAAACTTTTGTCACACACTCTTACAACATATATAATTAGGGGCCTATTATTTGTCTTTTGTCCCGGGCCTATAAATTGTCAGGACCAGCCCTGGTTATTATAAGCCTAGTTAGTATCCAATCTATGTATAAAAAATGAATCCTTAACACAATGATAAAAAAAGTTGCATGAGGAAAATCTGGGAGTGAGGGAGAAACATTCAGCACACTTCTTTAAGACTCACGAAACATGTGTATCACACACTAAAGGCTGGTTTGATTTGGAAATTTTGGAGGTAAATGAAGGGAATGGTTGATTTTTATTTTACTAATTTATTCTCAGTATGAATTTTTTAGTTTTAAATAACAAATAACTACGGTGTATATAATTAGTTAGACCATGTATTTTATATATCATTTTATCTTCACTTTATTTATTTTTTACTAAATGCAAAAATTATTTTAAATTTACATATGTCATCTTTCCATCCCTTCCCTCCGAAATTCCCCAACCAAATTGGCCCTAAAATCCGTGAGGCAAACTTGTCTATAGCAAGCCAACTCATATTTAGGATGTTTTCTTTTGGACAGTTTTCAGTCTCAGACCAGACCAAATCAGACTTTCATAGTTATAAAATACACAGAGATCAGATGTTTACCATATCAGATCAGACCAGATCAGTTCAGACCAGACCAGATCAGTCCAGACCAACAAATAGTCCAAAAGAAAACATCCTTAGGATGTTTTTACTTGGACTGTAATTTATCCCAGACCAGACCAGGTCAGACCAGGCCAGACTTAGATAGTTATAAAAATACAAAGAAACCAGACCAGACCAGCTGACCAGACCAGCAAATTACAGTCCAAGTTAAAACATCCTTAACGGGAAAGGAAAAATGAGATACTATTAGCACACTTCGTTTTATTAGTTTTGTTTTAGTTTGTTTTTTTGGGTTAGAAGAGAACAGGAATGATAAAATATAAAAGTAAAAAACACTTTAATTTAAAATTTTCTCATCAAAGCATGTTGTTTTATTAATATAAATTGTTGGGATATTAGGTCCAGGCCCAATATCCCTAGGCCCAAACCTGGGAAGAAGCAGCAGGCCCAAGGCAGTCCAAAGAACTCCCGAACGGCATTCGGGATAAAGCTTCTACTTGGAACATTCCAGGAAACACTTACGCCAAAGTGCCAATGCCCAGATACCGATCGGCGTTCGGGATACTTCCATAACAAGATAACACCTATGGCGGGGTCCCACACACCGAACACCTTGCCCGAACGGGCAGTCAGCAAGTGGAAGCCGCATTTAATGCTGGATCATGACGGCTGCAAGTGGGGGCATGAGTGCTTACATGGCAGAGGTGACAGCCTACCAGATTCGCCCACGTGTCCACCTTACCCATCCCCATTTTAGTATAAATACCCATGTTTAGATCATTGTAAAAGGTTAGCATTTTGATACTCAGAGCTTAGCAATAGATTTATATCTCTTATCCTTGTATTCTCATAATCATCTACCGTTCGGGTAGTTCCAGTGTAATAGCATAATTATTGAATACTAGTAAGCTCCTGAGTTGGATAATATCTCACTGTTTTATATTTTATACACTTTTCAACCCAACCCAACATCCCTACAATATCCAAGGCTTGTGTTGGACTTTCGGATCTTCGGGAATAAACCTCAACATAAATTATTCTCAAAATATATGAAGACAAAAATTTTAACCAAACAATTAAGGTTTAATTCTTAGTAATAAAATATTGCTGAAAAGAACAAATTACAGAGTAATTTTAATTGATTATCTCATCGCGTATTTAAGTCGTCTGCAAAGAATTCTACCCGCCGCTAGATCAGAATTGTATTCCAAGGCGGCCACCATGACTCTTCCAATTGACATATTAATTCATAAGTCCACATTAACGCAGTAATTCTAGCTATTGTATACGTAGTACATATTAACATATAGTATCATACTCCCTATATAATAGCTGATTGCAAACGCAATACCTCAGTATATCTCATTTTATTGATATAAAGTATAAACCATAAGAGAAATCATCTCATCAGGCCGGCCTGACGGGCTTCCCCGTCCGGCCGAGCCCGTTTGGGCACCTTCCCGGTGGAATTTTTTGATGAAATTTTTTGAGCATGTTCCTCATCAGTTAACTTGCAAAAATCATTTGACAACCTTCCCGATCGAATTTTGAGCTGAAATTTGGTATGGACAAACTAGACTTGATGACGAACATGCTCAAAAAATTTCATCAAAAAATTCCACCGGGAAGGTGCCCAAACGGGCTCGGCCGGACGGGGCAGCCCGTCAGGCCGGCCTGATGAGAAGAGCTCTCTAAACCATAATTCATAAGTCAACCTGGGATCTCATCATATTTTTGATATCCTCTTACAATAAAATAATTGTCACTAATCATTTACTAGATTTTCTCAAACGAGGAGGACATCTTCTAACTTCTAAGGAACAAGATGTACATAACTCATGCAGAGTCGAAGCTGGTGGATGAAGAGATGAAGCATAACAAGAGGAGTGGCTTTCGAAAGAGGAAAAACCCAATGTAATTTTTAAATATGTTCAAAATATATTTTATTCATTTAAAGCCTATTTGTAGCACTAAAATTGACTGTATTGACTGACTCTGCTGTAATTTATGAAATTCTGACTAAAGTGACTAAATTGATTGGTTCTGCTAATTTATGAAAAGAAAATTTAAAATAAAATTATTAATAAAGTAAAGAAAAATTATATGAAAAATAACTAAATTGGTCTTTACAACAACTTCAATCAATGCTGTCAAAAAATCAACTCCAACCTTACTTATTGTGATCATTACATATATTATAGGCAATTAGTAAAACTATAATCACAATTTAGAAATTTTACAAACACATTCAACAACGCTTTACCTAATATAGCATTTTAACAAATTAATAAATCAATTGTGATAGTATCAGAATATTATGAATAGTGCAAAGATTAAGCTATTGCAATTAATAAATTGGTGTAGTATTAATTATATAAGGAGTATTAAATTACAAAAAAATGGAATTACAACTGAATTGAATCTTTCATCATAGCACATTGTTACACAAAAGGGATAGTGTGAATAAAGAGAACATCAAGCCTGTAATTGGAGACAAACCAGCTGAAAGCACAACAGTTAGATGATTACAAAAATGGGAAGACCGGTAACGAAAGTGTGTTTAATTGTTTATCACCATAACCGGAGGACTATGGAGAAACATTCAAAGCTATGACCCAAATTTCATTACCACGACAAATCCGACAATTAGAGGACTTGAAATTGGGGGAAAAACTCATCAAACCAATACATCTATACTAACAAAGGTAAAAATTGATGGCTGAGTCAGGATCTTAATATCCTCTCTATTCAGTCTTCATTGCTGTAATATATGAGCAAATGGATTAAAGGTTTGGGAGAAAAACTACATAAACCATATGGAGATAGATTGATCAGCGAGTGGACTTGTGTATTACTACCGTGTATTTGACAAACATGGTGTGAACCATAATCAAGTTTACGCGCTGCATTTAAGAGAGCAGCAAAACTGCGGTTGTGGACAATTACAAAATTAAAGGTGAAGACAATTCTTAAAATTGAACTCACCCGCAAGTAAATACAAGTCATTGAAAACTATATTCACTATCCAACAAATTTAAAAGTTTTATCAGATAGAAGGCTTACCATAAAGGTTTCAAGCCTACACCAATTCTTCTTATAGCTCACCATGTCAACTGAAATAAAAGCAATCCCAACTTAATACAGCGGCTCTTCTCAAAACAGACAATCTTTTGATGCATTTCTTAGGAAAGATCGAAGCTTATACAGGAACAACAGATAAACAACCCAGCATTCTGCATTTGATTGACAGTGTCATTAAAAAAGAAATCATTACTAAAAAGTGTAATTCAATATATAAACATCACTTCTTAGCATGTGTCTATTTTTACTACCTTATAGATCCACAGCATCCCAGGTCATATAGCATATATAAAGAACTTGTATTTCTTAACTCCCTCTCAAATATATATATATATATATATATATATACACAGGATATTTACAATATGACTAAATTGGGAACAGAAACCAATAGTCAAAATAACCCTAAACAGATAAACAACTGTATCACAATAGGAATAGCAGTTCAATAATTCAGTTTTTTGATATAAAATTGGCTCAAAAGAAAAGAAAACCAACAAATTGAGTATATCATGTTTGATCATTAAATAAGGAGATAGAGAAAAAGTGCAAAACCACACTAATACCAATATAATGAAATGGAATACCAAATTCCAAAAGATAAAATAAACTTCAATAGGATGCAATATATGTTTAGAACCTCTTACTAAATATTTTGTCAATTTGCTGGGATTTACCTTACACAACTGAGTATCGCCCTGGCTGAGCTGAGCCTGGAAGTGATGTTACTTGCATAGTTATGTCCTCTAAAACACGTTTCAACTCAGACTTTGCCCTCTTGACAGATTGCTCTGTAGGGCCCTCGATGAACAAGTATAATTTTCTTTCCCCTGGTCCAAGTACCTTCCCAGGTGGGATATAATAGCCCCTGGTAGTGATGGCAGCTCCAGTCCATTCTGAAATAGGACCTAGGGTCTCTTTGTGTGTCACTTTCCAACGAGCATTTTGAGGAAAATCATTAATTTCCAACTCGGCTTCATAATGCTCAGGCATGACCTCATTCTGAAGCTTAGCCAAGTTCTGCTGCAAATTCTTCGCAGCAAGAAATGCCGCTGTTGTAGCTGATATATCGTTAGGGGCAATTAGGAGTCCATTACCTTGAAGAATATTGGAAAGGGGTCCGGGTACTCCATTATGATGCTGCATCTGAGAAATTGGGACAGGACCTGCATGTTGAGATGCACTTGCTGCTTTTGTAGCCGCAGCAAGAGCAGCAGCTACAGCCACCTGCTGAGAGACATCACCCCCTGCTTTTCTAATTCCTTCATCTTCATCCTCTGAATCTGATTTGTCTTCCTCAAAGCCATACTCTTTTGCCTGAGCTTTCTTTGCGGCTTTCCTCACCTCATCTTCCTCTTCATTAAATTTAAAGCCACTGCCTCCATAACCAGTACCATGAGCCTGTTCAAGTCCCTGATTAACCTTTGCCATGAAACGATCAGCGAGCACTTTCAGGTCATCAGGAACAACTTGCTCAGAGAGTTCTAGAGCTTTTACAAGATCAGGTGCATATCTTGCATCCTCTTCAGATATAAATGTGATAGCACAGCCTTTATTACCAGCTCGCCCAGTACGTCCAACACGGTGAACATAGTCTTCATAATGGTTTGGAGCATCAAAGTTGATCACCAGATCAAGATCCTTTACATCTAAACCTCTAGCAGCGATACTAGTAGCAATCAACAGGTTACATACATTACTTTTAAAATCTGCAATAGTGGACTCACGATCAGTCTGATCTTTTGCCCCATGAAGTGAAAGGCATGGATAACCATGCTTTAGCAAGTCCTTAAATAAAGCATCACATTTCTCCTGAGAGTGGACAAATACCAAAACTTTTCCTTTCTCAGACCATTCTCCAAGTATTTCCAGCAGTCTAAGGAACCTTTCACTCTCTGGCCTCACCTCAACTAATTGGGCAATATCTTTGTTTACAACACTCCTTCCACCTACCTGAATTTCAATAGGTTTGTTGAGTACTTTGCGTGCCAATGCCTCAACCTGACGAGGAAAAGTTGCAGAAAACAATACAGTTTGGCGGTCAGGACGCGTATTTTGAACAATTCTTGTGATCTGAGGTTCGAAACCCATATCAAACATCCGGTCAGCTTCATCCATGACCAAATAAGTGACTCTTCGCAGATTGGTAATTTTCCCACTGCTAGTACAAAGTATGTCAATCATCCTACCTGGAGTGCAAACAACAATCTCTGCTCCTCTTTTCAACTCACTAATTTGCTGAGCAACACCTGAGCCTCCATACACAGGAACACAGCTAAGGCCCATAACCTTAGCAAACTTTCTTATATCACTATGTATTTGCTGCACAAGCTCTCGTGTAGGGGCCATTACAAGCCCAATTGGTCCATCCCCAGAAGCAAGTGGAGGCTGATCCTTAATATGTCTCAACATTGGCAACACAAAAGCTAATGTTTTCCCAGAACCCGTCTTTGCAATGCCAATACAATCTCGGCCGCTCATAATTATTGGCAAAGACTGAGCCTGGATTGACATTGGCTTTTCATAATTAAGTTTCTTTATTGTATCCAAAATCTTAGTGGATAATCCAGTTTGGTGCCACGTTTTAACTGGCTTCGGCACGTCTTTTCCATGGATCTTCAGTTCCAATTGCTTTCTGTAAGAGGCCACCTCTTCAGAGGTCATTCTTGAAATTTCCCTTACTTCAATATAAAAGTTCTTCCGGAAAGAAGGATATTCAATTTTTGAGTGGTCAACTATAGATAGTTTCTCAGCCTTGGTCTTCTTAACCCGTTTCATAAATTCTTCATCATCTTCATCATCCGAAGGATCTTCATCATTCCTAAGTTCATCATAATCTGAATCAGAGTCTTCACCAGGCATGATTCTTCCCATTGGTTTTCGGATGCCTTTCCTGGGTTGCTCTTTCTTCCTTATAGCATTTCCGTCTTCCAAACCAGATTTTGTATATTCAACAGTGGTCTCAACATCGTTCAGCTTTTCAACTTCAGGCAACACCATAGCATTCATGTATGCATCTAACGGGTCAATTTCTTCATCATCCATAGGAGCATCATTTTCAGCATTCTGTGAAACTTCTAAATCAGACAAGGCGTTCGAACTTACTAGGACAGAACCATTTCCATCCAAGGGCTTAGCAGATTCATCTACATCCATATCAATGCCTTGTTTTTCCTCAAACACTGCATCTTCATCATCAGATTCTCCTTCCAATGTCCAAGTCTTGCCTGACTTGGGTTCATCGCTCATTGCTGCGACTCCAAGCTTTTCTCTCTCAGACTGCTCCTTTACCCTTCTCAACTCCTGCCATTCCTGAACTCTCCTTCTTCGCTTCTCCATATCATCTTCAAGTTTCCTTTGTTCCTCAGCTTGCTCTTCTTCCAGATTCTTCTGTTTCTTTTCCAATGATTCATTGTCACTTTTTTTAGGTGGGCTAACATTTCCGTTGTCATCAATAACCTTACTAGATGGCTTACTTCGTTCATGATCCCTGCTTCTCTGTTCATGCCTTCTCCTCCTTTTTCTTTCAAGTTGTCTTGCATTGGCATCATTATCATCATCATCAGTGACATAATCATGGCGCTTCTCTTTTTCACGAACCTTCTTCTCTCTGTTCCTTTCCTTGTCTTCCCTATCCTTGTCCCTTTTATCCTTCTCTTGCTTCTCCCTTTCCCTTTCTTTTTCCCTATTCTTATCCCTTTCTTTCTCTCTCTGCCTTTCTCTTTCAGGATCCTTCTCATTTTCTTTTTCTCTCTCCTGATCCCGTTCCTTTTCTTTCTCTCCTTCACGATCCCTCACCTTATCTTTCTCTCTTTCACGATCCCTCTCTTTATCGCGCTTTTCCCTAGCACTCTCTCTGTCCGATCTATCCTTTTCTTCATCTTTACCGGCCTTGTCCCTGCTACTTCTTTCCCGCACTTTCTCTTTATGCTTATCCCTGTGCTTCTCCTTCTCCCTTTCCCTGTGTCTTTCCTTGTACATATCCTCAACTACCTTCTCCTTATCACGGCGATCCTTCTTATCATGGTAGTGTTCCCGGTCTCTATCTCTATGCCGCTCTCCACTCTTCTCTTTATCTCGGTCAGAGTGGCCATCCCTGTCACGGTGGCTTTTCCGTCTAGGCCCCTCCACCTCCTTTTCAGAGTCAGCTCGCTTAGATGACTTCGGCTTTGGTTCCTCCATCAGAACAAAAGCAACCAACTACGCAGAACAACTGCACAACCAGGCATAAAAAGTGAGCACAAATAACTTGAAACTCTTTATGTATATTATCATAAAAATAAGTAGTCTATTAAACAGCAAACAGAGAGTGAACATAAACCCATAATAAGCTTGAGATCAATTGTTTCAGTACTAAATGCACATAACTATTGATCATTGTTAATTAATTTCTGGCTAAGTAGCACCACCGCGGAAACGGGAAACTATAATCTCAAAATATCAATACACTGGTACTGCAAGGAAACTCCTAACTAAAAATTAAACTTTTAGCAATATAGGTCATGTTTACGCCCAACAAATAAGAAATAAACAAACCAAGCATATGTCCTTTTTTTAAGAACATATGTCCTTGTTATAATCCACAGAGTTGTATTATCAAAACCTGCTGAAGAACTCCCTGACCCATTCCCACAGTCCCACCATCTACAAGAACCAGTAACACTCGTACGTTCCATACTTGAAGATTAAATTTAGGAAGCATTACTCTGGTCTCTGGCAGCGATTAAATCTGAAGCTCGCCGCCTCACCTAAATGCCCAATAGCCGTCCAGCAGATGCCCGATACTCTCTGCGTCTACCGTCTGTGTGCGTCGCCGGATGCTTCAAGTCCGACTCGGACTTTCTTCTTCCCGTCGAGTCATCGACCGTCGCTGCCGCAGGTATTCTTTCAGCAAGGACTGCCAGACCAAGGTATTTTTTTAATAATAAAGAAACACGTCAGTCCAATTTTTTCTTTCGAAAAAAAAATCACGTCAATCCCATTAAAAAGGGGAATAGATCGGGAGGGAAGAAAATAATGGAATTTCATCAGTATGAATTATCGTTAAAAAGGGGAATTTTATCGGAAATAGATGAATTATCAATTCAAGACTCAAAAGATGAAATATATCACTATAAGACTCGAATGATGGAAAACTATCAAGGACATAACATTTCATAAGTTTTGATTTATTTAATTTTTTTATTTATTACATTGCTAAATTTTTAAAAACTTTTCTTCACAAAAGTTCATTAGTTAATAAAAGGGTAATTTTTAATTTGCACTCCACTTTTTGGGTTACATTGGACTTTGCACCCCATTTTCAAAGCTTTTAGACTTTGAACACTATCTACGACATTTCGTGAAGAAAAAAATTTGAATGGGGTATGAAGGTAGAGACATTTTAGGAGAAATAGGGTGCAAAATCTAAGAGTTTTAAAAATGGGATGCAAAGTCCAATATTACCTAAAAAGCAGGGTGCAAAGTCAAAATATCCCTTAAAATCTGAGAGTTTTAAAAAAATTTAAATAAAAAATAATAATAAAATTCATGACAACTTAGGTCTTATATTGATAGTTTTCAATCATTCAGGTCCTAAGATAGTTTTCCATCATTCGGGTCATATATTGATACATGTCATCTTTCAGGTCTCAAATTGATTATTAATCTATCTTTCGTGTCCTGAATTGATAAAATTCCAATAATATATTACCTTCATTTCAAAAACTTTGACTAATTATATATTTTTATAGAAATATTTATAATTTAAATATTATATGAAAATGTTATATATTTAAAATACTTTCATAAAAGTATAAAATTTATAATATTTTACTAATTAAAATTGTAGTTGATTATTTTTAAATGGCAAGGTTACGTTTTTGGGAACGGGGTAGTATCATTTTTTTTTCAAAGTTTTTCCAAATATTCTTCCAAAATAAAAAAATCAAATACTTTAGAAAAAAATACAAATACAAACTACTTTAAAATTTATTTTCAAAGTAGACTATTTGTTTTAAACAAACTTACTGAGACATCTGCTCTTCAAACATGCACTCAGATTAATTGCGGAGTATTAACTAAAAAATGAGTATCAACGCTCTCTACCCTCTCGTTAGGGTTTCCTTCTTCCGCCAAGTCTTCATCGAAGAAGTGCGGCAATTTCAATTAGCCTTGTGATTTGTAATCTTCGTTTTCGACGCTTCTCATGCATATGCTCGGTACGGCGGCTTGTGAGGAGAAATGCCATGGAGTCCATCATTAACAAATATGATATTTCGGCTATCATAGGGGAAGCGGAGCAAATTGGTGAGAGCATGAAGGATAGGGGTTCGGATAAATTTTCTAGGGGTCAAAATTTTCTTCTTCCATATTACAGTAGCTCGTCCTCCTTTGAAACCTCCTCCATGTGAGGAAGCAATTTGAGAAAAGTTTTTATTTTTCGTATTATTTTTTACCTACCCCTATGAGAGATATAGACCAAACAGAAAAGACTATGCACCGTAACTTGAATTGTTGGTCTCATAACTTGGAAAGCATGTCATTAGAGCAGGAATCATGTTTGAATGCAATAGTGGAGGTGAGATTTATATTCCTTGAATGTGTATGTCCCTTTCTCAATCACCATGACTTTTTAAACTTATCATAAGAAAATTTCTTATGACAGTCTCTTATGTTATGACAATCAACATTCAACAAATATCAAGGACATTCAATGAAAAGAGTTGAATTATATTTGTCTATACCTTTTTTTAGTCATGAGCAATTGTATGTGGCATTATCGATAATTCAGATCAAACATAGGTTGAAGATCTTATTAATACACGATAAAGATGGGAAATCATTAAACACTACTACAAATACAACAACATCCAAGCCTTAGTCCCAAACGATATTGGGGTCGGCTAACATGAATCGATATATGATATCACCAAAAGGAAAAGAACGAAAATAAAGATAAAAAAGATAAGCTATTATAAAAATATATAAGGATAAAAATATAAAATAAAAAAAAGGAGAAAAGATGATACAAGATCACTCTTCCACACGAATACCCGCCCTCCATTTTGCTCTCTCCAAAGTCATACTCTCATCCAATCCAAGAAGAAGCATATCACTTCTGACTCCCCTAACCCACGTCTGTTTGGGCCTTCCTCTCCCTCTCTTCCCTACCTCTTCTCCACACATTTCAACTCGTCTGACAGGTGCATCACTCGGTCTTCTATGCACATGACCAAATCACCGTGCGTTCACACATATTAACTAAAGTGGTATTTAAAAAGATTTTCCCAAACCTCTAATGATAGTATGTGAAAATCATTATCACACATATTAACTAAAGTAGTAGAGTTCTAATAAATAATGTCATTTACATTTAACTAATACTAGTGAACACCCGTGCGTTGCACGGATGAATATGCCCACAAGATAATCTATTTGATGGTTAATATTCACACTTTTCCATCTAAAATTTGAGCATATGACATGAGATTGTGTTAAAATCAAATGTAGTGTTAAGAGATACTCTACTTGTTACTCCCTCCCACTACTAGAAAACTGGCTTACAGTGACACTCTTTTAGTGACACTTTCTGATAAAATGCCACTAATAACACAAAAGTGTCACCGTTTTCTAAATTATTCTATTTTGGGCCGGACTTAGGGATCATTTCCTAACACTTCAACTTTCATTACGTCAACTAAACTTCCGCCCGCCCCTTAACCATACTCTTTCATACTGCGAACCCTAACTCTTCTTCAGGAGCACGCTTTCTTGGCTTAGCCGCATGACTACATGGATCTCCTTACAGGTCTTCTTCGATCTTTGAGCTATTCTCATTCATTTCGTGTGTGTAATTTGTCCTTCATCTCCTCCTTCAACCATCCTTCTATCGTATAATTTGAACTAGTGTCGCCGACTTTGATGTAACCACGGGTTCTCCGGGGTGATGCTCTCCCATCTGACGATTATCGAAGATTCGGAAGAGCTTGTGCCAAACACCCCACTGCCGATAGTCCCATCGGACCAACACCATTGTTAGGGCTAAAGTCGCATCCTCTCTGTGAAATTCAGACGGTCCCCACCCAGATAAAGACAGTGGTTTGTGCCGATACACCTTCATCGCTGAAGTCATTTTCTCAATAGTTCATCTCTTACGAGTACTTCTCTCTAATATGATTTCTTCACTCAAGACACACACATATATACACATATATCTTCATAATTATGTTTTAATTATCTGATATTGGTGATTGTTTAGGTCTTTTCCATCGAACCATAACATGTTAATTTTCAATTTTGATATTATACATTTATATTAAAGGTTCTACTCAGATGTGGCTTCTTTAGCGGCTCAGTTCACTTATTCTGGGAAGTATGGATATTTGTTGTGTGTCACTTTGATTAATTTCAATGATCACCAGTAACCAGTAAGTGCATATGTCCAGAGAATAGGAGTTATTGTTAATTATATTATATTTTAATTTTTTATGTGACTAGTGCAGTCGATTTTGTGTTTTCAGTTAAGCCTTATACTGAATGGGCATAGAAGTTTCTGTATCTGTTTTTTGCCACAAACAAGGATTCTGGTCAGGAGAATTGGAAGGAGGGGGTATGAAAGAGTAGAGTCCCATGATAGAGGAGCTAACAATCTTCAGCTTTGCTGAAAGGTAAGCCCCTCTACCAGCTTTGTACTCCAAAGCCGAGCCCAACACTTCTCACAGAAGGCAAAGGAGTTTCCACTCTTGCTATCTGTTGTTTGTAGCTAACAAAACTCAACTCTTATAGCTAACAACCTTATGATGTTATAGTTGTGCAGATTTTTACTCAGTGAGTCAGTGCGCATCTAACTACACTACAAGAAATATGGGCATTTGCGACAGAAAGTCAAGAATAATAGAAATGAAGGGGTTGATTAAAGCTTCTCAATAATAGGTACGAAGTATTTTTTATTGTTCGTTTAAGATTTAATTTGATGAAATGAAAGTCAAGAAGATGTAGGTGATGATAGAAATGCAGGGGTTGATTAAAGCTTCTCAATAATAGGTATTTTTTATTGGCAAAATTAGATAAGACTCACTTTGCTAGGCTACACAACAACAAGCTGCTTATTCCAAGTGTTGTTGATGATAAGGTTCAAAGTTTGATATCATTTTTTTGGCCTATATGAAAGGAAACGAATGAATAAAGTGAACTAAATGTTAGTATCCCTGAAAATGAGCAAGTATTCATTATTTCATTCCCAACCTTGTAGAGCGAGATTCCAGATTTGGGATACAAAATCACTAAAGCTTTCTTATTGCAGCTTTGTACACGTGAGACTTCTCTATAAAGATTTGAAGTTGGTCCTGTTTTTGAAGTCATCTCTTTGACATGCCTTATCGGAAAGGTGTACTTCTAATCTCTCCCTTTAATTCATGATGAAATGATAATTAAACTTGGAATGAATTATTTAACTATTGTTATCATAGTCTTGTAAATTCAATTTTCATGTAATTTAATGCTTTGATTTCGTGACTATGTTAAGGGTCTAAGTACTCTCTAGAAGAGGATTTATTTGTACATAAGATGCTGTAGAACATGCCTTTATTGATCTATTTTTTATTATGAATTTGTTCATTTGATTTCATTTGTGCAAAAGGCCTTAGTCAGCTTTTAGCAGGTATCAATCGGTCTGAATATTTAAGTACATAATATTCATTTATGCTTAATTTTCTAAGTGAAAAATGAAAAGCAGATAGCAACTCACCCTGAATTGTACATGTTATGATATGAAATGAACTTTCTGTATATTATTTGTGATTGATAGGGTAGTTCCCAATGGATTGTCAGGAGGAGATCCAATGACAAAGGTAGATAGTTATCCTTAGCTTATGTCCAAAAGATAGACAAACTCCTTATGGCCTTACATTAGCGGCCATAGATGATTGGTTTCTTCCACATAAATATATAGCAAATGTAATTAATTTATTTTTCTTTTTCTGTGCTTTGGTGCAGATTGTGCAAGATGAGGCTTTTATCTATTTTTTCAATAGTTCATTTGAGGTTCACTTCCTCAATATACCGTCGGTGTTTACTACCAGGTGGTCCTTTGTACTATTTTTTATGTTGTATTCTTTGTTATCTTACTTCAATAATGGGCGGTCCTCTCATGTCATTGAAGATAGTTGCATGATTGTATTCTGATCCATTGTATTTTTTTAGTATTGATTATGTAACTAATTTATACATGGCCTGTGACCCATTTATTTTGGACTTCTCATAAAGGTCTTTTGCTCTCAGCTTTTCAAAGAAGATTGAGAAAATTTAGAAGGCCAAGAAAACACACTACTGCTAGATATCAAGTGTATTTTAAGTGCAGTTTTGGGCACTTTTCTCCAGCGTACACTTCATCAAGTGCTTCGATCAAGGTCAAACATGCACCAATTTAGCTGATATTTGGACAGCACCTCCGGGACATTTAATTCTTCAAATCTAACTGTCATATTTGAATTTTTGTTCTAGTTTGGGAGATATAGCTACTGTATTGAGACCTTGTTTTATGGTTAGTTAACTCAGAAAGATGTGATATCTTCGTAGTTTGGGAGTACAAGGAGTGATGTAGAAAATGTGATATCTACGCAGAATGGTGTAAAAGTTTAACTTGTTAGCGTTTTGTTCTTTCTTACGAAGTATTACTTATTGTTGTTTCGGGGTATGCCCCTATGAATTATGTAGTATGTACATTCACATTTATGTGAGAATTTGAGATATAAATAAAAATGTTTGAAATTTTGGTTATTATTAGTATTGAATTATATGTGTGTGTGTGTCTTTGTGTATGATGTGTATGTCTTTGTGATATCGTAGTGTCATAGAGTGTTGTGATACCGTAGTGTCATTGAGTTTTGTGATACTGTAGTGTCATTGAGTTTTGTGATACCGTAGTGTCATAATTTGGTGATACTATAGTGTCATAATTTAGTGACACTTTTAGTGACACTTTTTTAGTGTCACTATTCCCGACTTTCAGCGACACTTTTTTAGTGTCATAGAAACTTTTAGTGACACTAATTTGGTGTCACTATAAGACATTTTTCTAGTAGTGTCCGTATCAAATTACTTGACTCACTTTCCTTTTTTGGAGTATCAAATTAATTGACCTCTTTCCCTTTTTGGAAAGAATCTCACTCAAAAAGCAGCTACAGTACTGCTACAGTACCGCTACAGTGTCGCTACAGTACAAAAAACCGCTTACTTTTAATAAAGTCTACAATAATTGTCTTAAACTGCGTGAAAAGCAAATGGGTCAATTAAATTGATACGGAGGGAGTATAAAAATACAAATGAACATTGTCAGTTGTTTATTTTTCTTAGGATGAATATGATAACAATAAATATTATTTTAAATTTTACATGACTATTGATCAATACGATTATACTTCTATACATGACATGAAGTACAATAAATTTATCTCTACAGTTATATTGTCTTCAAGTACTATTTTTAAAAAAGGCAATAATGATTTTAAATACTTTCCATGTTTCTTTTGCACTCTCACATATCTCCTTTTGTCAAGGTATATCAAGTGGAGTATGAATATCAAGATAAACTGAAATCGTGAAGTTAAAATGTATTTGAAAAATAAAGTATCACTATTAATTACATTGCTTCTTATATAAGGAAAATCGTAATATTAATACTTGAAAGTGGAACATATTTTTGAATTATCTAGGTTTGTGTGTTTTAAGATAAATTACTTACAAAAGAAATTATTAACAATTACTCTATTAAAATTTAGACAAAAACTGTACTTAAAGATACCCACGCCATTAACCTACTGAAATTGCTCACAGTTTTTGTTAAATCAACAGTAGTTCCCACGACTTTATTTTATAAAGTATTATATTTACAAATTTTCATATTTATAAATTTATGTTTTGATTACATACATGACAACTATGTAACTTGAAATAGTTTTGAACAAAACATAAACTCGAAATAAATTTAGAATAAAAATTACCATTATTATAATTTTATAATTGTTTATTATTTTCTAAAAACACTTTCTTATTTATTGTTACCATAACCATTATTCTTATTCATCTTGTATATGGTGTAATTAAAGTCACTTTTGTACTGTAATTATCAAGTAACCATCCAAAAATATGATGTTAGAAAAAATTAAAATATCAATACCTATAAACTACTTATAAAGTTAATAACCTTTAGGTATTTTACAAATGGAATTAATGTTGGTTTTATTATATATTGTAACTAATTATTCTTTACTAAGTTTAAATATTGTTTTTTTTTAGAATCACCACTTACGGTGAGGTAAATGTCGGGGAGCATTTACCTTTTTTTTATTTATTAAAAGAGGTAATTAGTTCAATAAGTTTAAATATTGTTTATTAATTGTAAGAGTTCATTAAATACTTCAATAATTTCATTTTGTTGGAGTGAAGATAAAGTATTTGGAGTCCCACCATACCATCTGTATATGTATAAAGATTCTTTTGCTTTTAATTATTATATCAAAAACATACACCTCATGATATTGGCTTAATTTATTCATTGTTTAGAACAATGTCAATGTTCTAAATACAAATGTATACGCCGATTTTCTCTCTCTCATGCACATGCACATGCACATGCACATGTATTGTGCTTGTTTGTTTTCAAAAATAGTCTGTTTATATGAAACACACATATTGAAACACCTGCTACGACTTACAGGTGCACGTAAGATTTGAAGTACTACTCTCTCTTTCATAATTAACTAATAGTCTAATACAGTGTGTCACTACTCTTTTTTTTTAAATACAAAAATGTAAAAGTTTATTCTTTTTATAAAAAAATGTAAAGTTTATTAGAAACTGAAAAAAACAACGATGCTTAGCAAACAATAAATTTCTTAAAAATAAATTGAATTTAAAAATAAAAAAAATCAAAGTTAAAAGTGAAAATTTATGAAAAAAATTCAAAATTGAAACTTGTTTATTAAATTTACATATAAAAGACAATGAATTTACATTGAAAATCAGAAAAATGATTTTTTTTAATCTTAAAATGAAAAACTCGAAAATGAACATAAAAATGTTCAAAATGTGGGAACATTGTAAATGGATACAAATACGATTTATATAGTGCAATTCTGTAAATAGTCAATACTCTGTATAATTTATATATAAAAAATATAAACTGTAAAGATATTAGACATCGAAAGTGTAGTAAAAAATGTTGAAAACCGAAAAATCTTTGAATTATAAACAAAACACGAAAGTAAGATAAAAAATGTTTTATAGCTATTAAACAATATGAATAGAATTATACTCCGTAATTACTAATGAAAAAGTAACTACTTTGAGAATCTTGGAATATATTCATATCAAAAACTAAAAAAACCATATAAACATATAAATGTCTAAATATTCAAAAAATCATATAAAAATATAATTTTAAATATGAAAAATATAAATTAAATTTTATAAATATCCAAAAAACCAAATATATCACAAAAAATGTATAAAATCAGAAGTTTAATTAATCTTTTAAGAGTGTAAATTTAAAAAAAAAAAAACTGACAAATAAAAAAAAAGAAATCAAAAAATTGAAAATAAACGAATTTTGTAATATCATAATTCTTAGAGTACTTTAAATTATCAATTATTCATTGTACTATTGTATTGTTAGTTTTTTGCGTATTGTTTGTTTGTGTTCCTTTTTGTTGATAACTCTAAAATTCTAGCCTGTTTTTTTTCTTTTTGTTTCTAGTTGTTCTTCATATTCATAAATTCAAACTTATTACTTTGGTTTTTGTATAGAAATCTATTTAGTTATATTTATTTCAAGGAACTAACAAAGATAAATAAAAATCTAAATCAACAACTAAAAATAGTAATCAACATCATACAATAAAAAGTAATACGGTGCAATAAAATGCAACAAAAAATGATACAACAGATTTGCAATTTTTATAACCAAAAAATATATCCTTTTGTAATTTTCGTCGCATAACATGAAGTAGCAGATTTTCAATTTTTCGTCCCGTGGCTTTTTCATTATTAGTTTCGTTACTCTATTTAATTGCAAATTTGGTCTAGTAACTAATGAATCTTTTTTATTTAAGGACTTCCCATATAAATAGTACATATAAAACTTCTATTCATCATGAGCTTCTCAAGGACGGTTCTTGCGGTGATAGTCCTAATAGTAATATGGGTCAATTTCCTTCTCTTGTGGTACCTTTTTAGTTAATTAATGTAAGGGAGAAGTGAATAGAGCTACATAAATGTAAATTGTTTGGTCTTTTTTGGTGCTGCAACAAAATTAAACCCCTTGACCCTTGGTTGTTGAAAATCCATCATTAATTAATTTGGAAGTTTGTGTTAAGATTAAATTTATAAGTTTCTGACTATTTCATTTGGACTATTGATTTTTATAAAATAGAATGTGGATGGGTTTTTGCTTGCATTTAACTTTGAAAAATGTGAATGTATTGAAAATGTTTTAACCGCGGCCGGAGGCATGGGGCTTAACCTGTTTTGCTAATAGTTGTTCATTTTAATGGCAAATTCATCTTTTTACAATCTGTCATGGTTTTTGCAAGGTCGTTCTTTTAAATTTGTCAACTTAAATATGGTTTTATGAATTGGTTCAATTTTAATAGATTCTTTTCATTTTGGTGTTTTATTTTCTGTTTTTATTTTATTTGTCCTTATTAATATTGGTTGATGCCTACAATGATAAGTTGGAATTTGTGATTTATTTTTGTCACAATTCTATACTTTTTATTTGCCTAATTAAGAGGTTTGAGTTATATTTTGATGGATTTGAGGACTTTTAGACCGATTTGTGGATATTTTTCCTTTTCCAAGGGCTGTTGGAAAATTGATAGCAAATGAGCCAAATACTTTTGTTTAAAAGACTCGGCAAATAACAAAAGGAAAAAGAGGATTATTCCTCTTAACTTATACGGCAACAAGTAAAGAACAAAAAAGGGGAAGTTAAAACACAAAGGAGTCTAGGTGCGCATAAAGGAAAACGATCCAAAGTCCAAATTAAAAAAGGGCAGCACCAACAATCCAAAATCAGCTGAAAAAGAGCCCAAGAACAAAGAAGAGTGCAAGGGTCCAACGGCAAAAACGCTGGAATGGTTGTTTTCTGGGCTGATAAGAAAATAACGCAGCAGGAGGGTTTTAACTGGAATCGCTCAGACTGATAGGAGAATTACCCGGACTGCAGGGGCGGAGCCAGGAGGTGAGGGTAGGGGGGGCAAAATGCTATTACATAATATACTCCTCTTAAAGTTTATTAAATTAGTATCCCAATTTTTTCTTATAATTCTTTTATATTAGATACTTTAAGATGAATATCTCCAATACTACTCCATAATATATTATTAATAATATAATTTTACATACGGAGTACCAAGTATTATTTATGGGGTAATAATCACTTCTTCAAAATATAGTGTTATAGATTAATATTTTCCAAAATGACTACTTCTAGAATATATAATGTTTTTATACATATGATATTTTAATGAAGTATTGAAAAATTATAAATGTAGTACGGAGTATAACTATAAACATATTTTGAACTACTACACTACTAGAGGAAATACAATTTTTTTTTGGGGGGGGGGGGGGGGGGGCAAAAAAATAAATTACAAGCCAATAATTAAAAAAATAAAAATGTTGGGAGGGGCAATGGCCCCCCTAGACTTATACATAGTTCCGTCCCTGCCGGACTGGAATCCGGCCACGTAGCAGGAATTGCTCAGAGGAAGCAGAACATTCTCAAAACTTTCCTTTAGTTAATTTAATTCCTTTTTTTAGTTAATTATTTTTCCAATTAATTAGTTACATTTTCCTCGTGGATTCGACCCTTACTTGAGCACTATACTACCGTGACTCGTGCACTTGCCAGGACTTACAAATGGTCTATCACCCAGGGCGGACCCAGGAAATCCGTCTTGGGGGGTTCAAAATATTTTTTGTAGGGGCAAAAATTATTTTTTGAAGGGGTGAAAATTATTTTTCGTATATATATACCCCAGAATATTTTTTGTTGGGGGGCGGTTGCCCCTCTGGGTCTGTACTACGGTCCGCCCCTGTCTATCACATAGGTAAAAAGAAAATCAGTAGAAACAATCGCAAACCCACTTAATGATACACGTGAACCTTGAACTATAATTGATTGGGTAAATCCCCCAGCCTGGTAGTGAGTTATTGCTTAGGGATTGGTGCGATCAGGCCAATATCCTTCTAAACAGGGGCGAAGGTATGCTTTCACTCCAGGGGGTCAAGCCCCCCCCCCCCCCCCCCAACTTTTTTTTAGTGAGCACTAGTATTGTGTTTAAAGGTCAAAATTGAATTAAATTGCATATTAATTAAAATAATATAGATGCATCTATCCGCGGACCTAATAGAGTCTGGAAATAACCTTTACATCATGTATACTATCAGCACGTATTACTCATTGTTTAAAATTGAAAGGAGTTTTATACTTTTATTAGTACATTCATTAGTATTTATTGACTAGCAAATTAATCTAACGTACTTCATTAGTGAAGTTATGTCACTTGTTATGTTTTTAGATATGTGAACATGTGATCCTGTGATTGTTGTTGTCTTAACATTGTTAAAACATTGGGTTATGTTTTACAACTTGAAGTATTAAGTATTAACTAAAGAAACACTATTAATTATTTAAACAATATAATAATTATAGACTTGGCCATATTACACCAGATTACCAAAACACTTCAGACTACAAAGGACATTTGTGATTAACTCAATAATTTTGAAGTGTTTATTTTTTAGATAAAACAAATAGCGCGGACTCTCTAATTTATAGTTTCTGTAACATGCAAGAGTGACTTTGTAATTTTTAATTCGCACAAAGTTTGATCATATGTTTTAGATGAATATCTATGCATCAATCAATGTTGATTTCATTTTTTATTTGAAATTTTACTATTTTTTATTTCACCCCGCCCCCCTCTCCGTCGTATCCTGGCTCCGCTCCTACCTCTAAATGAATCCAAATGTGTTTGATTTGAGTCTTAATTATAGGGTTTAAATATTAAAGTAGGGTACAAAGTTGGTGCAAAACTGACACTCATCTACTCGGAATGGAACTTATTTAGAAACAGAATTGGTGTCGGAAATTGCTTTATTTGGGTTGATGTTAAAATCTTACATTTTAATCGGGCAATTTTTTAAGAATCATAAGATTTTATAAAACAATTTATTGATTATTTATAATTATATAAAAAATTAAAGCAAACTTACAAAATAAAATTCTAGGTCATCTCGTAACTTAATCATAATAAAACTATATATACACGGTCATATGCAAGATTTATATACTATTTTTATAGTGTAAATGGATTGAGTAACAAATATTAATTTTATGTTGAAATATAAGAACCATTAAAACAATACAACAATCCAGCGCTTTGATTAACTATATTGTCCATTTTATTACTATCGGAATTATACATCGAAACCTAATAGCCAATATTAATAATTTTGAACCGTTTTTATTAAAAAAAATCACCACTATGAATTTATGTTTTTAACGCTTCTATATGACTTATAACTATTCTGTACGTTGTACTTCGTATGATTTTACTCCAGTTGTGCTCGATTTGAAGATTTTAGGATTGTGTTGCGATTCAAATCCATATATACTACCTATATGTCTAAGACTTTTCATTATATATTTATGTAATGTTTTTAAAGAGGTAACCAAAAACTATGGAATAGCAGGTTATCAATGAATCGGGTCTAATTAAAAAAGTCGGTGTTCAAAGGACGGAAGATAAAGTGCAAATTTGAAATTATTTCAAATTACATACTCCGAGTAAGATGAGATTATTATAGAAACAACGGTGAAATCACTAAAATGTGTGATTATTGTTCTCAATTTTTCTAGAATTAATAATTATGTCAAGAAATGGGTAAATATATGGGCCGGGCTGTTGCTCTAGCCAATCTACAGACGTCGTGTCTTCTTAATCTTAAAGAGACTTAGACAATTTGTAGCGGTGGGAGACCAAAATGTTAAAAATGGGCCTCGTCCATATGAAAATAATGTTTAGACTCTTACTTTTCTATATTCCAGCACCGTCAATAAAATATACTTATAATTAACATATTTTGTACATATCAATTTAGTAAAACATTAATTAAATTATTATAAGTAATGTTTTTCTTTTAAGTTTTGTCCTTGTATAATTATGAAATAAAAATACATATTTCGATGTAAAAATAAAATAAAATTCATTAGTTTTTTTTTAACATTTTTCAGTAAAAAAAATGAGTTTAGTTCAAATAAAGTTCAATTACAAAATATTCAGTTTTAGGCTCTATGAAATAAAAAATTGTGGTTCATGTTTTTTTGGGTTCAAGAAAACCTCAACAATTAAAACTTCATTTTTTTTTTGTATCCCTTCCTCTTTTATTTTATTTTTCCTTTTCTTCTCCTCCCATTTAACCCACCACTACACACCAAATTAGGAGATTTCCAAAATCTCCTAATTTAAAGTTTTGTGCTCCTAATCCTACCCAACTACAAATTACAAATCAAATTACAAATGTCTTATTAGGTTGTCGTTCACAAATGCTTAAATCGGACACCTGTCAAATCAAGCAGAGGCGGGAACCTTCCTTCCTTTCTTCTTAGACGGGAGACGGAGAGCGATCAACTATAGAGTCTTCCTTTGATTTCTCCCGTTCGGTAGCAAAGTTTTTGTTAGTCTGTGTGTAGGGTGCGGTTCATGTGAGAATGATGTCCCACGAGAGAAATAAGAATGCAAATGGACCTTTGATCTTGAGCATCTGCGGTTATAATAATAAATCAATACAATGGAAAGCTTCCGGATTTAGGGAGTGTTTGGGATTGCTTGTGCTTTTTAAAAGTGATTTTTTTAAGAGATTATTGGAAAAGTGATTTGTAGTAAAAGTTGGTAGTGTTTGGGAATAGAAGTGATTTTGATTAAAATGTAAAAGTTGGAGTGTTTGATAAAAAAGTGATTATGATGGAGTATTTTTTGTAAAAGTACAAAAATACCCTTTAATCAAAATCCCCCATTAGGTCGTTCGAGCTTGCCGGCATTCCAGGTCTCCAGCGAAGGGTCTTCGTTCCCATTTTTTTGACCTTCCTTCTCCAATCAGGTAATAATCTCTTCCTCTACAGGTCTGATTTTGTCGATTTTGTTTATTGGAGCTTTCGCTATCTCCGGTTCTTCGTTCCCAAATCCCTAAACTGTTCCTCTACAGCCCAAATCCCTAAACTGCTAAACTAATTTTTTATTTTAAAAATACATATCGTATTGCCATCGTATAATCTGTAGTATAGAGTTAGTGGAATAGTGAGTACTCTAGTTTCGCTATTGAAGAAAAACTGGCGTAGAAATGGCGCCGACATGGGAGAGAGGGGATGGAAGGAATAGATGAACGAACAGGGCTGGGTAGATGAAAGTAATTATTTCAGGGGTAATTTGGGGGTTAGGGGATTTATTTGCCATTATCATTAGCCTTAAAGTTGGAAGTATTTACAACTTTACCTAGAAGCTATTAAAAGCTGGGCTGGGTAGCTTCCAGATTATGGCTTTAAAGTACTTTTTTTAAGTCAAAATTGGGGTTACCAAACACTCAAAATTGCTTTTTTTAATCTAAAAGCTCTAAAGTGCTTTTTTTGAGCAAACAAAAACACTCCCTTAGTGTATTTTGGAGCTATTTCCACGAAAAGAGTGTGTAGCATTTGAGACGTAAGGGTATTGTTGGTAAAACCACTTTGTTCAATGTCCCACACCGGAAAGATTTGGATGAACAAAGTGTTATATTAACACATGAGTTACTTCTCCTATCATGTTGACCTTTTAGGATGAAACCTCGTGTCTTAATATGGTATAAAAGCCAAATCGATCCATGGTGTGAGGCCCCTTATGAATCGTGATGACACGATTATAAAAAAATGACGATTACGGCCGGATGAAAAAAACGGACCGATGAAAAAAAAATTAATGATGACACGATCCAGATGTAGTGTCTGGTCGTGAGGAGGGGTGTTAAATGTCCCACACCGGAAATATTTGAATGAACAAAGTGCTATATTAACACATGAGTCACTCCTCCTATCAGGTTGACATTTTAGGATGAAACCCGGGTCTTCATAACTTTGAACAACACAATTTATATCTTTTAATCACCTTGCCAAATCAAAATAAGAATTAATTATGAAACGAAGAGAGTAACATTTTCACCTTTTCATCTTATAATAACTCTCACTCGGTGCTTCACACGAGTAAAAAATTAGTATATGTCTAAATGAGAGATAAATTTATGACTACAAACCCATATGTAGCATCCGTGACTTCAAATACAGGGATCAAAATTACTTCACTACCCTAAATCCTTTGTGTGAGTAGATTGAGAGAAAAAATGGTTTTTCTTAAATGAAAACATTTACAACAAAATTTGAAGCGCAAAGGATAAATCAATTAATGCTATAGAAACAAGACTGAATATATGAGTTTGCCCGTACTATACTATAACAATATAAAATGTATTAAGGACAATAAATATATTCGGACTTGAAGTTGAGTCTTTTAAGATGGTAAAGCGAAAGAATTTTTTGTGTGTAGTATAGGAAGAAATATGATAAAGATATAACCACAAGTGTTTAGACAATAAATTGAATAGTATATTATCCGAAATAGGACTAAAAAGGTTTGAAAATTGCAAAATAGGACTATCATGTTTTTATTCCCAAAATAGGACTAATTACTGTCATGTTTTGGCAGGACCAAACTTCAGACATGACAGTTTTTTCCAAACTTGACAGTAATTACTCCTATTTTGGAAATAAACAACATGGTAATCATATTTTGAAATTTTCAAACTGTTTTAGTCCTATTTTGAGAACTTTCCCTAAGTTGAACGTTTATTGAGAGAGTACGTTGAATGTGTGGAATTGTGGATGTGTTCGGGCAGTACTTTGAATGTCTTTGAGAAGTGAGTTGCCTGTTTTTGGATAGTGAATTGAATGTACTTGTAAAGAATGTGTTTGGAGAGTAAGGAGTGTTTGGAACTGATTCTGCTTCTGCTTCTTTTTTAAAGCAGAAGCAGAAGCAGAATCAGAATTAGTTTTTAGAAGCTGGTACTCCCAGCTTCTAAAAAAACTGATTCTGAGAGTAAATTAGAGCACTAGAAGTGCTTTTGAAATTTCACCCAAACACTCCAACTTCTGCTTCTGCTCCCTGAAGCAGCAGAATCAGTTTTGAGAATCAGATCCAAACACCCCCTAAATTAAATGTGTTTGGGCACTAAACGGAACTATGATCCAATACTTATTTTTCACTTTTTTGAGAATGCATAATTTTTTCAGGACAAATTGATAGAGAAGTTGTTACCATAATACCATGTAAACTCCATTATAAGGATGTTTTTTTGGGATTGTTTTCAGTCCCAGACCAGACCAGATCAGATCAAACCAGACCAAACTTTCGTAGTTATAAAATATATAGAGACCAGACGTTTACCAGACCAGACCAGATCAGCAAATTTCAGTGCAAAAGAAAACATAAGTAATGATATCTGTATATATACGAAGTATATAATAAAGTACGGTGAAAAATCAAATAAACATTTAATTTCCTTCCTAAAGAAGTTAAAATTTGTTAACACTTCTTTGATGTTTAGTTATTCATTACTCATTACTCAATACTAGTATCCTTTTCTTTTTCCTTTTTTTTTTAAAATAAACTACGGAGTATGTGTCTACTAAAATTTTAGAACACATTAGATCTCAATAAACCAAACTAATTGGGACGAGATGAACTAAACATGTGCTCAGTTGCTCACAACAGATAATACCATTAAATTTGAATCCCCTTAAACAGCTCATTAATGGGTCAAAATTAGAAAATACAATCCGAACCAGGAATGAAATGAAGAAAATTCGAGTACATTAAGGAGCAAAACAGAGCACTAAAAATAAAGACAGGAAAGGCAATCAGAACCAGCGTTTGATTTTGGGTTGAGGATAAGAGATCCAGATCAGCCTGTATAGACGTGAACATGGACGGCCACTATCAGAATAGCATAGATAGCGAAGAAGAAAACAGCGTGGAAGAATATCGCCTTGCCACTAGTGTTCGAGTTGCCGAATTCTATAACGCTGTGTTTTCCGGGGATGGTGAATAGCAGTCCCGGCTGAAGAATTATGAAGAGTACTACTCCTACAAACACAGGACCCCAGTCGGCCATTGTTGAGATCTGGCCGGGTAGAGCTGGAGAAAATACTTGGCAAGAATTTTGAGCTGAGCGAAAGAGATCAAATTTATGTGATGCAGAAAGAAAGGTTGCTTAATCAGAAGGGTTTTTAAATTTAGTTTGGTGTTTAGAATCGATTATGCTTCTTCTTTTTACTACCTCCGTCTAGGAGAAGTTCCAATTTCCTTTTTTGGTAGTTCCAACAAAAAGTTCTCATTTCCTTAAATTTGAGAGCTACTATTCCCCGAAAGATAAAAAGTGTGTGGTGGATGATAGAAATATTTTGTCCACTTCCAAGTAATTTAATAAAAAAAGTCATTTTACGTAACATTAATAAAAAAAATATAATTATGTCCTTAAATGTCATTTGATAAGTCATCAGCTGATTTTAAACAGTCATTTAATCAAACATCGTTTTACAAACTGCTAATACTATCGGCTAATCAAAACAGCCAACAGAATCAGCTATCAGTAATCAGCCAACACAATCAGCCGACGGCCAACAGCCACCAACCATTTGCCAAACACCCCCGTCAACTTAAATCACTCAAAATATTACTTGGATTGAATTTCACACGAGAACATTTCTGCCAATTGTTTTCTTGGTTACGTTGTTTAGAAGAATCATTACCGAACAAATTAAAAAATTATAAGTAAATAAGTTTCAAAGTATAAAATTATACTTTGTAAAATGCAAAATTCACATTTGACAAATATTTTTGTGAATAATAGTTATTTTGTATATCTAGGTTATTTAAACTAGCAAAAAAATTATATTAATAAACAAGTTACGATTATTAAAATAAATTTAAAATCAAGAAATTATCTAAATAAGGGAGTGTTTGCTGCAGCTGAAAGCTTTAAAAGGTGCTTTTCAGCTTTTGGTTTTAAAAAAGTTGAAAAAAGTGTTTTCAAATGACAGCTTCTGTTTAAATTAATCACTTAGAAGCTAAAAGCTTGAAGCAGATGGAAGGGTGTTTAAACTGCTTTTCATCTTTTCTATTACACAAAAGTATTTATTTTACCAAACACTACCAAGTTTTACTTTTTCAGAATCATTTTTTTCTCAAACACCATCAACTTTTACTATCAAGTACTTTCTCCAAAATTACTTTAGAAAATCACTTTTTTAAAGTAGAAGCAATCGCAAACACTCCCTAAATCAAGACATGAAATTGATAACTGAAAGAATGACAAAAGTAAGACAATGGGCTTTACGCTTGACAAAAATAAGACTTGATTCCCATATGGACAAAAAAGAGAGCAAAAAACACTACAGGGACCAAAATGCCCTCAAATCCTAAATTTTGCATCTCACTTCGTCTCTTACGCCTTAGCATCGCAGAACATACCCCCCACGGCACTATTTGCTCGCTTCGCAGGTCTCTCCTTCGAAGAACCCATCAACGTCGCCAACCGGAACATCTCCGCCGACATCAACACGTGCCTCGCCGGACCTCGCCGGACTTCGCCATCGCCCTACACTATTCGATCTTCAATTTCTCGTCCGGCAATCGCGAGGGTAGGGGTTCTGCACAGGGGTTAGGGAAAGCGTAGGGGGCGGTGGTGGGAGTGGGGTAGTGGTTTGGGGGTGACTGGGTAAGGCGCATGGATGAGAGGTTGGGGGGCCTGGATCCAGGTTGGGGCTGAGGTTTGGGGCTGGGTCTGGGTCTGGATCTGGGTCAGGGTGAGGCTGGGTCTGGGCCGGGCTGAGGTTGGGGCTGGGAAGGGGCTAGGTTGTGTATGGGTCTTAGAATAGGGTTGGGGCTAGGTCTGGGCAGGGGTTGGTTGGGGTGCTAGGATGTCGGCCGGGGATGGGGAGGGCAGGTGAAGAGCGGCTGAGATTGGGGAGGGGCAGGTGCAAGCGGCGGGGTTGGGGAGGGGCAGGTGCAAGCGGCGGCGGTTACTGGACGAGCGGTGATAACTAGAACAAGTGGAGCGACGGTTAATGGACGGACGGTAGTGACCGAAACGGGTGGGTCGGTGGTCACTGGAAGGGGACGTTGCTCACTAGACGAATTAGCCGATTAGTGGATTAGGGAGTAATAATGAATTTTTTTTTGAATTTTTAATTTGCTTTATGCTTTCAGCAGTTAGTATCCATTATCAAGGAGTTAGGTCATCAATATTACTAATTCAAAAGGTTTAGACAAATATAAGACCTTCTTTCAATAGTTCCAAAAAAAAGACTAAGCGTGTAATCACTTAAGACAAAATATCAAATATACCCTTTCTAATTAATAATCTGCACACACTGCAATCAGGGGCGGAGCTAGAGGGGTGGCCAACCGGGCCACGGCCAGCCCCAAATTTGAAAATTCTTTGTATTTTTAGTCTAAAATTTTATGTCAAAAAAAATTATCTGAAAAATTCTTTGTACCGGCCCAGCCCAACCTTCAATCCTAGCTACGCCCCTAACTGCAATCACTAAATACTACGTAAGAATTACTGCTTGTATTACGTATCTACTACGTATCATTGTTGTTCGAAAATCTCCAGGAGCCAAAAAAGAGTTGACATTTATAACTCGTATATCTCACCCATTTACATTTATCAGGCATTAGATATACAACTACAATTTTTCGTCCGACCAGTTACGGTTATTCGCTCGACAAATACAGTTATCCGAACCACCGTCCAGTTACAGTTATCCGACATGTCATCCAGTTACAGTTATCCGACCCATCCACTCAAGGTTACTTGACCCGTCATCTAGTTACAGTTACCGGACCTGTCCAATTACAGTTACTAGATGTAGATAGTATTAATTACATTACTCGGTTCGATAGTGACCGACGTCAACCACCACTCCCAACCACCGTCGGGACCGTGATAGTGACCAACCCTATAGTGACTTCCGCCCAGTGATCAATTAATATAGCGACTCCCGCTTAGTGACTAACGCCCAATGACTTCCGCCAGTGACCAATTAATATAGTGACTCCCGCTCAGTGACTAACGCCCGTCCGTCCAGTGACCAAGGCTTACTCGTTAGGAGACCCGTGTGTGTCCCGTCTAGTGAGCAACGTCCCCTTCCAGTGACCACTGACCCACCTGTTTCGGTCACTACCGTCCGTCCATTAACCGCCGCTCCACTTGTTCTAGTTATCACCGCTCGTCCAATAACCGCCGCCGCTTGCACCTGCCCCTCCCCAAACCCGCCGCTTGCACCTGCCCCTCCCCAATCTCAGCCGCTCTTCACCAACCCTCCTCATCCCCGGCCGGCATCCTAGCACCCCAACCAACCCCTGCCCAGACCTAGCCCCAACCCTATTCAAAGACCCATACACAACCTAGCCCCTTCCCAGCCCCAACCTCAGCTCGACCTAGACCCAGCCTCAGCCTGACCCAGATCCAGACCCAGACCCCGCCCCAAGCCCCAAACCTCAGCCCCATCCTGGATCTAGGCCCCCCAACCTCTCATCCATGCGCCTTACCCAGTCACCCCCAAACCACTACCCCACTCACGCGCACCGCCCCCTGCCCTTTCCCTAACCCCTGTGCAGAACCCCTGCCCTCGCGATTGTCGGACGAGAAATTGAAGATCGAGTAGTGTAGGGCGATGGCGAGGTCCGACGAGGCACGTGTTGATGTCGGCGGAGATGTTCCGGTTGGCGCCGTTGATGGGTTCTTCGAAGGAGAGACCTGCGAAGCGGGGAAATAGTGCCGTGGGGGGTATGTTCTGCGATGCTAAGGCGTAAGAGACGAAGTGATACAAACTTAGCCAAACAAAATACGTTTTAAGATTGTTGGGTGTGTTTCGGAAAATAAAGAAAATTAATTAAAATAAATTAATAAAAAATGACTAAAGAAAAACAAGAAATGAGATGGATCAGAATTTAGCCAAAGCTCGTGCTACGCACGATGTCCTTAAAACGTATTTGTTGTCTCCCACAGTGCTAGGAGCGTTGCAACAATCGTTTCCCGGGATACGATGACTACGAACTAATGTTTGAGCACACAAACAAGAGTTCCAGCGAACGAGAACAAAGTATGAACACAGAAGGAAATTTTCAGAGAGACTGGAGGTGTTTTAGAGCTGAGAAATTCGTGAGGAATGTGTATTAGCGTGTACCAAATTGTGTTGTTGCAAACCACCTGCCAACCATTATATAGGAGGATTTGTTGTGTGTAAATGGTGAATTAATGGACCTGAACGTTGGACATCAATGACCAGAACACCCTGTGAGGGGTTCTGTTCCAAGGCCAACAGAAGACCCCATGAGGGGCTCTGTCATGAGGCCATCAGAACACCAACGAGGTGTTCTGTTCCGTAGGCTTCTGTCCGAGCACTTCTGCCGCTGGGAAAAAATAAACGTTTCGGGAAGAAAACAAAAATTAACCGTATCTCTTGAGAGATAGATTTTTGGACGACATTCATGTCCGCGGGTCGCCCGCGCACGCAAGTCGCGGGTTTTCTTCTCCGATTTCGGGATTTGATTTGCACCCCCCTGCGCGCGTGGAGAGAGTCTTTACCCTTAGGAATCTTAACTCCTTAGAGGGGGAGTCCCTTTATACAGGTTTGCAAATCCCTTGGGTTTTCCGATGTGGGAAATAGCACACTAGAAACTCATCCCTTTTCCCAGTTTTTCCATTCTAACGGGTAAACTTCGAGAATTAATTTCTCATTCACCCGTTATCCGTTTTGAGCGTACCATATATCGAATTGTAGTCCTTAACAAGGACAATCCGAAACCACTTTGACCCGACCCAAATCGGAAGTGAACCTCATTCAAAAAAATTGCCCCAAAATGACCATTTAATGCAATTTTCAACACAATTTTCCAACAATTCCCCACATGAATGAAAATTGATTTTCGAGACTTAAAAAATACACGAAGATAGGAGGACACATTGTGTTCACCGGATGATCCTTGCATACGGAGAGATAGGTTTAATCCTCTGAATCTTCCGCTGTAAAGACACGTTTATTTATTGGCTGTCTAGTAGACTCGATGTTCTTGAACTATACTGCCGTCGTGTAAACATTGACTTATCTTTACACAAGAACCTTCCAACTTTTTTCCGTTCTCATGAGTGTGCCCGTTTTGGCCATGGGTCACCGTCCTGGTTCTGCAAGAGTTTCTAAAGAACTGAGCCTTTACAGTTCTCCTTTGAAGCGGTCCTCTTCTCTCTCACATAGGTGATTCTTTCACGAGTATCCCACATACTCTTCCAATGGTATCGAGTAGATCAACATTTTAGAATCATTAAAGCAAACATTTTTGATAACCTCGTGCAGAAGTCACTGTTTCAACGAGGAGTGGGTAGGAGTCCGTGACCCCCACAGTGACCATACTTCGTTCTATAATTTAGTTGTCCCTTTTGAACCTGGGACCAACTAGGTTGGGTATCCACTATAGAACGTTTCAATTCACGGGCTTTAATCTCATTCCTCGTGACAACTTCTCCAACAATTCTCTATCCAATGCCTTGGTTAGTGGATTCGCTATGTTATCCTTTGACTTCACGTAGTCAACGGTGATAACACCCATTGTGAGGAGTTGTTTAATGGTGTTATGTCTACGACGAACGTGTCTAGACTTACCATTATAGAGATTGCTCTGTGCCCTTCCAATTGCCGCTTGACAATTGCAATGTATGCATATTGGAGGGACATGCTTCTCCCAACTTGGAATATCCTCGAGAAAATGGCGTAGCCATTTAGCCTCTTTGGTGCACGTATCCAAGGCTATTAGCTCAGATTCCATCGTGGATGACGAGCACTTTGTCACGGTGCGTCAAAATAATAATCAATATGACGTGCACTTTGTCGTGAGTGCACTCAAAATAAATCGATACTAACACTTATACGTAGTATAGGTGAAGTAGAGTTCGTATCCACAGGGAAAGGAATAACTTTCTTTTTATATAAATAGTAAGTAAAGGGGGGTTTTGATTGTTGAGTGATTAAATTAAATTAAACACGAAGATGAACGAGTTATATGGGATTTAATTCAAAGATAAAAGTGACTTGGCATTGCTACTTTCCACTTGTTGATATATTTTAGTCGATCCTTGTTATATCTATAACTTATCTCCTCTCGAATACTCAATCGAGGAGTATATCCAATTCATCGAGGATAGTTATTAACAACAACCGTTCATTAATAACCCTTACTATTAGTCAAGTATAGAACAACGCCATATACCGACTTGATAGTAGCATTTAATCTTTTAACTCCTTGATGAAATCAATTGAGATTGATAACCTCAACACAACGGTTTCGGTTTAACCAACAAAATTAATCCCTCTTAAGTTCATTAACCACGACCGTGCATTAATAAACCGAAGTTACTTACTTGTGAAACTATCAACGATTAACCATCGGTTCGTTGATCGTTTCTAGTAATAATTAATATATGAAACAAAACTAATTGATCCTTTAAGTAATGTTCAAAATATTAATATGAAATATGAATAGGAATTAATTAATACTCAAGGAAGAATATTAAAGGGAATGAATCCAACTATAGTTAAATATCAAGATGTTAACTAATTGTCATCTTAGTAACACTCCCCGATATTAACATAGAGGAAGGAATAGCTATTACTAAAACCAATGTCAAGATGTTAACTAATTGTCATCTTAGTAACACTCCCCAACATTGATATAGAAATAGTATTTAAAGGAAGAATTAATATTCAAGGAAAAGAAGTTAAGAAAATAACTCACAACTTTACTAATCAACAAGCTTCAAGAGCAATACCAAGAAATGGAAGTTTAGCTCCTCATTTGGAGACTAAACATGCTAAAAGAAATATAGAGAAATGCTATTCTAAACTGAGCTTAAAAGTATAAAGGAATTGGTTTTTTAAAGTGAAGGAAAGGAGGTGTATTTATAGGCTTTTTGAGGTGCAGGCTCGGGTACTCGATCGAGTATATACAGATACTCGATCGAGTATGTGTAGAAATACCAGATTCGAGGTATACTCGATCGATACTCGAGTAGATTTTATATGCATACCCGATCGAGTATACAAGCATACCCGATCGGGTATAGACACTCGAACGTGGGAAAATCTTCTCCTGCACGTTCCTTTGTTTTCGGATCCGATCCGATTTGAAATGTCAACCAGATACCCGATCGAGTATATGTATATACTCGATCGAGTATAGACCAAAATCAGGATTTTTCCTTCTTTTTGTCTTGTACTCTTGCACCTTCCTTCACCATTGATCATTTGATTGATCTTGGACCTGTTTAAGCTCAGAATAAACCTAATCTAAACAAATTACAAGAATTTAACAAACTAAACTATTACACCGAAAGTGTGTAATTTCCGAAATATTAAACAATCAAAACTAACTAAAAGCGTAAATAAACATACGGAAATTACAAACGTATCAACTCCCCCACACTTAGTTCTTTACTCGTCCTCGAGTAAAGTCAAATGTTTCAAACAGTTTAAGATCATTCCATGAGTTCAAGAAAGAAAGGAACAAAGATCACCAAGGAATAAAAATGATTTTACAAACAACATTCTCTCTTGGGTTTTATGATCTTCTATGCTCCATCTTCTTGTCTCTTCTTCCTCTTCTTCTCTTTTTCTCCTCTTTCTCCCAAAAGATCAAATGAGTTCCTGCACAAAAAAAAAGTTTCTCTCATATCTCTCATTTTGCCTAGGAGCCTTTTCAGGTTTTCATCCTAGCATCTCTTTTTGTTTTTCCATCCTTACTAACTCACTCATTTTTCTTTTATAAGCCATTTTTGCTTAGATTGCCCTTTCTTGGGTTTTCAACCTAACTAGCATTTCAATTCTTTTTTTTTTTTTTGTTTTTTTTTTTTGTTTTTAAAAGAAGTTCATGCATAGTAAAGTGTGAAAATAAAGATTACATACCATGATGAGTCTCCTCCCCCACACTTAGTATAAGCACTGTCCCTAGTGCCCGCTTTCTCCACCGTAGTAACTGCCTCCAAAGCCGCTTCCGAAGCCTCCTCCAAAGCCCCCGTCTCCCATGTGAGTATTCCCGCCGTCCCCACCATCAAAACCGCCACCCCCGGAGCTTGATCCTCCAAAGTTGCCCCATTGAGTGGGGTCATACCAAGAGGGGGGTGGGGGTGGTTGAGCCATGGTATGGAATTGGCCTTGATGAGCCATGTAAGAGTACATAGGTCCATAAAACCTACGTTGATCTTCTTCATATCTGCGGTTGTCTTCGGTCCGTTGCTCTTCTAGCCTTTGAAATCCCGCCTTTTGTTCCTCTCGATACTTACCAACTTCATTAGTAACTCTATTAAATCCGTCAAGCAGTTGTTGGAAGTAATCGGGAGGTGGGGAAGCTTGGTTGGGCATGTGGTGATGTGCAACCTCGGGTTCTTGGTACTCGGGTTGAGGCTCTTGGTCGGGTTGGTCTTCGGGGAGATCTTGGGCTTGTGGTTCTTGGAGATGTGGTGGAAGGGCATGAGGGAATAGGAAATGGGGCACCTCGAACTCCGGTCTATAGGTTAGTTTGGGGGTGTCCGGGTTTGGCAAAAGGAAGTATTGGACCGGTTGGACGTGTATGATCCAGTTGTACATGTGTTTTGGTTGGTCTCCAATGTACACTGTATGAGAAAAAGAGGTGCAGCCTGATCGGCCTAACCAACCTATGTCCATCAAACAATATTCGGGTATAGGAGAGTTATCCGTATACCCGAATTTACTGGCCAAGTGCATAATTACCCCTCCCAAAACAATGGCTCCTTTGGCTACGCTTTCTTTTTTCAGATGTGCCCACATGAGATTGCACAGATTAAAGTCTACGTGACGACGGAAAAGGGCCACGGACATCAAACAAACGTCCCCAATTCTAGTGTGATGGTTGTTGGGACGGCCAAGCAAGCAATTGGCTAAGAATTTCAAGAATAACCGGAGGACGGGGTGTTGGACATGACTAATATACATTTGGGAGGAGTTAAAGCTCACTTCCCCGGTCATCTTTGTCCATAGGGAGTGCCCAAAAATGGTGTTATCCGAGATGGCTCTCTCGTAGGGCACCGGGATACCAAAGTGTTCAGCAAATTCGAGTTTCGTTATTGAATAATTTCGGTTAAACAGACGAAACTCGAGTCTATCATCCCTAAAATCCGTCTCATCACTTTCAAACTTTACCGAACTCAAGAATTCGTAGATAATTCGTGCATTAGAATTGTATTTCATATTGAAAATACGGTCCATATCTAATGCATGAAAGAATTTTCTACAACTCTTATAGACTCCTAATTCACGTAGAGCATCATGGCATAGAAAACGGGAAGGTTTTACTTGCCTTTTTGTTGTTGATAGGAGTCTAGTTCGGTGTTCGGCGTCGGCGGGAATGATTTCTTCAAAGCCCGGGATGGGTGTTATGGTGATTGAGCTCTCTCCCCTATTCTTCCTTGGTGCCATTGTTGATGAATTTGAGCTTGAAGAGGCAAAAATTCGAATGGGGTAGGGTTTTTTGGGATTTGGTGGAAGTTTGGGGAAAAATGGATTTTTGGGTATAGATATGGAGAGGAGAGGAAGGGGAGTATTTTGGTGGAAGAATGGGTTGATTTGGTGGAGAATTGAGAGAGATATGGTAGAGAGAAGGGTTGAAAATGGAGTTTGGGGGAGAGGTTGTTCGAAATTTTTGAGAGTTTTTGGGGAAGATGAAGTGTTTTGGGGTGTATTTGGGGTTATATCCGCAGGGGTACCCGATCGAGTATCCCTGTATACCCGATCGGGTACCGGAGACAGGGAATAATATTTGGGTGTTTTCTGAGCATACTCGACCGAGTATCAACCTATACTCGATCAAGTACTGGAGGCAGGGATGAAATAAAGTTCTCTTTCCCGTTATACTCGACCGAGTATCAACCTGTACTCGATCGAGTACTGGAGACAGATTTTTCCTTCTTCTTATTTCAGTTCATACTCGACCGGGTATAGAGATATACCCGATCGAGTATGCTCCCAGACACTTCAAAACCTGTATTTTCTTCTTCTTCAAAACAAACATGTGATTAGTTTCCTCTCTCTCTTTTCTCTCAAATTCACACAAAAAGGAAATAAAATCTAACTAATTGACTTGGGTTGCCTCCCAAGAAGCGCCTTATTTTACGTCGTGGCACGACGTTTTATTTTTTATTTATTTTTTTTGTTTATTTTATGTGGGATCGTGAGCATCCCTTTCGTCATTTCTTTTCTTTGCCCTTTTCCAGTAAGGCCGACCTTTCTTCTTTGTTCCCGACTCAATTAAAGCATTTGGTGTTGGTGGTTCAAAAACATTTAAAGAGCAAAGAGATTGATCTTTAATTTGTTTTTTCGTAGAGTCAAAGATATTGAACTCTACTTTTTGGTCATTGAACTCTAAAGTTAATGAACCACTAGACACATCGATTTTTGTTTTTGCGGTCTTTAAAAAGGGTCTTCCCAAAAGGATGGGCGCTGTTTGGTCATCATTCCCCATTTCGAGGACGTAGAAGTCGACGGGAAAAACCATATTCTCTACTTCTACTAGCACATCTTCTAATACACCCTTCGGGTAGGTACTAGAATGATCTGCTAGTTGAATCACTACACCGGTTTGATGTAGTGGGCCAAGTTGTAGGGTTTTATAAACGGAATAAGGAATGACGTTTATAGATGCCCCCAAATCTAGTAAGGCCTTAGGAAATGTGGTGTTTCCTATCGTGCAAGGAATAGTGAACATGCCCGGATCGTCACATTTTTTTGGAAATTTTTTCTGAAAGACGGCCGAGACATGCTCACTAACTTCAACCTTTGGTTTCCCCTTTAATTTATCTTTCCTTTTTGTTACACATAGTTCTTTCAAAAACTTTGCATAACGGGGAACACTTTGGATTAGTTTAAAGAGTGGGGTATTTACCTCACAATCGGCGAAGGTTTCATAGATGTCCCGGTCATTCTCTAGTTTCCTTGTGTCTTTCAATGCCTCAGGGAATGGAGGGATTGGCTCATATTATGATAGTGGAGGAAATTTTCTCTTCGTTGGCTCCTCCTCCTTGTGGTCAATCTCCTCTTTTTCACTTTCCTTTGCTTGTGATTCCGGGCTACTCCTTAGCATGATGGCATTGACTTGTTGCCTTGGGTTTTGCTCAGTTTGGGACGGGAGCCTACCCGAATCTCTTGCTTCAAGTCGATTTACAGCATTCGAAATTTGGCTAACTTGAGTTTCCAAATTTTGAATGCTTGACTTTGTTTCTTGTTGAAATTGCACCACGTTTTGTTGTAAGGTGCTCATGGTAGTAGCAAGAGTTCGAATCATGTCTTCCGTAGACATACTCGATTGAGAAGGTGGGTTGGCTTGTTGAGGGTTTCCATACCTTAAGTTTGGGTGATCCCTCAATCCGGGATTGTAAGAATTTGAGAATGGGTCATACCTCCTTTGTTGGTGGCTTTGGGAACCCAAGGCGTTGACATGCTCTGTGGTGTCTTCCTGAAGAGTTGGGCATGAGTCCGTGGGGTGCCCTTGTTGTGTACAGATACCGCAGACCTTGACCTCTTGGGTCTTGGATTTTAAAAGGAAATCCTTAACCAAAGAAGTCAAGCCGGCCATTTGACTCGTCAAGCCGTTCACTTGACTTTCCAACGCGTTGTTGGATTCTGCCGCCATAACCCTCCGAGTTGAGGAACGTCCATTATAGTGTCTGGAGTTCTCGGCCAACTCCGAGATGAGATCTCTTGCTTGTGAAGGGGTTTTGTTGACAATGCCCCCTCCACACGCCGCATTCACCATGCGACGATCTTGATCCACAAGGCCATCATAAAAGTAGAGGATGAGGTCTTGTTCGGTGTATCCGTGATAGGGGCAACTTGCACATAGCTTCTTGAATCTCTCCCAATATTCATATAGGGATTCATCATCTTTTTGTTCGATGTTGCTTATTTGCTTCTTGAGTGATGATGAAATAGAAGCGGGGTAGTACCTGTCAAGAAAGGCCTTCTTCATTTGTGGCCATGTAGTGATACTTCCTGAAGGAAGATAGAATAGCCAGTCCTTCGCGGTGTCCTTCAAGGAAAATGGGAAGGCTCTCAGTTTGATCTGCTCCTCGGAGACACCATTGGGGCACATGCTTGTGCACACAATGTGGAACTCCGACAAGTGTTTGTTCGGATCCTCCCCTCGTAAGCCATGGAAGGATGGGAGTAGATGAATGAGCCCAGATTTTAGCTCAAATGTGACCCCCGTATCAAGAGTTGGAAAAGTGATACATAGGGGTTGTTGATTAAGATTCGGAGCTGTGAGCTCCCTCAAAGTCCTTGTCTCAAGAGCCATAGTGATTGGCTCTTCGGTCTCGCTAGATTGAGAACTAGCACTTGATGATTCCTCCGAAGAAGTATTCGGAAATAAATTCCTAAACCTTTCGAAAGCTTGTTCCGTTTGGGGGTTTGTTTGGTAGATGATTTCGTTTATAGATCGGGTTCTTACCATATACTCAAACAAAGCTCAGAAGAAATAGAAATCTTTATACTTCAACTATTTTTTTTTTAATGGAATAAAAAGAAAAATAAATTGCCTTTCCCCGGCAACGGCGCCAAATTTGACGTGCACTTTGTCGTGAGTGCACTCAAAATAAATCGATACTAACACTTATACGTAGTATAGGTGAAGTAGAGTTCGTATCCACAGGGAAAGGAATAACTTTCTTTTTATATAAATAGTAAGTAAAGGGGGGTTTTGATTGTTGAGTGATTTAATTAAATTAAACACGAAGATGAACGAGTTATATGGGATTTAATTCAAAGATAAAAGTGACTTGGCATTGCTACTTTCCACTTGTTGATATATTTTAGTCGATCCTTGTTATATCTATAACTTATCTCCTCTCGAATACTCAATCGAGGAGTATATCCAATTCATCGAGGATAGTTATTAACAACAACCGTTCATTAATAACCCTTACTATTAGTCAAGTATAGAACAACGCCATATACCGACTTGATAGTAGCATTTAATCTTTTAACTCCTTGATGAAATCAATTGAGATTGATAACCTCAACACAACGGTTTCGGTTTAACCAACAAAATTAATCCCTCTTAAGTTCATTAACCACGACCGTGCATTAATAAACCGAAGTTACTTACTTGTGAAACTATCAACGATTAACCATCGGTTCGTTGATCGTTTCTAGTAATAATTAATATATGAAACAAAACTAATTGATCCTTTAAGTAATGTTCAAAATATTAATATGAAATATGAATAGGAATTAATTAATACTCAAGGAAGAATATTAAAGGGAATGAATCCAACTATAGTTAAATATCAAGATGTTAACTAATTGTCATCTTAGTAACACTCCCCGATATTAACATAGAGGAAGGAATAGCTATTACTAAAACCAATGTCAAGATGTTAACTAATTGTCATCTTAGTAACACTCCCCAACATTGATATAGAAATAGTATTTAAAGGAAGAATTAATATTCAAGGAAAAGAAGTTAAGAAAATAACTCACAACTTTACTAATCAACAAGCTTCAAGAGCAATACCAAGAAATGGAAGTTTAGCTCCTCATTTGGAGACTAAACATGCTAAAAGAAATATAGAGAAATGCTATTCTAAACTGAGCTTAAAAGTATAAAGGAATTGGTTTTTTAAAGTGAAGGAAAGGAGGTGTATTTATAGGCTTTTTGAGGTGCAGGCTCGGGTACTCGATCGAGTATATACAGATACTCGATCGAGTATGTGTAGAAATACCAGATTCGAGGTATACTCGATCGATACTCGAGTAGATTTTATATGCATACCCGATCGAGTATACAAGCATACCCGATCGGGTATAGACACTCGAACGTGGGAAAATCTTCTCCTGCATGTTCCTTTGTTTTCGGATCCGATCCGATTTGAAATGTCAACCAGATACCCGATCGAGTATATGTATATACTCGATCGAGTATAGACCAAAATCAGGATTTTTCCTTCTTTTTGTCTTGTACTCTTGCACCTTCCTTCACCATTGATCATTTGATTGATCTTGGACCTGTTTAAGCTCAGAATAAACCTAATATAAACAAATTACAAGAATTTAACAAACTAAACTATTACACCGAAAGTGTGTAATTTCCGAAATATTAAACAATCAAAACTAACTAAAAGCGTAAATAAACATACGGAAATTACAAACGTATCACAATACAACACTAATACGTAGTATAGTGAAGTAGAGTTCGTATCCACAGGGAAAGGAATAATTCTCTCTTTATAGAACTAGTCAAAAGGGGGGGATTTTGGGATTGTATGATTTAACCAATTAAGCACGAAGATGAACGACTTATATGTGATTTAATTCAAAGATAAAAAAACTTGACATTGCTACTTTCCACTTGTTGATATATTTTATTTTAGTCGATCATTGTTATATCTATAACTTATCCCCTCTCGAATACTCAATTGAGGAGTATATCCAATTCATCGAGGGTAGTTATTAACAACGACCGTTCATTAATAACCCTTACTATTAGTCAAGTATAGAACACCGCCATATACCGACTTGATAGTCGCATTATATTTAATCTCTTAACTCCTTGATGAAATCAATTGAGATTGATAACCTCAACACAACAGATTCGGTTTAACCAACGAAATTAATCCCTCTTAAGTTTATTAACCACGACCGTGCATTAATAAACTGAAGTTACTTACTTGTGAAACCATCAACGATTAACCATCGGTTCGTTGATCGATTCTAGTAATAATTAATATATGAAACAAAACTAGTTGATCCTTTAAGTAATGTTCAAAATATTAATATGAAATATGAATAGGAATTAATTAATACTCCAGGAAGAATATTAAAGAAGATGAATCCTACTATAGTTAATATCAAGATTTTAACTAATTGTCATCTTAGTAACACTCCCCGATATTAACATAGAGGAAGGAATAGCTATTACTAAAACCAATGTCAAGATGTTAACTAATTGTCATCTTAGTAACACTCCCCAACATTGATATAGAAATAGTATTTAAAGGAAGAATTAATATTCAAGGAAAGAAGTTAAGAAAATAACTTACAACTTTAATAATCAACAAGCTTCAAGAGCAACACCAAGAAATGGAAGTTTAGCTCCTCATTTGGAGACTAAACATGCTATAAAATAAAAAGAAATACTATTTTAAACCGAGCTTAAGAGTATGGAAGAAGGAGTGAATAAAAGTGAAGGAAAATGGGGCTATTTATAGGTATTTTCAACACCTATGGCTGGATACCCGGCCGGGTATTTGACATACCCGACCGGGTATTTGTCAAATCATATCTTTTCCCCACGTCTTTGTGTTCCTCTGCACGTTGTTTTGCTGGAAATCACCGGATACCCGACCGGGTATATGGAATATCCGACCGGGTATTTGCAAGTTTCCAAGCAATTTCCTCTTTCACTTCATACCCGACCGGGTTTTGCACTAAACTCAGGTTTCTTCATCCTTTTTGCTTCCAAACATGTCCTAAACATAAAGCCCAACTAACTACTACTTACAACAAACAATAAAATGCTAGAAATACGATTACAATCAAATTCAAACTAGTCAACTACAAACTCTAAACTTTTATAAACACCAATGAAAGTAAGGACATGAACGGTATATAAAAAGTGTTGGTGTAATAGTAAAGCAACACATGGTTGGCCTCTAAGCTTAATCGATAGGACTCTCTATTTTTACTCATCATAAACCTTCTTTACTCAGTCAAAACGTTCTCTTTTGGATTAATAGTTGCTCCGTTTTGTTTCACTGAAGCTCTTTCGCATTTCATATTAATTGCAACCATTTATTGTGATTAATAGGATCTTTAGCTGGTGACTGGCTTTATTATTATCCAATGTCTTTAGTTTTTTTTCGTTTCTACTCTAACCATTAGACTTTCGTTTCTAAAAAATGATGAAAGCCAACTTTTTCTTAGCTTTCAGATACACTAACTTAGACAATAATTGATAAAGCAAATTATTATATATAAAAAATTCTTAAGAGCATAATTTGTACTTCGTATTTATCGAATAATCAACATTAAATTATATAAATTGGAGGATGAGACAGTAGTGATGCTAAAGTTCCAATTTTTAGTTTTATTCAGAATGATAAGCACATTAATTAATTACATTATGAGTCTGTTTGGTAACACTGAAATCGGCGGAATCGGCTGATTCTGCTGAAACTTCTGAAGTTCAGAGTGTATTGGCTGATTCTGTTGATTTATGAATAATTATATTTAAAATATATTTTATTGATAAAATAAAGAAAAAAAGATGTGAAAATAGCTAAAGTGGTCATTTACAGTAACTTCTCATGCAATACATTCAGAAAAGTAACTTCAACCTTGCTTTTTCTTATTATTACACAATTCAGGAAATCAAAAGTTACGTGTTTGGTTAAAAAGTTGACTGACAAGTTTGATAAACCGAAAAGCACAATCACCAAATGGGCTCTATATTGTTTTTGCACAAAACTTGCACTAAAAATGCTTTTGTTGGGGTGGATACTTACAATTCAACCATATTTAATTCAATCGTGCGCATTTATCATGTGTAACTTTTATTAATTGTTGCTTCAGTGTTTTAATCGTAGGTAAAAAATAAAGTATTTCATGGGAAAATTGTTTTTTGTTTGAAAAAAGTATGTAACTTTACAAATGAAATCCTTGTGGGGTGGCTTAGTGAGGGATGCCCTTATGATATGTTTGTTTTGAGACACAGGTGGATGTTCAAGGAAATTGAAGGGAAGCTAAAAATATATAGCCTCTGTAATTGGCTAATTGATCTAAATTAAATATGATATAGGATATCCTATCTTTGAAAAGGTGTTGCTCTTTCGACATGATCACATTTGCACAATCCACCAAATCCTAGATTGTAACATATGTCTTTTGAGCATATTACATAACATTGACATTCTATCATAAGGCATTGATAACAAGGTGCACGTGAGTTTAGCATTATCTATTTGTTTTTTGCACTCTAATCATATCTGCATTCTATATCTTTAAAACTTATAAGTGGCATGTAAAAAGTGTTGCTGTGATATCAAGTTTATATATAAGATTTAGCCATTGTGTAGTCATATTTCCATAAAGTGCACTCTCTCCCTGTCAAAAGACATTATATCTCCTTTATTTCACTGTTGCATGTTCCATTTTTTTAGATTGGGTTTGACGTAAGTTTACATTTGTCTCACTAATATGCACACAAGGAGGTGGTGCGGATATTAAGAAAAATGAGTTCATGTGATTCATATTGAATTAATAAACGAAAAATAAAGTAAGGATTTTAGAATCACACAAATTTTATCAAGTTTGATATTAGATAATTTTAGTGGGACGAAACGAAAAGGAAAGTTGAGATAATCTTAGCGGGACGAAGGGGGTAATTAATTACTTATCATATGATTCTCTTCAATTTTGCATTCATTTTTTCCTTCTATATGTATCATTTTTGTAGTCACGGAAACAATAGCCAAATGTTCACGTTATAAGATCTCATTGGGCATTATTCTAATCGCGCAACGCGCGTGGCGAAACTAGTATTATAATGAAAGTAAAAATTCATCACAAACAAATATAAAAATGTATAATAGGGACTAACAATTAGTGCCTATGAGTGGATCTAGCTATTAACGTTTGTTTCGAGGATTTCCACGACACGGCTGCACCTCCTAAAGTGAAAACATATCCACTTGTGGACTTTGAGTCCTTAATGTCAGATATCCAACTAGCGTTGCTATACCCTTCAAGTACAGTTGGATATCTTCCATAGTGCAGTCCTATGTTTTAGGTTTTCCGTAAATACCTCAAAACACTTACTATTGCCTTCCAGTGTTCATCACTGGGGTTGCTAGTATATCTACTCAGCTTGCTAAACACAAAGGTAATACCAGGTCTGGTACAACTCATTAGATACATTAAACTGCCAAGAATCCTGGCATATTTTACTTGAGAAATACACTCTCCACGATTTTTGGTCAGGTGTACGTTTTTATGTAATGACGTCCTTGCCTCTTGATAATCATCCTTATTAAATTTAGTAAGGATTTTATCCACGTAATGGGATTGGCTTAGCGTAAGACCACCAGGCCTCTAATTATTTTAATCCCAAGGATTAAATTGGCCAGCCCCATATCCTTCATGTCAAATTTAGAATTTAACATGCTTTTGGTAGAATTAATCATTAGATTATTGCTACCCACGATGAGTATATCATCCACGTATAAACATAAAACAACATAGCCGTCTACCGTGCTTTTCACATAGACGCATTTGTCACTTTCGTTTATTTTAAACCCATTAATTAACATTGCGTGATCGAACTTTTCGTGCCACTGTTTAGGGGCTTGTTTCAATCCATACAATGATTTAATTAATTTACAAACCTTCTTTTCTTGGCCTGGAACACGAAAACCCTCGGGTTGTTCCATATAGATTTCTTCATCTATATCGCCATTTAGAAAAGCGGTTTTTACGTCCATTTGATGAACTTCCAAATTCCGCAAAGCGACAATTGCTAGTATCATCCTAATGGAATGTATTCTCATCACAGGAGAATACGTGTCAAAGTAATCATGGCCTTTGCGTTGCTTGTATCCCTTTATTACAAGTCTGGCCTTATACTTATCAATGGAACCGTCTGGTTTCATTTTACGTTTAAAAATCCACTTGGATCCCAAGGGTTTACATCCCGGAGGGACATCAACCAATTCTCACGTGTGATTTTTTAGGATAGAGTCCACCTCACTTTTGATGGCTTCTTTCCACATAGGTCCTTCGGTAGACGTTACGGCTTCCATATAAGTTTGTGGCTCATTTTCTACCAAACATGTTAGAAAATCCGGTTCATTTTCTACCATAGTTGTTAGAATGTCGGAATCGAATTCTACCAAATATGTGAGAAAATCCGGTCCAAAGGATTTTTCAACTCTAGCACGTTTGCTACGTCGGGGTTCAGATTCTTCACCGGATACCTTGCTAGTATTTTCCATAGCTACCTCAAACGTTCGTTTTGACGTGCTAGGTCCATCGTTGGACTTGCATGGAAATACGTCTTCAAAGAATGATGCATTCCTTGACTCAATTATTGTGTTTGTATGTACATCCGGATTATTCGAATCGTACATTAAAAACCGATAAGCACTACTATTTTGTGCATATCCAATAAAAATACAATCCACCGTTTTTGGACCTATTTTTATTTTCTTAGGTGTTGGTGCAAGCACCTTAGCAAGACACCCCCACACTTTTAAATATTGATAGGAAGGCCGTCTGCCTTTCCACAACTTGTATGGAGTTTTATCATATTTTTTCCGGGGAACCTTATTTAAAAGGTAATTGCTTGTCAAGATTGCTTCGCCCCACATATTTTGTGGCAGGCCCGAACTTACTAGCATTGCATTCATCATATCTTTCAATGTGCGATTCTTTCGTTCGGCAACACCATTTGATTGAGGTGAATAGGGTGCGGTACGTTCGTGTACTATACACACACTAGCGCAAAAGTCACCTATTGGTGCTTCATACTCACCACCTCGATCACTTCTAACCGTTTTAATCCGTCGATTAAGTTGGTTTTCCACTTCACTCTTATAAATAATGAATTTATCGATTGCTTCGTGTTTGTTTTTCAACAAATAAACATAGCTATAGCGAGTGCTATGATCGATAAAAGTAATAAAATATTTATTACCGCCTCGTGTTTGTATTGATTTAAAATCACAAACGTCACTATGAATTAATTCTAGTGGTTCCGTTTTTCTTTCAACCGATTTGAAAGACGTTTTCGTTAGTTTTTCCTCAACACAAATATCACATTTGTGCTTCACATCAATTGTGAATTTAGGAATGTGTTCCATGTTAATTAATCTACATATAGAATTAAAATTAACATGTCCTAGTCTACCATGCCACACATTGGAAGACTCAAGCAAGTAAGCAGAACGGGTTTTATTATTATTGATAATAATAGTCGTTACATTGAGCTTAAACAGCCCGTCACATGCATACCCCTTGCCCAGATACATTCCCGATTTGGACAAAACTAATTTGTCCGACTCAAAAACCATGCGGAAACCGTGTTTTTTCAACAACGAACCGGAAATCAGATTTTTGCGTATTTCCGGAACGAACAAAACTTAATTTAGAGTCAGCTCCTTGCCCGAAGTCATCTTCAGGACCACCTTGCCCACGCCTTCCACCGCGGAATGAGCCGAGTTTCCCATCCACACCTTCTCACCATTTGATGGCTCAAAAGTTGTGAATAACTCCCGGTTTGAGCAAATATGCCGGGTAGCACCGATGTCCACAAACCACTCCTTGGAATTGGACCCAACGAGGTTGACTTCCGTAACCACAGCCGCTAGGATGATGTCTTCATCCTTTTGCCCACCTTGCACCAAGTTGACGTGAGAATCTTTCTTCCTCTTTGGTGCCTTGCAATCCAAGGACTTGTGTCCATTTTTATTGCAAGTGAAGCATTTTCCGTTGAACTTTGTCTTGGAAACGCCTCCCTTGGGACCGAGCTTGCTATTCCCATTGTTTTTATTTTTGGAGCCTTTTGCATGCTCCACCACGTTGGCCTTGGCGCCGTGAACAATTGGGAGTTTCCCATCGTTCTTCCGATTATCCTCTTCAATCCGCAGAGGGAGGATCAACTGCTCCAAATTCATTTCGTTTCGCTTATGCTTAAGGTAGTTCTTGAAATCCTTCCAAGCCGGCGGCAATAAATGGATAATTGACGCCACTTGGAACGACTCACTAACTGTCATTCCTTCATCTCGAATTTCGTTAAAGATCATTTGCATCTCCTCAACTTGACTCAAAACCGTCTTCGAATCCACCATTTTAAAATCAAGGAATCGACCAACAACAAATTTCTTTGTGCCGACATCCTCGCTTTTATACTTGTGGTCCAAAGCATTCCATAGCTCCTTAGCCGTAGCTAATTTGCTATAAACATCGTACAAAGCATCGTGCAGCCCGTTCAATACGTAGTTTCGGCAAAGGAAGTCAGAATGCTTCCATGCCTTAACCGCATTGAGAGGTTGCACATCTACCTCCCGGTTACAACCGGCGCGTCCTCGGTCAAGAACCTCGCGAGACCGAGAGTGGTGAGGTAAAATATCATCTTTTGCTGCCACCTCTTAAAGTTTAACCCATTGAATTTCTCGGGTTTCTCCACAGAGTTGCTTGGCACGGTAACCATAGGGATTGCCCCTTGGTTGCCCAAAGCAGATGCTCCGTGTTGTAAACTATTGTTTACCGGAGCTCCCCTTTCAGAGTGATTATCGCTCGACACATTCTGCCCAACAACATTCTGATTTTCTTGAGAAATCATTTTGTTTTCTTAATGTTTTTTCCCAAAAACACAAAAAGGATTTAAGTTCGTTCACAGAAGTGACAAACTTCATTTTTAAGATTGTATCCGTATGATACAAACTTAGCAACAAAATACGTTTTAAGATTGTTGGGTGTGTTTCGGAAAATAAAGAAAATTAATTAAAATAAATTAATTAAAATGACTAAAGAAAAATAAGAAATGAGATGGATCAGAATTTAGCCAAAGCTCATGCTACGCACGATGTCCTTAAAACGTATTTGTTGCCTCCCACGGTGCTAGGAGCGTTGCAACAATCGTTTCCCGAGATACGATGACTACGAACTAATGTTTGAGCACACAAAAAAGAGTTCCAGCGAACGAAAACAAAGTATGAACATAGAAGGAAATTTTCAGAGAGACTGGAGGTGTTTTAGAGCTGAGAAATACGTGAGGAATGTGTATTAGCGTGTACCAACGTGTGTTGTTGCAAACCACACGCCAGCCATTATATATGAGGATTTGTTGTGTGTAAATGGTGAATTAATGGACCTGAACGTTTGACATCAATGACCAGAACACCCTGTGAGGGGTTCTGTTCCGAGGCCAACAGAAGACCCCATGAGGGGCTCTGTCACGAGGCCAACAGAAGACCCCATGAGGGGCTTTGTCACGAGGCCATCAGACCACAAAGGAGGTGTTCTGTTCCATAGGCTTCTGTCCAAGCACTTCTGTCTTGAGAGATAGATTTTTAGACGACATTCGTGTCCGCAGGCCGCCCGAGCACGCAAGTCGCGGTTTTTCTTCTCCGATTTCGGGATATGATTTGCACCCCCCTGCACGCGTGGAGAGAGCCTTTACCCTTAGAAATCTTAACTCCTTAAGGGGGAGTCCCCTTATAAAGGGTTGCAAATCCCTTGGGTTTTCCGGTGTGGAAAATAACACACTAGAAACCCATCATTTTTCTCAGTTTTTCCATTCTAACGGGTAAACTTCGAGAATCAATTTCTCATTCACCCGTTATGCGTTTTGAGCGTACCATATATCGAATTGTAGCCCTTAATAAGGACAATTCGAAACCACTTTGACCTGTCCCAAATCGGAAGTGGACCCCACTCAAAAAATTGCCCCAAAATGACCATTTAATACAATTTTCAACACATTTTTCCAACAGAGTCCATTTGGCCGGACAAAATCATTCCTCATACTCTATAAGGCCGTTTCGCGCGCTGAATTGTGTAATAAGTAGAAAAAGTAAGGCTGAAGTTACTTTTCTGGCTGTATTGGCTGAAGTTACTGTAGATGACCATTTTAGCTATTTTTAGATATAATTTTTTTTTATTTTATTAATAAAATATATTTTAATTTTTTTCTTAAATCAACATAATCAGTCAACGCAACCACTACAGCCAGAACTTCATAAATTTGAGTAGGATCAATCAAAACAGTTGATTTTCGTGCAACCAAACGAGCTCTATTTATAAATGGAGAGGCCGTTTGGAACCACTCGATCATTTTCGGCTTATCATGCTTATCAGCCAACTTTTTCACCAAACACACAAGTTTTGTTTTCGCGCGCTGAATTGTGTAATAAGTAAAAAAAGTAAGGTTGAGGTTACTTTTCTAGCTTTTTAGGCTGAAGTTACTGTAAATGATCATTTTAGTTATTTTTACATACTCTCCCCGTCCTCTTTTAAATGTCTCATTTTGCCATATTGGGAAGTCCCTATTTAATTGTCTCATACCTTATTTGGTAAAGTTTGTGTGGCTCAAAATCGTTTTTACTTTATTCTTACTTTATCAATTAATATCAACCACACAAACACACTTTTCTTAAAACTCGTGTCACCCTCTTCCAGGATATTTAAAAGGGGACGGAGGGAGTATAATTTTTTCTTTATTTCATTAATAAAATACTATGTATATTTTAAAAATTATTTTTTTCTTAAATCAATAGAATAAGCCAATGCAGTTACTTCAGGCAGAACTTCATAAATTTCAGCATAATAAGTCAAATCACCCGATTTTCGTGGTACCAAGGGGCTGAGAAATTGTAGGAAAAAATTAAAGATGTCCTGAATCTGATTAAAAAGAAAAAATCAGTGGAATAAACTAGGTGTGGTGATAGTATCTTAGCATCGGAAAAGGGAGCCTAGAGGCGATCTAAGATACGCAGGGACAAATACAGAGTGAGGTGAGGGGACATGCAGAGGAAAGAATTTGCGATGTTTACGATGGAAGACTGACTGAGAGGTTCAAACTTCGAAATAACACATACCATACGGAGGAGTTGTAAAATCCCATCCCATCCTAAAAATAACGGCTGCACTATTGCTCATTCCGTCCAATTCCTCATCATTTTGTCCTTTAACTTTTCACCACTCCTCATTTTAATAATCAAATAAAATCCCTACTAGAGTCTAAATCCCTGTCTTGCTTCAATACTAATGATTACAATTGGAACCCATCTGTTCTCCGATTGGATAACTCTGCACTGATCGATATGATACCATTTTGATTATTCTAGCTTTGAACACACCCACACCCTAAAGGGCCTAAACCCTAGCTAATAACATGGAGATTTGTTTATACAAATGCATGGACAAGAAAAAACATTAGTACCAATTACAAGTGAAATACAATGAATGTCATTTTGGTCTTAGAACTCGTTTGGTAGCACGAAAATCGGCTGTTTTGGCTGATTTTGCTTAAATTTATGAAGTTCTAGCTGAAGTGGTTGCATTGGCTAATTTAAGAAAAAATTATTTTTAAAATCTATTTTATTAATAAAGTAATGAAAAAATTATATGTAAAAATAGCTAAAATGACCTTCTACAGTAACTTCAGTCGATACCGCCTGGAAAAGTAACATTAACCTTACTTTTTTGTTTATTACACATTTAAGCGCGTGAAAACAAAAGTTACGTATTTGGTGAAAAAGTTGCGGATAAGCCCAATAAGCCGAAAAACAATGTTGCGAAACGGCCTCTTAATTTGATACGGTTAATAATTAAGTGGTTCAAAACTATTAGTTATAGAGAATTTACCCAAAATAGGACTAAAAAGGTTTGAAAATTCCAAAATAGGACTGACATGTTTTTATTTCCAAAATAAGACTAATTACTGCCATGTTTTGGCAATACCAGATTTCAAACATGACAGTATTTTCCAAACTTGACAGTAATTACTCCTATTTTGGAAATAAAAAGCATGACAGTCCTATTTTGGAATTTTGAAACTGTTTTACTCCTATTTCGGGAACTTTCCCTTAGTTATATAAGGATATTTGAGTAGAATAAAGTAAAATGATAAAAACCATATATTTCTTGCCAAAAGGGAAACATGACATTCATTTTTAGACAACGCAAAAAGAAACTAAGACAACCAAAATGGGATGAACAGAATATGATTTAGATCGATAGATTAGACAACGGGGGCGCTACCCGGCCACGTGGCTGGAACAAGGTGCAAAAAGAAAGATATCTCAAATTCAACTTAAAACAAATGTGATCAAATTAAAGTTCAACATACATCCTCTCAAATAACTATCCAGTCAGTTCTGGGGCCCTAAAAGGTAGGTGTGATGACAACTTAACTTACATTCTCTCATATAACTGTGCAGTCGATTCTGGGGCTCTTGGGGGTGGTGTGACATTCTTTTTTAGATGCATTGATAAGATAAGACTAACAAATTACTTCATTTTTATCTCAAAATATTAGCCATCAGGAGTAAAATCTTAATGACAAAACAAGTACTACCTCCGTCCCATGTTGGTTGTCCACTTTCAATTTGGAATGATTATTAATAAAATGATTTAAAAGTTAAAATGTTGGTTGAGATTTGAGTAGAATAAAGTGAAATGATAAGGATTATATATTTTTTGTCAAAAAAGGAAACAAGATATTCATATTGAGATAACTCGAAAAGGGAAGTAGGATAACAAAAAAGGGACGGAAGGAGTAAGATATGAAAATCTCACAATACTGGTCATCGTTTCTTAGGAGGGTCGTTTATTCGGCACAAAACCAAGAGCAATGAAACTCATAAGTCATAACCCCATCTATAAACAAAATAACCCGTTCTGTCCATAAACGAAACTCCAACCGAAACTCCGCAATAAAATGCCTACATGAATGCCCGGCCTATTGCCCTATTATTTGTGAAGCTTCCTTGCAACTTGCAAGGGTAATCCAAAAACATATACCACTAAGCTATACTACTAGCTGTTTAGCTCCATCCAATTAACATTTAGACATGGAGAAATGATGTAGTTATTAAAAAGTGAGTTTATACGGTTTGAATTGATAAAGTAGAAATAAAATAGGAATAATTTAAAACTACACAAACTTTACCAAATTTAATTCGGACAGTTTTAGTGGGATTGTCTGAAAATGAAATACTCCCTCCGTCCCAGGGAGAAGTTCCCGGGTTGACTTTCACACATATTTAGGAAATAAAGTTACTGAGGGGTAAATTTTACTGTTTGGCACTGTTTCGACACTGTTTGACACTCTTTCGACACGGTTTGGCACTGTTTCGACACTGTTTGGCACTGTTTTGCACTGTTTGACACTGTTTTGATGTAGGATAACTTTCCATTTAGGGAAATGGGAACTTTTTGTTGGGACTACCAAAAAAGGAAAGTGGGAACTTCTCCCTGGGACGGAGGGAGTATATGATAATATTAGCGGAACGGATGAAATATTATTAAATGAGATCACCTAACTATTTTAACACACAAAAATAAGTACCACACTTTAAAGAAACACACAAAGCTTAATTTGTTTTTCAGTAAAAAATAAATGCTTAACTAGAGGATTTTATATTCTTAACCGGTTCACAATTAGTAACAGATCCTCCGATGGAATCTCTCCAACCAAGTCCAAATAGTACATTATTGTCCACTCAACAATATCAATTGCTAGAAAGATCCAATGATTGTTCCACAAGTGTTGTGTGATACTCCATAATAGTTATGTATTTATCGATTGCTACCACAAATGATAGGGAGAATTGATGTTTGTACTCACCCTTATACACATTTTTGTTTAAAGAAAAATACATATGAGTTAAACAATTTGTAAAACCCTCTGATAGAGACAATTTTGAATGGCTAAAGGAATAATTTGCTACATTTGGTAGACGATTGTGGCCTTTAGAAACTATGCTTATGTAATATAATATAGTCCGACATAGTGTTTTGATCTTTTTATTTTTCTTTTAACAAATGCTTTTATCTTCTTTGGACAAGGGTATGGGTGGTACTTGAGGTAAGGAATTAGAACTATCCACATGAACTAACTTTATCCTAATCTTAAGACAAACAACGTCATTTCGAGCTTCAATGTCATCTTAATCTTTTTCAGTTGATCAAGCTAAGTGTTGTCAATACTCCAAATGAAAAATATCGATTTATTTTTAAATAATTTATTTTTCATGTGTCTTCCTTCTTCTTACTATAACACTTGAGATTTAATTTAAACGGATTAATAGGACTACTCATACAAAAAGAGGTGTATCTCCTCCTTTTAAGGGAGCTCCATCACCTAAGAATTCCAAGTTATATTAAGCATGCATAGGAGTAGTCTTGGGATGTGTGACCTCATGAAAAGTTTCTCAGGGCGCGAAAGAGTGAGGACAAAGTGCGTGGTAAAGGCTCGGATCCTATGAGTCAGGATGTTAGATTTACGCTTTCTATTGACGCCCTTTGGCTTTCACTCTTATAATCAATATCTTCCACTAATTTAAGGGCACGTTGAGCAGACAAGGTTGCAGGAGGTTGTTCTCTTTCAACTTCATTGTTGGACAACTTTTAGATCTTTGAATCTATGATTATGAGGCAAAAAACAACGGTAACCCTGTACGTGTGCACATTTCTTACTGGATTTCTCTTTATATATCCCGAATCATGTTTTCGTTTTCCCGCCATCATAAATCTTACTCGTATAATTGTATTAAAAAAATACAGAATATTAAATGAGTTAATGATTTATAAATACACATTCAATCCACTATTTTAGTTTTAATTGCATGTAAATAAAAGATTATAAGTCTACAATATATCGTTCAAGCAAAATAAAAAGTTACAATTTTAATATATCAGCATACTTATAATACACCCCAAATCTCCAACTCTACTCCCAAACCGAGTCAGTCCATTAACAATTTATAAACTAATAAAAGATGTAACGGATAAAATGACTAATAACTAAACTGAAAATCCTTCAAATAAATTAAAGCAATTACTCAATTAGTAAAGTAAATAAAAGACCTTCCATTCAAAAAAAAAGTTAGTAAAAGACCCAAGACTCAAAAAAGGCAAGCCGTATGCCATTCTCGCAGCTTCGACCTTCGACCTTCCGCCTTCATACTCGTCCACCAGGGAGCGGATTTTTTTAGATTATGAATTACGGAGTAATATTTAATTAAACATTTACAGTTAAAGCTGAAATTCATACATAATACTATTAGGCTTATTTCTAAAATTAGAGGTCCCTACAATTTTGGAGGCCCTAGACATTTGTCTAGGCTTCCTGACCCTAAAACCGGCTCTGGCTGTGGGAATTGTGTGGATTGACTTCGTCACTTGAAAGAGCTCAAGTTTGGGCTGTCTGGCCACAAGTTATCAATATGGCGCCAAGCAGGGTGTTCATTGGATGGCGCAGTTTTCTATCCTTTAGACGTTGGTTTGTATTCCATCTCACACATGATATTATATATTACCTCCGTTCCACTCAACTTTGCTAAATTGATATTAGGTGGGAAATTAAAATAGTAAAAACGGTGTGAATAAAGTTTGTATAGAGAAAAAAGAAACGAGTAGAGCCACAAATTCATTAAGAAAAGTGGCAATTTTTTTAGGGACACGTAAAAAATAAAAGTTGACAAAGTCCAGTGAGACGAAGGAGTATATCCAACAAGTTACAAACAAAAATTGTTCCGAAATTTATAGGGTTTGATATGGGCTTAGTTTTGGTCGGTAACTTAGAGAGTTAGTTATTTTTTTCAAAGAAAAAGATAAATGGAGTTCTACTATAAAATTAGAAGCATTGTAGGAATGATACGATTTAATTGTATATTTCATTTATACATGGCGCACTATTAAATAATTCTAGTACTAGTTCTATTCTTCTATTCAAGACTAAATAATCTTATTTATAATTGTCCAAGTAAACTATTTAACAAACTTAGAATTGAATAATGTACATGACTCAAAGCCTACACTATTTAACCCAATTGGTTTGAAAGCCTTTATATGAACACTTTAACTATTAAGACTAGAACCGGACTATACTCGACCTGAGTTCATGCACACCAACCTATATGTAAAATTTTCTAGGTTCATCAATGATTTTAATTATTCTTTCACAGTTTAAATTTTGTATATATCAATAATGTCCACCAATATACTCGTACCATATAATAAATAATCTATATTTATCCTATTGTTTTTTTTCTAAAATCGATGAAGATAACTATCACTTAAGCCCATCGAAATCATTTCAAACACACATATGACACATATAAAACTTGATCATCTTCATCATTCAATGAAAAATGGTCTTATACTGAAATACGAATATTAGGAACTGAAATTTGAAAGATTCGTATACTGATAACTGATACCACACACATATGTGTGTTTATTCCCCCAGTCTGACTATTTGACTGAATTTCCGTAGAATAATTAATACAATAAATCATGAGATCCATTTCTAAATATAATGAAGCAAACGGCCGGATGTATATTTATGATTGCTGGTCGTATAACCTTAAAAAGAACACAACGTCGTACACAAACCAGGCCAGCTGTTCCAATTAATACTACGTATTAAGAACATATATTACGTATATATCTTTAATAATAAAACGTACTACTCGGCCGCCGGGCCGGCGGCCGGATTTGTATAAATAGTAATTACAATAAAGCATTGACCTTTCATTAAGTACGTTTTACACAAAGTGAACTATCAGAAGTAGACTGATTTTAAAAGAGAAACCCTTCATCAAGATAAGTAATTATATATATAATAATTAAGCTAATGTGTCATTAATTAGGTGAAATGGTGAGAGGACGAAGTGGAAAGATTATTGTACGAGTTGAGGCTGAGCTCGAGAGAAGCCATCGCCCGGGCCGCCGAGCCGCCGCCGTTGTCGTCATAGCGGCGGCACCACTGGTCCGCATTGCCGTAGTAGCAGCCACCGTAGGCGGTGGCGGCCGGCATGTGGTGGTCGGCGTGAATTGGGAAGAGAGGGAGGGTTTCTTGATCCCTTTCTTGATCGTCGTGGTCCTCTTCTAGGGTTTCATGAGCGGCCCTGATCTTTTCAAGAAACGGGTAGTATGGTGGGGCCGGGTTGTATGGGTGGTGGTGATCCACCCCTACCCACGCATAGTTGTGATGATTATGAGGCGCCGCCGCCGCCGCCACGTGACATCCTCCGCCGCCGTTGCTTCCGCCGCCCGCTGATATCGAACAGTTCTGCTTTTGTTTTTTCCCATTAAACAATTACAATAACATTAATTAATTGCTAAAAGCAACGTCGTACCCAGAAATTAAAAATTGATAAACATGATCATTATATTATGAAGAAGAAAAAACCTAGGTAGCCGGCCTCTACTTACCCGAAAACTCCGCTCCATAGCTACAGTGCTCCCATAGCCATAGTTCCCTATCTGCCCAACACTCACTACGCCAGGCGAAGAAGCTGAGAAATAAGAAAATAAAAGAAAAAAAACCCAAATTAGTGACATAGTTAAGATAATTAATTTATGTATGTTTCTTTTCTCAAATTCAATTTACCGAAGGAGCTCGCAAAAGACAGTTTTGGTTTGGGGAATTTGTATAAAAACTAATTGTGTCATATCAAATAGGATAACTAGCATAACTATTTTTGTATGAATTTCTATATACAAGTATAATGTTATTTTTTATTCAATAAATGTTTTTCTTTTGTCATTAATCAGAAGTAAAATTTAGGAGTAAAATGTAGTCAAAGATTTAATTTTTAATCTTTTATTACGAACAATAATTTCTCTTGGCTCATTATCACAGTACAGTTTAGTACCTCAGTTTCAGTTTTCTGATGTTTTAAAATCCTCCTCCCAATTAGGGTTCTGAGTGTTTGGGAAAGACAATTCATAGAGTGAGAGAACATGAAGAAAACTTATGGATTAAAATTTAAAGTGCCATTTATTTATTATTTACTTCAAGAGTAATATTTTGTTGAGGTTTCAAAAGGATGATCTTTACAAAGTCATTAATTAAGTATAAGGTGCCTTATTAAATTATTTTAATTTAAAAGTAGAAAGCTCATTAATTAATTGATTAAACCTTGTGGATTATTGAAGTTAGAGCACTGATCAGCAGCGGATCTCCAAACGCCTCTCTGCATTTGCATGGAAAAGGCTGCGGCGGCGTCCGGCGGGACGACGGTGAGGCGTTTCTTCTGGCGCTCTCGAGCTTTGTGGTTCTGGAACCAGTAAAAGACATTCTTGCCCTCGATCTTCCCGTACTGCCGCAGCTTAGCGGAGATCCTCTGAATCTGCTCGGCGCTCGGGGACCTAACGCCATTGTTGTAGTAGAGTTCCTTCAAGATTCTTATCTGCTCCGTCGTGGGAGTCCACCGCGTGCTGCTCTGCCGGCAAAGGTACCCGGCGGCACCGCCGTTGCTCTTGCTCCCTCCCCCTCCCCCCTCTTCGGGGTTCCCATTCTGGGTTTGGGTTTGATGGGTATAGTAGTTTTGTTGTTGAGGTTCCATTGCAGAAGCAGAAAGGTTCTGCTTTAGCTTTCTTGCTGGTGGAAGTAGAAGACAAGAATTTAAGAAAAGGGAGAGTAGAAAGGAAGAGAGAAAAGTAGGTGGTTTGTTTCTGAGAGATTCATGAGGTGGTGAAGGATGGCTATAAATAAGTGGATAGGGCTTGTGAGGACATTCTATGTTTCATCGTATAGTACAATATAATCTCAATTCAACAGTTATTCTTATGTTCTCTTTGTTGTAACATGGTTGGTGTATTTGGTGGTTATTTTGAGGGAGTGGTTTGGTAAAGGTGAAATTATTCTTTGTTGTGTTAGGTAATTATGGAATTGAGTGAATCACTAGAATAAGTTGGATGTAGTAAAATTGGAGATATTATAATTGAAAGTTTGAAACAGCTAAGTTTGTTAAAATATGCCTTTGAAAAATAAAGTCTATTAAAATATGGAAAAATTAAATTTAAGATGTTGTACTCCTTATATTTTTTAAAAAGGTTAAGAAAAAACTAAATGAAAAATGCTATCTTTCGACATTTCAGTAAAAAAAAAACTCCAAAGTTTTTTATTTTTATTTTTACATAAAAAGTAATTTAGTGCATAAAATCAAAAGTTGAGTGTTTTGTAAAATATCGGTTGAAAAGACAAAATTAGAAGTTAGAAAGTAGGGACTTAATCTACTAATAAAATTGTGACTGAAATAGTTGAATTGGCTAAAGTAAGAAAAAGAAATGTAATATACTCCGCAAAATTTGTTGCACGAAAACGCGAAAATCATGAGGAAACGGGAAACGAGAAATGTCAACTTTTGCTCAAAAAAGATCGATTAGTTTGGAAAGTTTCGAAAAAGTTTCCATAGAATTTTTTAAACGAAAATGTACTCTTTTCTGAGAGTTTCCGTGTGTTTCCACAAAATAAATAAAAATTTGTATGAATATGCGAAGACCGTCCCCTAAATTTGTATGAATATGGGAAAATTTCTCTTATATTATTCTATAAGAGAAATAATTAATTTTACATTTACTTAATTTTAGTGTTACATATTTTAATTTTTAATGCGTGAAATTAAAAATTTACACTTTGATAGGGAATAATAACTACTCCATAATAAAAATGATAAGTTAACAAAAAGAATTACCAAATAAGTTGTGTATACTTGGACCGATCTAAAGTAATGTTACTTAGGAATGTTTAATTTAGTGTACAGGGGTAATTGGGATGAACGGACCATTTAAACCGATTGATCTATGTAAAATTAACGATCACATAAACGGACCTCCGGTGACTTTTCTGGAAACAGAGCTAACGATTTTATTGACTTTTTCATCCTATATTCAAATTTGTAGGGCAATACGGAGTAACCAGATTCATTTTCTTTTTCTATAATTGTCAAGGGTTTTATATAATGAGTTTCTTAACTTCAAAAAATATAGTAGTGTTACAGGAAATTTTATTTTCAAACTTATGTTGCTATTAATGATCAATATTTGATGATTGTTTTTAATTTCTTCAGCAACCGAAACCATATGAAAATTCTCAAATCTCAATGTTCAATATTATCTGTTCGATTTAGAACCCGTAAATTATTGTTCCTCATAATGTAATACGGAGTGAATTATTTATTTTTATACTCCGCATGAAAAAACTTGATCTTTGGAACAATTGATATGAATGAGAGGTATTGCCGATTTTAATTAATCATAAAGTCATTTCTATTTTTTAATTAATCATTATTCAAGAGATATCTCCAATGGAGTCGGGGGTATTCTGAGATCTAGCGCCGCATCTGCTATGGAGATTTGGATGGACAGAGGTGGATCCATGAATTTTGAGGTGCCCTGAGCTGAATATGAATTATACTATGTTTAAATATTAGTGGGGTAGGCTAAATTTGAAAAGTGGAAAAATTTACATTAAAATTTTTGATTTTTTTAAATTGCTTTGAGCTTCAGCCTACCATAGCCCATACATAGATCCTCTCTTGTGGATGCAGCTACGCACGTGTCCTTTTATCCTCAATCCATAGATTTTGTTCCTGAAATTTCATCCGGTAGATTTTGTTCACCAACTTTCTTGTGGGCGTGTAATCTCTCTCTGGGGCGATTTTCGCCGCTAGGGTTTCTTTGTCCACTATTGGCTCTACCGAGGAGCGGCCGCCGGGAGGTGGAGATCTGTCAGAGAGTGGGGCGAGGTCTTGCAAAAGGTGGGCGGCTCTACTGCTTTTGTGAGACGTGCGCAACCGAGACTCATTGTGAGGTCTTGCAAAAGGTCTGCCTCAACGGCACAAGCGGGGTTGTTCGATGGATTGGAAATCAATACGAACGTACTAATGGCAATCGGCGAGGACATTGAAGAATTGAGTTTTGACGATTATGATGGAGGGGAAGTTGTGACGAGCGAGAGGAAGGCGACCTTTCTGGTGGTTGGCATGATAGGGTTTCACACGAATTCTGTAGGGGGCCGAAGTTCTCTTCTACCATACCACAACAGCTCGCCCTCCTCCGGAACCACCTCCGTGCAAGGAAGCAATTTGGGGAAAGTTTTTATTTTCGTATTATTTTTTCTTTCGCAGTACTTGTTTTTATTTCAGTTCAAGCAGGTTTGGTCGGAATATTTTGATTTTTGATGACCTTTTGATAGGCAATGCTTCATTTTCGGTCGTTTTAGGTTTCCTTTTGCCCGTTTTGTGTCTAGCGAGTCAGGTTGCTTTGTATGGGCGACTGACTCTAAGTCTATTTCTAGGGCTTAAGATCGGATCTGTAACATCTGTCCGGATTTTGTCTTGTTGTTTTGCTCTATAGTAATGGAAAGCTGTTTTGATGATTAAAGAAAATCATAAAGTCGTTTCTAATTATATACTCCCTCTATATTACATAATCTATCTCATTTGCTTTTGCACGTAATTTAAAATAATTATTGTACACTTTATAAAAAGTAAGAGGTTTTTAATACTATAGCGCTACTGTAACTGCTTTTAGGGTAAACTTTTCTTCAAAAAGAAACGAGACAATTAATTGATACGACCTAAAAAAATATGAGACAGATAAACTAATAAGGAGGGAATATTAAATTATTGTTATAGTTTATGTACTCATTTATTTATTACTTTACGTAGTACTACATCCGTCCCGTTGGAAGGTTCCCATAGCAAAACGGCACGGTTATTTAGGTGTAATTAAATAAAGTATTTCAAGTATATTTTGAGAAATAATTTTAATAAGTATATATTCTAATGTAGTTAGTATTGATAACTGTGATGTTATAAATTTATTATTTTTAATATTTGATGATTAATTTGTCACTTAAGATTTTTAATTGTTTCCTAAAATGGAAATGAGAACCTTCTAATGGGACGTCCATAAAAGGAAAGTGGGAACCTTCAAACAGGACGGAGGGAGTAATAAATTTTAGTGAGAATAATGTATTCCAATCATGTTAAGATTTCACCGATACGCGCTACCGACCAATCATTTGACCAATGAAATGATATGGCAATTGCTATTAGGGGTGTAAATGAGTCAAGCCGTTCGTGAGCTGCTTGTGGATCGCTCGGGAAAAGCTCAACTCGAGTTCGGTCATATTAAGCCCGACTTGAGTTCGGCTTGACACGAATAGTTAACCAACTCAATTCAAGCCTATTTTTTTTAGGCTCGTGGCTCACGAGCCTTTGTGTCATATTTTATATATAAATATATATGTAATAATTATATATATACTTTTTTTGAAATATATATTTTTAATTTAGGACTATTCCATTTTCAATGCTTATCACATAGTATATTATAATAGTAATAATTACAAAAATAATAACATGTGTGTAGTATTAATATTATAACCATAATCTGTAATAATTAATTATAATATGTACTCTTAATATTTATTGACAGTAAAATAAAGAATAAAAATGTTAGTAAATGAGAGATAAACTAAAAATGAGAATGAATAAGTAGACATATAATATTTTTAGCTCGAGCTCGAGCATCTTATTCGAGTTCAAACCTATAAAAATTAATTAGCGAAACTTGACCCGAGCTCGAATCAAGCTCGAATGGAGCTCGATCCGAGCTCGGTTCGTGATCGAGCTTGAATTATTTAACTCGTCCAAGCTCGAGAACAGGCTCGAGCTCGTGAATTCTTATCAAGCTCAAGCATACCCATGCCCGGGCTCGGCTCGGCTCGTTTGCACCCCTAATTGCTATCAATTTTCACTTTCTCACTATATCTATATCTAATTTTCTCACAAGTTTCATTCCTAAGTTGTGTTCTTTTTATATACTCTATAGTTTCTACGTCTATATATCTGTTTTTTCATATGAATATCATAATCATATATTCATATATGATAGCTTAATAGTACATACTTATTTTATTATGCATTCATGAATCATGCATTGGAGAATTGCTCTGTATAAATGGCATTTAATTGAATCATACAACAATAATTACAATAAATCTAGGCTTAAAATCTTCTAATATAAATTACAATAAATATAGGTTTAAAAATAAAAATCTTCTAATATAAATGGCATATCGACTTTCATCAGGATACAGATGTAAATATTATAAACATATGAAACTTCAATATCTAATGTACATTTTTTTGGGATCACTTTTCCATCAATAAATTGGCTATAGGATCAAATTCAACTCCGCTCATCAAACATGCATTGGCAAATTTTACAGTACCCTCAAAATACCATACCTTGTATATATGTGGACTAACCCAGTAACAACCCGAATACCCCCGTATTACAATTGGACACTTTAAATGAAATATTAATAAATGATAAGATAGATGAGTTGGACAATGAATATAATGACACTTTAAATATTACGGAGTAATATTATTTGTGAGTACCTACACACTCAACATACATATTTGGAGAACCATCTTTCATCAACCGCTTATCTCTATTCTCTACTTGCAATTATTTTATTTTTATGCTCTATAAAATTGATACTTTCAGTCTCTATCCATGATGGGACGAGGAAAGAATGGTCCTACCAAAATAAAAAATTGACGTAATAGTTTGATACTCCGTATATTTAAGCAATCAATAATCTTTCCACTTATGGAAAAGGAAAAAAACGATAGAGCCAATTAGTATTGCTTTTAGGGTTTAATGCACCAAACCCCCCTGTGATTTGGAAATTTGGCGCATTAGCCTCCTGTGATTTAAAAAATGCGTCAAACCCCCCTGTGTTTTAATTAATCATGCGCCAAATCCCTTATGTGAACAAATTCAATTGTCAAATAAAAGAAAAATGATTAACATTTTTGTATGATTCAGAGAGTTTGACATATTTATTTGCATATTCAATCAAAATATTAGGAAAAGTGATTTTCAAATCGTTAAATTTATTCATAAAAGATGTTCTGTGCATGATTAATTAAAACACAGGGGGGTTTGACGCATTTTTTAAATCACAGGGGGCTAATGCGCCGAATTTCCAAATCACAGGGGGGTTTGGTGCATTAAACCCATTGCTTTTATAATATACTCTTCACATCCATGCCATTTCAAACTACCTTAGTTAGTTACTCTTTGAGAGTCTATTGGATCAACTACTCCCAACGTACGTTGTTAATTGGTATCTCCAATTTTGTCTGGTCACAAAAATTAAAAGTTGGAATAGTATAACTTAAAGTTGTGCACCTTTGCAAAGAAAACAAAATTAATAGGGATGTTTTTACTTGGATTGAGTTTTTAAGATCTGTTCTAGTGCGCTTTGATAAATTTTTGGTCTCTGTGTATTTCACTATCGTTAAAGTCTGATCTGATCTAAATTGATCTGATATGATTTGGAACTGAAATAAGTTTAATTAAAAAACATCATAGGAATCGCATAAACTTTACCCACCAAGGAAACAAATGAATTTTTATTTGAATAGACGAAAAAAGAAATTATAAAATTTATTTTGGAGAGATAGTATAAAATATTTCATAAGTAGTATTTCTATATTTTACTTGTATACAAAATTTTCAATAAAGTATGCATGTCATTTAACTTATTTCAAGAATTGATCATAACATAAACACTAAATGCATGAGGAGTGTATATTCAATTCAAAATAGTGATTGCACTGCATTAATTATTATCCTGAAGCTGCAAAATAAGTTTGTTATTGTTTAGGATGATAGAGAATTTGAGGAGTATGAATTGGGTGGTCTGGGAAGGAGCACATGGAGGTGATAAAGAGAGGAAATCACTGGGATATCTGGGAGAGAAGGACTGAAGTTGACAGAGCATGGGACAAGAAAAAGGAAGGGACAAAAGAGGGACTAGAAAGAAAGAAAGATGGATAGAAAGAAATGAGTTAATTGGAATTCAGAATCAGAGAAGGGTTTGCTTGGATGAAAAGGCATAACCAAAAAGTTACTTTGATGATTGTATTTGTAAGTTAAGTTCAGAGAGGTAAAAAAAAATTAAACAATTGAAGAAATGTGTAATTCATAAAATTAGATGCTTTGAATGCACTGAAGGTGAATTGAAAGATAGCATAAGAGAGAATTCTGATTGAATGAATGAACCAGCTGATTGTTTCTTCCCATATCATGGAGTTCGTTTTCAATTCAAAAATAAGACCCAATTATTATATTTGTTGTGATTAACTTATTACATAATAATATTATCCGCACGTGTTAAAGAGTACTTTTTTGTTATAAATAAATATGTTCTTTTTTCAAATATAAAAACAGCCAAAAAAAAGATAGAGCTCTTTAAGTTAGCCATTATTATTTTAGGAAAAATAGTTTTAAATAACACCAACTATTACTCATAAACTAATAGTAATACATACTTTGAAAATGATTTCCAACAATACCAACCATGTGAATACACAAAAAAAATATGGAACTACTCTTTAATAAAAAATTCGGTCATTTGAGACATTCAAAAAGAATATCAAACCATCAAATAATTGATACTTGAAAATAGGTTCACTTATTTGATTTTTTAAACTTAGGACCTGTTTGGCAACGGCTGCAACGGCTGAAAAGCCTGAAAAGACTGAATTTGCAGAAGTGAAAGTGTTTGGTAATATATTGACTAATATGGCTTATTGAATGTAGAATTACCATAACGGGTATAAGCTTATTTGTGTTAAATGTATGGATAGGAACTATGCTAGCAAGTTATTTTTGCTTAATTAGGTGATTATAAGATTACTTAATTATCTAATTACTTTGGAAAATTTGCTCTTACTCTTACGTTGAAAATACCAAAATTATTTTAGCCCTTATAGCGTTATACGTATTGCACTTTATTTATAGATCTTAGAACTAATTATTAGTTATATTGAAGAGTTGTTTTGGTAATTATTTATAATCAAACATTTGAAATAGAAGTTGTGGTTCTGGTTCTGGAGCAAGAAACGTACGTAGATGCATCCAGGCCAATAACCTACAATTTTGGTGCAATGAATTACGAAGCACGGGTAGAATAAAAGAAGGATAGATCAGTAATTACTTCCCCAAACAGTACAATAATAACTTTCAGCCGAAAAAGGAGGTCATGGCTTGCTTTTTTGGCTGAAAATAAAAATAAGCCATAACAGCCCATCTCACGAGTGTTTGGCATTTTTTTTTGCATTTTAAGGCTTTTCAGCCATTTTTTGGTCCTCCAAACGGCCACTTAATTTTTGATGATGAGTTAAATGACTGATTTTTCCAGTGAAAATGGTTCTATATCACTTTTATTGCATATTTGAATAGTAAGCATTATTAAAAGCTATTTCCAAAATACATACTATTATACGTGTTATTATTGACTCATGAAGGATGGTTCTTATTATTTAAAGTTATTTACTCGATATTTTAAGAATTGATTTCACTTTTTGTCCTACGAGTTTTGTGCCAATTACATCTTTAGTCCACGTCTTTCACTTTGTCCACTTTTGGTTCTTGATTAGTGTTTTTAAACCGTTTGTAGTCCTTTTCCGGCGAATTTAACCATCGGAAATCATCCCGGAAGGACCATATATGGGTGAAAATCCAATAGTCATGTATCAAAAGTGGACAAAGTGAAAGATGTGGACTAAATGTGGAATTGACCTAAAACTCGTAGGACCGAAACTGGAATTGATTCATATTTTAATAATATTGTTAATTAATTTATTATTCCATAATATTTTTCTTTCAAACTAATATTTTCATTAGCCTTTTTGTAACAAAAACTCATACGGAACACATTTTATACTTCCTCCGTTCTTAAATATAAGTGCAACGATCAACATTTCACATTTGACAAGACACAACTTTAACCATTAATATATAATTTTCTATTATTAAAAAAAATTAAAAAATCAGATTTTGAAAATTTACAATGCGACAAATTTAGTAATATTCTTTTCAAAAAATTTTATCAATACATCAACAAATAAAATGTAGTCAAAGTAGAATATGTGAATAGTGTAAAATTTAGAATGTTGCACTTATTTAAGAACGAAGGTTCTACCATTTTCGCCCCCATGCAAATTAGAGTTTGGCCGCCACGGCTTTGAAATTCTGAAAAAATTAGAGTTACCTCTATTATATTTGATCAACTTTACCAAATTTTCTCATTTGATTATCTCAAATATTTTTCATTTTCAGTTAAAATAATTAATACTGTGGTAAATATTAGTTTTCGCTCCTTTGCACAATCACAAATCAAATACTTTGAACTTTTTATTCTGCTTATCGTCATCGATCAATTAAACATGATGGTGTCAAGCAAGACAGACTAACAGAGGAAGCCTAAAGTAAAGGGTATATATATTAACAAAGATAAAATATTTTCAACAGGATTAACATATAAATTAAATGAGTGCACAATTAGGACCACAATTATTGTCTTACTATAATATGACTCATTCGCTCATAATTGAGGAACTTTATAATTTTAATAGGATAAAATAAGTCTTATTTTAGGATAAAATATCATTACTCGTATTTATATGTTATATATATATATATATATATATATATATATATATATATATATATATATATATATATATATATATATTTTCATTCTATTTAAATCAATTTTATTATTAACAAAAAGAAAAATATATTAGTGTTATAAATTAAGTTATGGAAAACCGATAAAAATTATACTCCCCTTTCCCCAGTTACATATTCGATGTTCACGTATTCTTTTTGTGACATTCTTGGATGAAGTTTTCTTCCTTATTTAATAATAAAATCTTATGAATTTTCTCCACTATTCTTTTTTTTTATAGTAAAACAGGCAGGCGGCTTTATATTAAAATCAAGATCGCAAACAAGGCAATATTCAGACAAACTTTATAGATCCAATCGTGAACTCTAGGAGTAGACATAGAATCAGTCAGCTCATAAAAAGCAATCTGACTCGCTAAACCTGAAATGGGTAAATTTAAGCCTAAAATGAACAGATCTGAAACTATGCCTATCAAAATAACTCCAAAAATCCAAACATTCAAACCAAATCCACTCTGACTAAAACTAAAACTAACACTACTAAAGAGAAAATAATATTGCAATAAAAACTTTCCGCAAAACTCTTCCTAGTATGGAGGTGGTTCTAGAGGAGGACGAGCTCTTGCAATATGTATGAATACAAACTCAACCATCGTCGAAGCGGCCGACCAAGGCTTCATGATCCATCTGCAATCCGTTCATCCACCAACGTTATCTCATCTGACATAGTTGTAATCCCAAGCATCAGAAAACTTAAAATCAGAATAATCTGTTGTTTCAATCCCATACTGATAGGACGACGGAAAATCTCAACCCCTACAAAGAGGGGAGACGGCCGCTAGGTTTTAGAGAGAAGCGAGAGTTACCTCTCTCTAGGTTTTTTTCCACTATTCTTAAATAATACTATCCTATATTACTATAGTGGATTACACTACTATATCTCTTATTGTGAAAATAGTGGTAGAGTAACAAATTATGCCAAGGTACGAGAAATATTACTATCCTATACTCCATGACAGAGTTATATGACAAGTGCAACATCACCAGTTTCCAACTTACCTGTACAACCTTTCGTTATTAAAAAAAAGGATGAAATCCCACATCTGAAGTCCCAATACGGTCGATCGAGCAATTAATTAGGAAGATGTAAATTGGATTTTAATTATAAATTGGTAGATAGCGAATGTGACTTTGACTCATCACAATTGTCATTATTTGAACCCGAGGCTTACCTCTTGTGGCATCCCTAGCTCAAAAAATTTTAATTCCAGGAAGAGCAGAAAATTCGGTCCTATCATAGTAACTTCAATTCGGTGTTCAACAAAGTAGGAAGCTATTTGAGGATTGTTAAGGAAAAGGGGAGCTCCATTCTATAATTTTGAAGTTCGAAGAGCATATGGTGAGAAGCAACATCCCCTCTCTTTTTTGAAGCAACAACCCCAAGCTCGCTTTCCTCAGGCTTACTCTGACGCATCAGACAACTTTTATCATTCCGATGACTCTTTCTACACAGACAATTTCTTAGGACATGCAATCGAAAGCGATCGATGTCCTATTTCAAACCAGGAAAAAATTAGGAAGTCCAAATTTACTACCAAAAACTGCCTGCTAATGGACAATTTGAACACACAGCTCAAATTATACAGGAAATCTCATAAAAACAGAAGGCGACACTGCATGAGGACAAGATCACAGTCCAGAGATCTCCATTGGCAGGTCTAGTTTTTGTCCTTTCATTTTCCTTTCTATATATTTTTTTCTTTTTTCTTTCTTCTTTTCATTTCACGCATTGTACTATTTACTTTTATCAATAAAACTTTATTTTGTATTTTTTGAAGATGTTCCGAAACTTTCTTCCTTTTCATTTTAAGAAATGATTTGTGGGGTTAATTAACAATCTTTCTCCTTTTTTCTTCAACAATAACCATATATTTTTATTATACTCAAAAAGTTTTTCATTTCAAAACGGAAAGAATAATGAGAAAATTTCCTGTATAGGATTAAAATAATGATAAAAATCATAAATAAGACTATCATTGTTTTACTCACTTATTGACTTCTATTTCGGGAAATTTTTTTCAACTTATTCTTTTAATAGAACTAAATTAATCATATTTGAGAAATAAAATAAAATTAGTCATATTTTTTAATTTCCATCATTTGCAATGGAGCCAAAGATTCATTATTTTTTGGCTTGAGAATATGATGGAATAAAGCAAAATGACTCATTAAACTGTTTGCGCTTCTTTGTTATGAAACAACAGTTATTTCATGTAATTTTGGACTCGATTTTCACTATGGGTTATCCGAAAACAGTCTTTCTGTGTTTTAGTACAGGGGTAAGACTGCGTACATTCGACCCCCTTACCTCACCGTAGGTGGGAGCCTTTGCGGCAAGAAGTAAATGAAAATGAAAAATGAAATTGGTCATCTTTAATCTAGTGTACTACACCTTTATCCCTTAAAACTTGATCAAATCTGATTAGTATGGAACATAATAATGTAAAAACAGTCTAATTGACCGTGTAACTTGTGCGCAAGAAAGAAATGTTTGGAATCACCGATCAATTGCTTAAATGAAAAATGACAAATTTTGAAACGATCAAAACTAAAAAGTGATACGGAGTAATTGTTTTTAGACAATTAAAAAAGAAATACTACGTATGACAAAGAATGTAGTGTGGCTTTTCATTTGCTAATTGCTTCATAACTTTATTATATGCACGTAAATATATATGTGCACGTAATAATTGCAAGATTCTTTGCTTTATACGGAATAAAATCAAATTAAAAAACGACATGCATTGATTTCCCCCTGCAAATACATAAAATACACAAATACATTGATTTTTTCGCTGCACCTATGGGAACTCGATCAATTAATGCTTCTTATTTGTGTCATAAAGCAGAGCATTGATCTCAGAGTTATCTGAGTACTATTCTAGTTCCCAATAAGATCGAGTACATCATATCATCAAGTGTGTTTAATTAATGAATGTAAAAGCTGTGTGTTCACTTTTACAATCTTACCAACCCTTGTAACTTGTGTTTATTCCTTAATACGAAGTAAATCCTAAATCTAAGTGCTCGATTTGAAAGAGGGTGACATAAATACTACGTATTCATTATCTCGATCGTATATCAATAATACGGAGTGTGTATATATATATATTTTGCTAAAGTTTAAACATTTTCTAGTATTACTATGTACTCCGTAGTAATTAAATACCACTCCTGCTCCAATCCCTACGGGCTAGGGGGACTCGGACCGGGACGTTCTCAATCCAGGACCCAGCTAGAGCCCGAGAAAAATTTGTGGGATCGTACACAGCTTCTATTAATCCTGTCCCTGTTCCGGTCTAATCTTGTCCCATTTGTTTTGCTAACCAAGTGTAACATGCATTATATTTTTTTTGTATGTAACAAATTCAAATAAATACATAATACTTAAATGGTCTAACTGTTAAGATGTATGCAATTATCAAGATTTGATGAATAAGTGTATTTTACACTATAAATAATAAATGCATCAGAGAGACAAGTTAGTTATGCACTCTGAAAACTCAAGATTGGCTATGGCGATGAACAGATTCCCCTCTAATCTCCCTATACTCGACAGAAAGAATTGGCGTCGTTGGTCCATCCAAATGAAGGTGTTGTTTTGTTGCCAAGATGTCCAAGAGATAGTGGAAGAAGGTTTTCCGGTGCTGTCCGAGAATCCCACAGATGCGGAGAAGACTGCGTATGGCGAAAACAAGAAGAAAGATTGTAAAGCTATGTTCCTCATCCATCAGTGCGTTGATAACACACATTTCGAACAGATTGCCAGAGCAACGACTTCCAAAGAAGCCTGGCAGATTCTAGAAAGAAGTAAAGAAGGTGCAGATCAACTCAAGAAGGTAAAGCTTCAAACGATGAGGCGTCAGTATGAAGTGATGAAGATGGAGTCCAGTGAGAAAATTGAAGATTACATAAATCAAATTGTGAGTTTGACGAATGATATGAAGTTATGTGGAGAGAAACTGACTAAGCAGAATTTGGTTGAGAAAGTGTTGCGTACCCTACCTCCCAGTTTTGATCATATTGTTGTTGCCATAGAAGAATCCAGAGATCTCACCACTCTGAAGTTGGAAGGCTTGAAAGGTTCCCTAGAAGCAAATGAACATCGGATTCTTGAAAGGAAGTCTGAGAAGGCTCCAGATCAAGTGCTTCAAGTCCTAACTACCAAGAAATCATCTGGTAAGGGAGGATATAGAGGAAGAGGAAGAGGGCGAGGTGGAGGTGGTTCACACAAGAATGACACCTCTACTGACTATCAACACTATGATCAAAATAAAGAAGGCAGTTCTAAGAGGGGAGAGTACACTCAGAATAGAAGTGGCAAGAAGAAGATTGACAGAAAGAAAATTTGCTGCTTCAATTGTGACAAGATAGTCCATTTCTCAACTGAATGTAGGGCACCAAGCCGCACTAACCAGTTCTTGGATGGCAAGCAGGGTGATGAAGCAAACTTGGTGCAAGATAATGAGAAAGAATCTGATGAAGATCCTATTACCCTAATGATGATCACAATTTCTGATGATGCACAAACAAACACTTTGTACTTGGACTCAGGCTGTTCCAATCATATGACAGGCCACAAGAATTGGCTTGAACATTTTGATGAAAGCAAGAAGAGCAAGGTAAAATTTGCAGATGATAGGCTTATACTTGCAGAAGGTGCAGGGGGTGTGATTATCAGGAAGAAGAATGGATCTGAAGCTATCATCACAGATGTCTTATATGTTCCAGGGATGAGGAGTAACCTATTGAGTTTGGGTCAATTGTTGGAAAAGCTAGAAGTTTGAAATTCATATGCAGCAGGGCATTCTCCATATTTGTGGACCCAACGGCAAGCTGATATTAAGGTTCCTATGTTAAACAACAGGACCTTTCAAGTGCAGATATCAGCAATAGGTAATCAATGTTGTGTGGCAGAATCAGATGTTATGGACCATACTTGGCCGTGGCACCTCAGGTTTGGTCATATAAATTTTAGAGACCTAAACAGATTGGGCACTTAAGGTATGGTTTCTGGTCTGCCTACAATAAGAAAACATGAAAAGATTTGTGATAGTTTGATGATTGGTAAACAGGCTAGAGGTGTTTTTGTTGATTAACTACCTCCTAGGGCAATTGTATTACTGTAAGTTGTATTTTCTGATGTTTGTGGTCCATTTAAGAATGCATCGTTAGGGGGTAACATGTACTTTGTTTCATTTATTGATGAGTTCAGTAGAAAGATGTGGGTATATCTATTGAAAAATAAAAATGAGGTATTTGATACATTCAGAGTCTTTAAGTGCATGGCTGAAAAGCAATCTGGATGTGTTATTAAGATTTTGAGAACTGATGGAGTAGGAGGATTTTGCTCAAATGAGATGGCAGATTTCCGCAGGGATAATGGCATACTACATGAGGTTACTACTCCTTACACTCCTCAGCACAATGGGGTGGCTGAGAGGAGAAATAGGACAGTCCTCAATATGGTGAGGTGTATGCTTAAAAGCAATAAATTACCTCAGTATTTGTGGGGAGAATCTGTATTGACGTGCACTTTGTCGTGGTGTGCATTCAAAGTAATAATACAATACAATAATTATACGTAGTATAATGAAGTAAGGTTTGTATCCACAGGGAAAGGAATATTTTTCTTTTTATAGAACTAGTAACAAAAGGGGGGTTTTAGTTTGATTTGGTTTAATTAATTAAACACGAAGATGAACGACTTATGTGGTTTACTTAATAAAGATGAATACTTGGCTTTTCTTTTATCCACTTAATGAAATGTTCGTCGATCCCGTTTATATCTTTAACTATCTTCCTCTCGAATACTCAATCGAGGAGTATATCCAGTTCATCGAGGGTAGTTATTAATAACGAGACGCGTTCATTAATAAAACTTACTACCGAGTCAATATAGAACTCGCGTCGTATATTAACTCGATAGTAGCAATAAAATCAAGATGAAAACGATTGAGATTGATAACCTCAACACAAGCGGTTTATCGGTTTAGTCAATATAATTAATTCCCCTTCGGTTGTTAACCATGAGACGCATGCATTAACAACCCAAGCTTACTACCGTGAAAGGACCAAATTATTAGCGAGCGTATTAATCGATCGATTCTAGTAATAATTAATATATGAAACAAAACTAGTTGATCCTTTAAGTAATGCTCAAAATATCAATATGAAATAGGAATAGGAATTAATTAATATTCAAGGAAGAAGATTAAAGAAAATAACTCACAACTTACAATTCATTAAGCTTCAAAGTAGCAAAATCAAGATGAAAGAGTTTAACTCCTCATTTGGAGATTAAACATAATGAAAATATAAAGAAAGAACTTATATAGACTAAGATTAGAAGTGTATAGGAATTGGTATCTAATTGTGAAGGAAATGAGGTGTATTTATATGCTTTTGGGAATGCCCGCAGCTCGGGTACCTGATCGGGTATATACATGGTACCCGATCGGGTATGTGTAAAAACTCAGATTCGAGGTATACTCGATCGATTTCAGGGTTGAAATTAAAGGTATAATCGATCGGGTGTGTCGGTGTACCCGATCGGGTATAACAACTGATCGTGACCAAATCTTCCCCTGCACGTCCCTTTGTTTCCTAAAGTGATCTGATTGAAAATCAAGTAGGTACCCGATCGGTTATAGGGTATACCCGATCGGGTACAGGTCAAAATCAGGAACTTTCCTTCTTTGTCTTGTATTCTTGCACCCTCCTTCCTCTTTTTGTCTCACCAGTGATCATTTGATTGATCTTGGACCTATTTTAGTTCATAATAGACCTAATCTAAACAATTTACAACTATTTTACAAACATAACTATTACACCAAAAGTCTGTAATTTCCAAACCATCAAACAACAAAAACTAACTAAAAACATACACAAACATATGGAAATTACAAGTGTATCATGTATCCACTGCAGTATACATACTGAATAGATCTCCCACAAAAAGGTTGCTAAATCAGGTCCCAGAAGAGTTTTGGTCTGGATCCAATTCAAACCCTCTGCAACTCATTTCACAGTCTTTGGATGTCTATGCTACAAGCATGTCCCAGATCAAAAAAGAATGAAGCTTGATGACAAAGGTGAACCAATGATATTTGTTGGCTACAATGCTACTGGGTCCTACAGGTTGTTGAACCCTAAGAAGAAGAAGATAGAACTCAGTAGGGATGTGATTTTTGATGAACTGAATAACTGGGGTACTACTACTGATCCTGAAGACTCATGATCTGACTAATTCAAATCCCTTAAATGATGACAATGGTAATGGAGATGGTGGCATTGGTGGAATGGTTCACACTGAAGAAATAGATAGCAGACCTATCAGAAAAAGGACACTACCACACAGATTGAGGAATTTTCTGACCCTTAGGGATTCTGAAATCAATGAAAGAGGTGATCTTATATATCTAGCTTTGATAGCATATATGGATCCTATCTGTTTTGAAGAAGCTATACATCAAGATGTTTGGCTGAATGCTATGAAGGAAGAAATCAATTGTATCAAGAAAAATCAAGTTTGGGAACTATAAGACTTACCAAAAGGTAAAGTTCCTATTGCAGTTAAATGGATTTATAAAGTAAAGACACATGTTGATAAGTCCATAGCCAAATACAAAGCACGATTGGTAGCTAAAGGATTCATGCAAAAACCAGGGACTGATTATTCTAAAATCTTTGCTCCAGTTGCAAGATTTGAGACTATAAGGGTGATTGTTGCCATAGCAAGTCAGAGGGGTTGGACTTTATGGCATCTAGATGTAAAATCATCATTTCTGAATGGTTCACTTGAAGAACTGGTGTTGATTAAGCAACCACCAGGCTTTGAAGTGAAAGGCAGGGAGCATCAAGTGCTCAGAGTGAAGAAGGCTTTGTATGGGCTAAAACAAGCACCCAGGGTGTGGAACAAGAGAATTGACCAGTTTCTGTTCAAACTTGGCTTTAAGAAATGTATAGTGGAACATGGGCTATACATAAAGGTGAAATAATCAAGCTCCATTCTTTATATCTTCTTATATGTAGATGATTTACTTATCACAGGAAGTCACTTAAGTGAAGTAGAAGATTTGAAGAAGAAATTAAAGGCTGAATTTGAAATGACAGACCTGGGTGAACTTTCTTTCTTCCTTGGCATTGAGTTTGTACCCACAAATCAAGGAATAATCATGAGTCAGAAAAAATATCTCTCTGAAGTATTGGGGATATTTGGGATGAAGGACTGCAATCCAGTTGACACCCCAGTGGAAGCGAATTGCAAACTAGATACCTAGAGTTGATGCAACACAGTACAAACAAATGACAGATTGTCTGAGGTTTATCTGTCACAGCAGGCCTGAGATTATGTTTGGAGTAGGTATGGTGAGCAGGTTTATGCAAGAACCTAGACACTCACATCTAGTTGCAGCCAAGAGAATTCTGAGGTACTTGAAAGGGACATCAAGGCGTGGAATCTTATTTGCTAGTAATGTACATGCTTCCTCTCAAGATTCTGAATTGGAGTTAGTTACATATATTGATTCAGATTGGTGTGGTTATAAGGTAGATAGAAGAAGCACTATGGGGTATGTATTCTTTCTGGAGAATGTACCTGTGTCATGGTGCTCCTCTAAACAAGATGTTGTAGCATTGTCTACTTGTGAAGCTGAGTATATTGCAGCTTGTCACACATCTTGCCAAGGGTTGTCGCCATTGTCCTTGCTTAAGGAATTGAATCAGGTTCATAATAGTGGACCGGAACTTTATGTGGATAACAAGTCTGCTATAAACCTTGCCAAGAACCCGATTACTCATGGAAGAAGCAAGCATATTGAAACAAGGTTTCACTTTCTCAGAGATCAAGTTAATAAGGGGAGAGTACAACTGATCCATTGCAGTACAACTGAGCAAGTAGCAGATGTCTTTATTAAGGCATTGAAGACTTAAAGTTTTCAGAAGTTTAAGGAAATGTTAAGAGTAGTCAGTTTGTAAACTTAGCATTGTTTTCCTTGTTTTGTTTGTAAATCTTGGTATTAAAGGGGATGTTAAGATGTATGTAATTACCAAGATTTACTGAATAAGTGTATTTTACACTATAAATAATAAATGCATCAGGTTGGGCTAATCTCTTCGGTTAATTTCAGTTGCCCTAACACTAAATTTATTAAATTTAAACAAAAAAATGTTTCATGTCCAACCCAAAAGTCTATAGCACTTGAAATTCGAATTCAAAACGTAAGAATAAATGAAAACGGTAAATTTAAAACGATTGCAAACATCAAATGGTAGGCATGAAGCCTTATTCAATATGTAAACCATGGATAGCATTTGAATAATTAATAAAAGACAAAATATACTTATTAATTGTTGGCATGGATGAATGATGAGTGCTTATTAATTAAGGAAATGCATGGGTAACATACCGTAACAGTTGCATTCTTTTTTCTCTAATATAAAATCATTCGGCAATGAAGACATTGTGCTGATTTGTGCATATACCAAGTCATTTGACGACTGACGTGTTCTTATATATTGAAAGTGTAGTTACTTAACATTGCAAGGGAGACAACAGATGACGCTTCCATGTTAACATGTATTCCCTCCGTCCCATTTATATTGTCCCGGAAGAGGGTGACACGGTTATTAAGAAAAGTGGGTTTGTGTGGTTGCTATTAATTGATAAAGTACGAATAAAGTAAGAATGATTTAGAGCCACACAAACTTTGCCAAATATGGTATGAGACAATATAAGTGGGACTTCCCGAAAAGGTAAAACAGGACAAAATAAATGGGACGGGGGGAGTATATGTATATGAATAATGTGTGTGTGTGAAACAAATAAAATTTCGTAAGTTGGAGGTGAAGTAATAATAGAGAGTGTATATATATATATGATGAACATGTGAGAATTAGAGATTTATATGAACAAGTGTATGATAATATGAATATTAAATAACATGAATGTTGAAAATATGAATTTACTTCGTATAAGAGAGTAGTAGTGTATATATGTGGATTATATATTGAAGAGCGAGAGATATTGAGATAGTTGAAGTGTATAAATATGAAAAGAAAAATAGTGCGGAGTATTAATAGTTTTAGTTTTCTCCACCCCACCTCAGCCCCAACAGACATACTACCTCCGTCCCATTTATATTGGGACGGAAGAGTGTGGCACGGTTATTAAGAAAAGTGGGTTTCTGTGGTTGATATTAATTGATAAAGTAAGAATGATTTAGAGCCACACAAACTTTGTCAAATATGGTATGAGACAATTTAAGTGGGACTTCCCGAAAAGGTAAAACGAGACAATATAAATGGGACGGAGGGAGTATATCCATTGGTGGTAGTATGGCTCCAATTAGCCTTTGGGCATTATTCAATCCAGGGACGGAACTACGTATTGGGTGAGGGGGGCCATTGCCCCTCCCAATTTTTTATTTTTTAAATAAAAATATTACTATTACAAAAAATTGCCCTCCCCCCCATAAAATTAAGGAAGACTCTAGTACTACCAAATTATATGGCTTTTTAAGAATACTTATCCTTGGCCTATTATCATTATATGAAAACTAATAATACATATTATTAGATGTCCTATTAAATTATATATAATACTCCGTAATACATATTATATACTACGTAATACTCCCTCCGTCCCTTACAACTTTACCAACTTTTCTTTTTAGATATCTCATTAACTTTGTCACTTTCCCCTTTAAGTAAGGAATTTGTAGTTCCAGTTGACAAAGTTTTATGGGACGGAGGGAGTACTTGATAAGTATAATACTGCAAATACAAGTGGAAAACATACTTGTGCAAGATTTTTAATATGTATGATTAATTTTATGTTTATTTTTTTGTTTCTCTAATTTCAAATACATTCATGGTTTACTTAAAAATTGTATACTAGATAATAATATTTTATTAATAAGCAAGTAAAATATTTTTTACTTTACAAATTTAATCATGTATATATATACAAATATTGTGTTGACCGGGTTAACCCTCCGGGTCTGGGTTGACACTTGACCCGATCATTTGTCCGGGTCGCCTCCCGGTCCGGTTGTTTAAACATAGATTATACTCCGCCCCCCCTCATACTAAAGTCTGGCTCCGCCCCTGATTCAATCCATAGGGGAAAAAGAAAAAAGAAAAAAGTGTAGTCATTGAGATCGGGCCGGGGTCTGTCTGTCGACTAATTCTAAATATGAAATTTTGAACCTCAGATCGGTATTACAGCTTGTCCATGCAGGTTTCTGATATTGAATGTGGCCAGAAACACGGTCCCTTACTCGGTCCGAAGATTGGTATCATCGAGCCGATCTCGGTCCAGAACCGTTGATCATTCCGACCCCTGCCATTGTCTCACATTAAACTCATATTTTGACGGAACACGAGAATGAAGAAAATGAGATGATATGTGCACGTGTAAAAGTGGATAAGGCAAAATTTATTTCAAGGGTAAGGAATGGGAGGAAATATGTTTTTTTATACATTTATTGAAAAATTCACGTAAAAAAGTTTTTAAATTTCAAAATATATAGGACTGTCATGTTTTCATTCCCTAAATAACCCTAAATAAGAGTATTTTTTTGCCAAGCTTGACATTAATTATCAGCTTTTAAACATGATAGTTTCTACCAAGTCACTTCGGGTTCGTCGCTTCTAAATTATTGCTACACTAATTTTCTAAATGACTCTGAGTTACTCCGTATCATATTTGCACTTCCGATTTTTAAACAAGTAATGATGATTCGTCTAAAATGATTCCAAGAGATACAATTTGATTAGTATAATGATGCGACCAGACTAGTAGAGTACGTAATGTTCAGATAATAAAGGGATAAAATTAAACGAAGTGAAAGTGTAATAATGTGGGAAAAAATAATAAAAATACCCCAAACTTTGAAAGGGTGTGAGATGAACACCTCAAACTTGCATTTGTAATTTAAATATCCTAAACTTTATATAAAAAATTATTTTAACACCATAGTCAAATATTATTTCTTTCAAAAATGTACACTTATGGTGTTAATTACAAAATTTAAAATATTTTAGAATTCTTGAAGACACAATTAACATTCTAACTTCCATTGCGAAATAAATAATGTTACCCTCAATCCATATAATTGCAACATTTTTAATTTGTTATTTTAAATTATGCAATTAACTCCATAGAATTACATTTTTGAAAGAAATAATACATGACAATGGTGTGAAAATAACTTTTTATATAAAGTTTGGGGTATTTAAATTACATATGCAAATTTGAGATGCTTACTTCACACCCTTTCAAAGTTTGGGGTACTTTTATTATTTTTCCCAATAATGTGGGTAGTAGTTCATTAGATAAAGCTCTACGAACAGGTTTTTATTAAAAATGAAGTGTAATAAAAACGAGGTAAAAGTGTAATAATGTGCGTAATAATCCCATTTTCATGACTCTTGCCATTTTCCTTACCGCTTAATTACCAGTATCATTTTCATTTGAGATATTTTCCTTACCACTTAGGATGTTTTCTTTTGGACTAAAATTTGCTAGTCTGGTCTGATCTGGTCTGGTCTGGTCTGTTTAAGTCTGGTCTGGTTTAGTCTGAACTGGTCTGGTCTGGTCTGGTAAACGTCTGGTCTCTGTGTATTTTATAACTATCCAAGTCTGGTCTGGTCTAGTTAAGTCTGGTCTGGTCTGGTCTGTTTAAGTCTGGTCTGGTCTGGTCTGATCTGGTCTGGTCTGGGACTGAAAACAGTCCAAAAAGAAAACATCCTTAATTACCACTATTATTTTCATTTGAGATATTATTCTGTCTACTCTCAATGGACCTGATGAATTGAAGTGCATTACAGGCAATACGTTGTAAACCTCTATCTTTGTTTCCATACTTATGATTTTAGGGGAACTTCCCTTAATTGGACTTAAAAATAGTGTGTGTGTTTTTTTTTAAAAAAAAATGAGATACTAGTACTATAAATTTCCTTAATTTTTCAAAGTGAATTACCGTTATCCTGAAATTACATCGTAATAATTTGACATTACCATTGTACAGTAGCGGAGCCACCGTAGTTCAAGAGTGTTCACATGAACACCTAACATTTTGAAAAATATGTTAGTAAACATGTATAAATTTAGTTTAATTATTTATTATCTTTTCAAATTTTAATTATAAATAAATGATGATTCAAAACTTAAAACATAGATCCGCCACTGCCATTGTACCATTAATGTGTTAGTTCAAATGTCATACTAAAAATTATTTTCCAAATATTGTATTAATTAATTATATTTAGAGGAAAAAAATGTAATACTCTTATTTTAGTAAATCACAACTTTTACTAAAATAAGTCAGTTCACAAAAAACATTTAATAACATTTTTATATTATTCACATGGTTAGTGAATAATGATATTGAAATGTGGTATTCCGGACATCCACAACATTGTTTTTTGTTATATCCCTATTAATAAGTCTTACTCAAGGTGTTATTAATTCTGGTCTGGTGGTTTGGTCTGAACTGGTCTGGTAAAGTTTGTTCCCTCTGTATTTTATAATTGTCCAAGTTTTGTCTGGTCTAGTCAGATCTGGTCTGCGACTACAAACAGTTCAAGTAAAATTAAAAACATCCGAACTGTATCAACTATTTTTACGAGAAAAATAACTTGTAACTCACTTATTTTGATTATTATACATCTAGAGCTTGTTTGGTGATTTCTATTTGAAATAATTCCAAATATATAACCAAAATTAATGTAGTAATGAACAAAAATATGACTTTTAATTTCTCGCGCTGAATTATGTAACAATCAAAATAAGTTTGTGTTACTTTAAAGGTGGAATTGGTTGTAGTTATTGTAGACGACTACTTTAACTATTTTTCATATAATTTTTTCTATATTTTATAAATAAAATATATTTTAGGTAGATGCATAGTTTTTTCCTTAATTCAATCAATGAACTATTTCAGCTACGAAATATCAATTTCAGCAGTTTTAGTCAATTTAGCTAATTTCAGTATTACCAGACATGCTAATTTCATAATACAAATGATTTGTATTCGATTAAAATTGATTGATAAAGAGCCCGTTTGGTAACCTCGTGTTTCGACTTATCGGGCTTACCAGTCATTTTTTTCACCAAATTAAATACGTAATTTTTGAATTCGTGTGTTAAATTGTGTAATACGGAGTAATAAGAAAAAGTAAGGTTAAATTACTTTTCTTGTTGTATTGGCTGAAGTTACTATAGAACATTATTGGCTAAAGGGTCAAATATGCCCTTGAACTGACTTAAAGTGTTCAATTAACCCCTTATATAGGAGGTTCTGCCCGGCCATCGCTAATTGGGGAGGTTCCCGGTGGAACTTTTTGATGAAATTCTTTGAGCATCTTCTTCATTAAGTCTAGTTTACCCATACCAAATTTCAGCTAAAAATTCAACCAGGAAGGCAGTCAAATGATTTTCCGAAATGTACTGCACTGTTTAACTTCACAGTTATCTTCAAAAATCATTTGAATGCCTTCATGATTGAATTTTAGCTGAAATTTGGTATGAGTAAACTAGACTTTATGAAGAAGTTGCTCAAAAAATTTCACTAAAAAATTCCACCGGGAACCGCCCCAATTGGCGACGGCCGAGCATAACCTCCTATATAAGGGGGCTAATTGAACACTTTAAGTCAGTCCAGGGGCTTATTTGACCCTTTAGTCAACATTATTTTAGTTGTTTTCCATATATTTTTTTTTTCTTATAAATAAAATAAAGGGTATATTTTAAATATAATTTTTTCAAAAATAAACAATTTTATTTAATACACTCATTTCAGCTAGAAATTGATAAATTTTGATCAAAGAGTTTAATTGAATTATCAAATGACCTTCCCAACTACAATAATGATTAAGGGAGATTTAATACAGTAAAATAAAGTTTAATTGAAGTAGGGCGACAAACAATCCCACAGTATGTTTTATTTCATCCATGTACGGTAGGATACATGGAATCGGAGTGAATTGAAAGAGGAGCAGTGAAAAAGCGAAAGCTCATCATTTTCACGAACAGTACGCCGCATTTGAGTCGTCCAAGCTCCAACTTTTGGTCTAAAATCCACACTTTAGGGTTAGGGTAGTAGCAATAGGTAGGTGCCAATCAGGCTTTTCTTTCTCCAGGCACTCATTGGAGCCGTGCACTCCCTTTTGAGCCTGAAATGACTTGTCTCACTTCCATGAGTTCCATCATACCACAAGTTCACAAGGACGACTGATACATAGACGCACGAGTACATGGCGAATGAATGAATTATTCCAAAGATATTTGTAAAAAAAAAAATACATTGCCTTGAAAAAATAATTGCAAGCACAATATTTCTATTGCGTGAATAAGCATTAAATAAACTTTATTCTAGTACCTCTGAAATTACCTGAGTCATAACCTTACTCGTTATCTAGGGGTGTCTTGATAAATGTAATTTCCAAAACCGGTTTTAGATTTTCAAATAGGAGAAGCAGATATAGGAGTGTTTGGGCAAAAATGTGGAAGCACTTTTGGGTGCTGCAAAATTGCTCTCAGAAGCAAGTTTTTAGAAGACCAGGAAGACCAGATCTCTAAAACAGATTTTGATTCTCATTCTGATTTTGTTTTAGAAGATGAGGAAGACCAGATCTTTAAAACAGATTCTGATTTTGATTTTGCTTCTAAACAAGAAGAAGAAGGAGAATCAATTCTAAACACCTTCATATTAGTTTATGATTAAATTCAATTTACATGCTCTCAGTTAACTATTCTATTGGTATTGACTCTCATTAATGGGATTTCATCCTTTTTAGTATTTCATCCGTCCCACAATTAAGTTAACATTTTGTTTTTTTGAGTCAAGCTTTGTCAACTTTGACCGTTAATTGTTATAAAACCATATAACTCCTTCCGTCCGGAAATAAACGCCCCGCTTTGACTTTCACACACATTAAGAAAATGAATTTGACTGCACACTGTTTGGCACTATAGCGACATTGTTTTGCACTGTAGTAATACTGTTTAGCACTGTTTTGCACCACTTGACAATGTTTTGCTATAAATTTGTTTACCAATTAAGGAAGTTAAAGAAGTGAGACATTTATTTTGGGACGGACCGAAAAAGAAAGCAAAACATTTATTTCGGGACGGAGGGAGTATTTTATATTACCGAATAATCTTGAATACATTATTTTATTATATATCATTCAAATGTTAGTTTATTATAAATTTTATAAGTGTATATTGTTTTATATCTATGGTCAAATGTCAATTTTGATTACTGGAAAAGCCTAATTTTAAACTTAAACAGGGGACTGAAGTACTAATTTTATTCTATGCGTGTAAACTTATTTAAAAATAGTTACGCATGAGCCTGAAAGATAGATCCGATTTCTGCAAATTTAATAAAGATTCAGCAATCACTTAGAGATAGAATAGTGAGAACTGAGAACGCTTTATCGGCCTAATTGTCTGTCAAAGTCATTCTTTGGGGACATGATTTGGCAGTAAAAAGCTAAAAAAAAGAGCATGTCTTTTCTCGCGATCACCAAATTCACATCAAAATCCCAGAGATGATATGCTTAGATTACAATAAATAATGCAAACCGTTATAAAATTTAATTCTTTCAAAAAACTTTGGTATACATTGAAAGTTGAAACGTCCCCTAAAATATTACGGAGTACTACCTCTTCCTATTGTTATTTTATTGGTCTCATTTGATTTATACATAATTTTTAGTAAAATGACTGAAAAAATAAATATTATGGTTGAAATTTGATTATAATAAAGTGAAATGTTATGAATCATATATTTTCTCAAAAAGAGGAATGTGACACTTATTTTGGAACACCTCAAAAGGAAAGTAAGACAAGCAAAACGGGATGGAGTGAATATGTAGTACTCTCTCGGTCCCCATATAAAAGACATACTTTGACTGGAACACATCCTAAAAAGGAATGCAGTTTGCAGGGGTGGACCCAAAAAATCTTTTTTTTTTGGGGGGGGGGGGTTCAAAATAGTTTTTGGAGGGCGAAAATTATTTTTTTAAAGGGCGAAAATTATTTTTTCGTATATATATACTGTATTTTTTGCACTAGTTTGTTTGTCAAAAAGGGAAATGAACCTTTTATATATGGACAACCTGAAAAAGAAACTGTACTTTTTATTTAGAGCCAAATGGAGTATTAATATAGAGTAAAATTTATACTCGAGAGCATCCCTGATTAGGCCCAAGCTACAACGACTTGAAATTGATCCGGGATTACGTAATAGTTTATCGAGCCGACTGTCCAATTACATTAGTATTGGTAAATTGGGCATAGCTAGCTGAATTAACATTTAATTAGTTGAAATGTTGCAAGTGTTATACATAAGGATGTTTTTACTTGGACTGTAATTTGTCCCAGACCAGACTAGACCAGTTCAGACCAGACCAGACTTGGATAGGTATAAAAATATAAAGAAATCAGACCTTACCAGACCAGACCAGACCAGTTCAGACCAGACCAGACCAGACCAGCAAATTACAGTCCAACTAAAAACATGCTAAGCCACCAGCTCGCAATATGAAACCAATGTGGAACTTGATCTTTCTATAATTAGTAATGACTTAAGCATATGAAGTGATTGAACTGTAGTTCGATAATTATATGCACGAGGCATACATACCATAATATAGATAGCATTAGATACAGTCACAGACTCACAGGACATTAAATTATTCATTAATAAAATGTAGACCAGTTAAAAATAAATATAGGTCTTATTTTAACACTCGATGCTATAAAATATACGAGTAATTACTGATCCTTTTCAATTTTGTCCGTTTTACTCGATTGAACAATTTCTTTTTTATTTTTTTTTAAATAATATATCTTACTTTACATTATATACACAGTGCCATTTTCGAAGAGAGATTAAACCAAAAAGAGTACAGCCCTTTTCTTTCGGGTAATCATAATTGGTTTTGTTGATGTTATGTTTCTCTTCCCATCCAATTCCATATCTCCCAAGATTTCCCAGCATCATCATAATCCCACCACACTCCTACTTCTCTTTTTGTACTTTCTTCTTCATTAATACCTAGATAAAGACTGCAACACCATATTGAGAAAGGTGTAAATAACACCCATCTTCCTGTATTTTTTTGTTGCAAACATCGTGAAGTTAATCAATTACTCCGCAATACGTAATCTCTATTAAAAGGTGGTCAATATGTAAATATAAATTGAGCTTTGGAATGTTCATTAAGGACATATTCTACATCAAGAAAGAAGAACACTTGTATTTATTAATAATAACATAAGTGACAAGAGACATAACAAATCAATAGCTGAGCTACTCAGGAGTGAAACATAAAACTAATAAGCCTTAGAGGACTCGTCTAGATCGCTAACCCCACATCATGGTAGGCTATCTAATAGTATCGTTGCACTTGCTACTAAAATCAATGGACATAAAACTAGAGTTATTAAAACAAAAATAACAAATAAAATCAATTCTCCTTATTTTTTCAGCCACCAACAAGAGAAATGAGGTTTGATCAACAACCTTCAAAGACGTCACTCCAATTTTACCAGCCCTCAAGAAGGAAGAAGAGGTTTGCCCAACCACCTCCAAAGGAAGCATCCCGCTCACAAGATCTAATAGAATTCTAGGCGGTGTTGATCCTGTAGCACCGCCACAAAGTCATTTTTTGGTCTAGTTCCATCAACCTCCATACGGACCTCTAGCACTTGGACCGTGTATAGATTCCCTAACCCGCGACACTTCCGGCTCACGCAGCCCATTCGAGCGATCACCACACTCGACTGGCCAAAGCTAGCTGGGACATTAAACACCCTACAATCGAGGAGAACAAAAACACCGAATATACCAGGAGGAAAACTAGACTGAGATTATCACATGTGGAATTCACAAGCCTTCTTACAATGCCCTAGGCCTCTAGGGCTGCTATAGGATGCTATCGGCCCCAAGTCATGTCCTTCATCGCTGCATTCCCGTTCTTAATGTGCCTTTAAGTTAAATAAGGGAAATTTGTTAAAAGAGTCCTGTAACTTTGTTAAAAGAGTCTGATATTGATCCTATAACTTTACATACTTGCAAAATACATCCTTCAACTATTATATTTGTTCAATTTGAGGACATTGCCGTCGGAAAGTTAAATTTTGGCCGGGAAGTTACATGTCTATCTCCCGTTGTTGTAATCTTTTCCTAACGTTTGCAACTGACTTGGATGTGGGCCCCTTTTATGACTTATTCCCAAACACTTCATTGTGCTCTGATCTCCCAAATCCCCCATTAGAACAATAAAAGCGCAAAACCTAAAAGAAGAACGGAGGCTTCGTAATTCTTGGTCCGGCTTCTCCACATATGGAAGGAAGGTGAGTGTGCGTTCCTCTAAAGTGCAAATAATGGCTCAGGCAAGGATCTATGGAATATTATTGTGGTAAGAAGGCCGGTGTTTTAACTTCATAGACTGATATATGACGAGGGAAGGAGGTTCCATGTGTACTCCAGAAACAGAGTAAGAACTCTAAACTTTTTAATTTGTAGGTTTCATATTTTGCTTGAAAAAATTAAATATCTTATATGTAGTATTACTTTGATATAAGAGAAAAAAAATCTAATGTTAAATGTTCTAACAAGACATTGGAACAAGAATAATAGTTGATTAACAAAACTAACGAGTTGTCTTTTACCTGGACCGTTTCTATGGTTACAAATGGAGGCTTTTAAATTTGATAAGTGTCAATAATTTTTTAAAAAAAAAAATAGCCTTAAGTGCAGTTTTTTCTTTATGTTCATTTTTACAATTTCATATTTGGAATTTATAAGAAATAAATTGAAGATGTATAATCTACTACTCCGTATTCAGTTTAATCTAACTACTTTTTTTTAATGTTTTATGAATCAGAGAGTGTTTTCTTTATGTGCAGGATGTTTTAAAATAAGGAGTGTTTGGGAGGGAACCAAAAACAGGGTCCCAAGTCCAGGTTAGTTAGGCCATATGAAAAAAATATGAATAAGTGGCGCTGATGTGTTAATTTTCGGCGGAATTATTACTTTCCGACATAAATGTCCTGAAATTGGACAAATATGTTAATTAGAGGACGCATTATGCAAGTAAATGAAGTTAGAGGACCAATATCGGGCACCACCAAAAGTTACGGGACTAATTATACAAATTTCCCAGTTAAATAATTATGTTACCTATCACGTCGATCTTCTAATTAATAGGTTTGTTTGCGTTAATGATTTTTCTCCTACAACGTACCATACACCGCAAAATGCATCAGAAAGTTGTTGCTGGCATCGAATATTTCACTCAAAATAGTAAATTTTGGTGGAAAAGTTGATGATGTGGGTAAATCTACTAATTACATGACAAAACTGTAATTGGCGTGTAAAATTATAATGAGCACAAACCTAAGTTACATGATTAAGATCCAATTGGGAAACACAGTTTTTGGCTTACAGGTTATTAGCCAACTTTTTATCAAACACGCACTAAATTAGACACTTTTTGCGTCTTGTTGAGGTTGTCTCATCTTTCTTTTTTGTTCTGTCTCATAAAGATCGTCTCATATCAAATTTAGTAAAATATGTATCGTTCTAAATCATTCTAACTTTATTTTTATTTATCAATACAATATTAACCACATAAATCCACTTTTTTAATAACTGCACCACCTCCTCGTCCTGGTGTTAGTGAGACGGCGGCAGTAAAAATTAAAATATGTGAGGTAGTAATAATTAGTTTGTTTTCTTCCATGTAAGTATTTATTCAATGTTCCACAAAAACAATACAAACAAATTTAAATGGGAAAAGGATGCTTTGGTACACAAGAGATCAATAACTCTTTCATACATATCTTTTCATCTTTGAGTGACTGATGAAATTGCATATTTACATGATAGTATGTCTCACAAAATACTGATGAAATTGCATATTTACATGATAATATGTCTCACAAAATTGGTGAAGGGGATATATTATTTCAACATTTTTTTATACTTCATTTTATCAAGATGTATATTTCAAGATTTTTATATTTAAGTGGAACCCGCTAATTCAGTAGTTTCAATCAAAGATTGAGCCGATTTCAAGGTAACCAAACAAGCTCTAAATATATAATTTTCTCTAAATATAAATACGAAGTTTTATGTGACGGACCAAAGCTTTTTGTATATCTTGATCTAATGAAGTATTCTTCTACTTTCGTCCCACTAACACCGGAACATGAGGAGGTGTGACAATTATTATGAAAAGTGAGTTTATGTGGTTGATATGGAATTGATAAAATAAAAATAAAGTAATAATGATTTAGAACCACATAAACTTTACCAAATTTTGTATGAGATAATCTTAGTGTTACTTTTCGAATAGGAAAAATAAGATAATTTTAGCTGAACAGAGAAAATACTATTCTTGTACTTAAAATAATTCTAAGGCATGATGAAGTACCCCCCAAAATTGCTGAATAATCCCGTGAAAATCCCTGAACTAACCATTTGATCAATTTGCAAAATACGTGGTATAGAAATAAATTAACCTTTTCCCAAGAAAAATAAAAATAAATTAACCTTGGAATAATCACATAACGTTTTGAGTATGAATTGAATATATGAATCAACATATAAAGTCGTAGCTACTTGGGCCATACTCCGTATATACATTTGCAAATTATATGACGTGTGGGAAGGAACTAAGGAAGAATCAAACTAACTTTCTAATAATAGATATAAACCAAGTATTTAAAGATAAAGGCTTGAAAGTCTTTTGTGACAAAATGGTTGCTTTCATGTACTTGTTATATAGAGAAAAGGCTCACTTTCTTCAGTTACATGCATTTAAGTACGAAGTATACTTAAATTGCAGCACTGGAGTTCTAGGTAGGTGAAGCAAAATTTAATAGCCGGACTCTTTTTATTTTTATATTGAGGTAATTATTATGGTTAGGGTTAGGGTTTTGTTCAGATTGAACATGGAGGACCCAAAGTTGCTTCCTGGACCACTTGTGCTGATGCACTTGGAGCTCAGATTGGTTTCTACATTTTAATGCTCCGTGTTGACTGAAATTTCAAAGAATAAATATATGGACCACAGAACATTTGTCCTTCTTCACTTGAGAATTGAATGTACACTTTATTTTATTTTGTTTAAGTTATGTGGCGGGAAATTTAAACAAATAAGATATAAACATATCAAATTTCCAAAACTAAGACTACAAACTGACGTAGGACACAAGTGTATGTTATTTGACTATTATACCCTTAATTTAAAATCAATAAAATCAAGTGCTTGACTTAATCGAAGAAATGGCTACGATGAACTCTTCTTCACGGTAGACGACAGAGAGCATCTCCGATTGTCCAAATCTCACCGGCTTCCAAATCGATCCGCTTCACCTGGTCCTTCCCTTCATGGTGACATCGAAGAATCCATAAGCAGTCTCCAAGCTTCGATTAATTTGACGGCCGTCGACCACGGCAAATGGACCTAACGGAGAGCATCCACAAGCTTCGATGAGTAGATCCGCTGGGCAACATGGCTCTCCCACCCGAGTCCATCCACACAAGCAGATTGCATCTGATCCCGATCTAATTGCCAATTTCGAACTTCTATTTCATATTTTCACAAGGCCACCATGTGTTCTGCAAAACTGTTGAAGAAACCAGATCCAAAATCAAACTTGCAAACACTTGACAATACATAGACATTAAGCAGTCCGTAAACAGACAATAAGTTCTAATAATACTCAATAGTAGGCAATACATAGACAGTAAGTAGTCATTAAACAGACAATAAGTTCTGATAATAGCTCAATAGCAGAGCAGGTAGACGATAGAAGTCCATAAGGCGTTGGCGGTGGGAAGCTTGAGCTGCGTTTCCTAAGGACTATGGCGGTTAGTTCGCAGAGGTGAAGAAAAATCAATGTTGATTTTAGAAAATGAATGACTCCATATTAATTATTAAAAAATTAACAAACAACAATTTTTCAAGCCTTGACTTTTCGGATCTGTTTTTCAGATCTTAATTAATTAAATTAAAAACGGACAAAAGTCTGTTAATGAAGAGTGCAATTTTCGGATCCATGTTTTAAGATCTTAGATAGAAAACAGAAATATCAAAAGAAGAAGAAAGAGAGAACGAAGGAGAAGACCAGAGGAACAAAAGAGGAAGAAGAAGATGAAGAAGAAAGAAGAAGAAGAAGAAGAAGAAGAAACCTGTTTCCACTTGACTATCAGAAATTGGCAAAGAGAGGCGTCGATGAAGGAGGTGAAACCGGTGAAGAAAGGTGGTGGCGGCGGAGTAGAAATCGCGCGACGCAGATGGGGGAGGCTTTCTGAAGTTTAATCGCAGAGGTGAAGGCGTGAAGAACGTAAAGTAGCGTGAAGTAATCAGGGGTATTTTAGGTGAGTAGAATTTAAGTTTTGAAAGTAAGAGTGATTTAGGCTTACGGATGTAATTAATTTAATTTGGTCTTATTTTGATCAAAAGTCTATGAAAAAGTCCTGTTATGGACAATTTTCTCTTATGTGGCATGGGTAAAACACGAGTACTAATAGTCTGTTGATAATAGGACAGATAGAGTAATCTATAAATAGAAAGGGAAAATTCTTTCAAATAGGCGTAAGAAGTTTGACAATTTCAAAATAAGACTGTCATTTTTTTATTTCCAAAATAGGATTAAGTAATATCAAGGTTGGAATTTTTTTTTATGTTTAAAGTCTTGTACTGCCAAAAAATGATAATAATTAATCCTATTTTGAGAATAAAAACATGATGGTCCTTTTTTGGAATATACAAACGTTTTTTTTGTTGCCTATTTTGGGTAATTTCTCAAATAGAAAATATCACATTGCATCGATGTGATATCCATATAATTACCAAGTTTATTTTCATTAGAATAAAATATTAATTTAGTGTGATGGTTACATGTTAACATACAGTTCGTATACCATACGACCGTCCTACCTTGAGCATCATGCTCCCACTCCCAAAATGACGTAGTTTTGATCAAATTTAAAAAAAAATCGCGTGAACAGTACACGCGTGAACATTATTATTTTTCATCTCAATAGCATGAATGATGTAACTTGTGCATAATTAGATGTAACTCGTGTTGCTATAAATGTAACTTCAGTTAACAACATATGTAACTTGTGCTCTGAAATGTAACTCATGTTTAATGAAAAAAAAGGAGTTTAATTGTCCAATTATTTTACATAAATAATGCATATGTTTTGTTTTTAATATTAGGTCCATTAAAAATGATTTTTAATAATAAAATCATTTTTGATTGAATAACAGAGGTTTATTATATTATGTAACTCGCATTGTTTTATGATGTAACTCACAATATGTCAAATGTAAATCAAGTGTAATCAAGATGTAACTTATTCAGAAAAGTTGAAATGTAAATCGCATGTTATAAAATGTAACTTTAGCCAAACCGAAATGTAATTCCAGGGTATGTAAAATGTAACTTTCTAAAAATTTTATCCAAACGCTCAAAACACTCACACAGCCAAGACTATCCACTAAGAAGTCATAAAATTGATCATCCAGCTATAGCCTATTGGCTGGCAAATTGTTGTCATAGTAATTTTAAGTATGGGAAATCGAATCATTCTCCAAAGTGTAACTCCCGCTCAAGAACTCTAAAGCAGGAGTGTGCTCCGATGAGCTTGAGACTTTTCGCAGCAAGTAGGGGTAAACAAAATTGGTCCTCTCATTAACCTCGCACATGGCTATGGCGGCGTAGTTGTAAGCTGCCGGATCACTGGCGGTGTCAAAAGTATCCAACCTCCTCCTCTCCATGGACAGAGGGTCTCTCGATCTGAGCCACTTAGCTTCTCATGGGCGGCGGCAAACTCTTGGTGGTGGCGGTAGATGTGATTCAGGGGTGAGAGATTGTCGATCTTCCTTATTTCTTTTAATTGAAACGACGCCGTATCAGGACCAGGCACACCATGCTCATCACGCGCCGGTCGTAGGGTATAATTTGCCGTTAACATGCATATGGACTTCCATCTTAAAAGATCATCTTCTGGGCCTCGATTCTTCGCCTGAATAATGTCTTATAGGGCCCTCACACTATGACTATGGATCAATTTGGCTTCCATTACATAACAAAACACAGGGTTCCATCGCATCCAAAAGACTAACCTTATAGAATGAGTACTCTCGGAGATATATTGTAGTTTATTATTCATATACTACGTATTATTGACATAAAAATACGGAGTATTAAAACATTAAAACTTAAAAATGTGTCATATCATATTACTTTAGAAACTTTCCAAACTTATAGGAAGACAATGGCATTTTGAGTAAGTACTTTCTCCCTTCTTAAATAAGTACAAGGGTCCACTTTCATGTTTGTCGATGCACAACTTTGACCGTTAATATATACGGAGTACAATTCTCTATAAATAAAGAATTAAAAAAATATGATGATGAAAATTTACAATGAGACAAATTTAATGACAATTTTTAAAATAATTTATGAATACATCAATAAATAAAACATAGTGAAATTAGAACACATGAATAGTGTAAAATTCAACATGTTGCACTTATTTAAGAACGGGGGTAGTATATTATTCATTAATATTGCTATAGGTTAACTCATTGTTATGAAAAATAAAACTTTCCTCACACATTATGTCCTCAAACAGTGCAACACATATTTAGTTGATCTAATTATAACTTGATAGTATGCCCTCTAAGAACATCTCTAATACTATAATGTATACGGTACATACACTACTAGAAAAATAGTTATTTGCTGCGGTCATTTTAGGCTATTTGCTGCGGTTTTGAACCGCAGCAATTACGGGAGCAGCAAAAAGTGAACACAGTTAATTGCTGCGGGTTACAACCGCAGCAAAAAGTAGCAAATTTTTATTTAAAAAAAAAACATATTGCTGCGGCTAAGATACAACCGCAGCAAAAGAATACTACTACACGTCTAACAAAAAGTCTAGTGACAAAAGGCTAGCAATGATGTTTCTATATATATTAAATAAGTGCCAACATAGCCACTCAAGTCTATACATATCTACTATAGAGTAATAATATACTTCGTACTTCTACAAATAACAACAAAAGATTTTAACTAGAATCTTCTTGCCTTAATATTCACTTTCCCAACACATCTGATGCAACTCATTGTAGGAGAAAACAACAACAAATTGAAATATTAATGAAATGTAAACAAAAATCAGTGGTTGCACATGACCGGCTTATAAAGTTCCCTATTAATTTCTATATAAAGGTCAGCAAAATCAGGTCAGCTCAATGCAAGTTCACAAGCCTTTCTTTTCTTCTATCTTTTCTTCTGGCTTCCTGTTGAAATAGAATGGTCAAAAATCAAAATCAGGGAAACATATATATGGCTTTAAAGTATAAAGAACTATTCTATATCAAAGTATCAAATTAGCTTTCTTTTTCATTCTTCATCCCTGTGAACCTACATATTGAAAATAGCCCGCCTGCAGAAAATAAGCAAGCAATAATGATCTCTAAGTACTTTTGGTTAATTCATGTAGCTCACTTTTACATAAGATTAATATAAAGGACACATTGATACTATTAGTGTGTAGTCATGTCTCTTTGCAGGGAAGACAAAAAAAATGGTTAATATAAAAACAGTGCAGATTATAAGAAGCACATCCCAGCTCAGCTATGCAAGGATCCTAGATGATGCTGGAGAACACTGAAAAATTGTTAGTTATCTTCTTATGCTTGTTTTTTCAAATGAAAAATGAAATATGATTAGTTTTATTAATATTCTTACATATACTTATATTTCTTAGTCTTTACATAGTATAGATCAATAAATAAATTGTTTAGGGACATATTTACTTCATTGTTTACTAAATTGCTAATTCTTATTCTTATGTCTTTGCACAAGGAAACGCAGGAAGCAAAAACAGGACTCTTATCGTTTTTTAATTCTTTGAACTTTTTATGTCAACTGGGGTGTCGATTGAAATATTGGAGATGTTTGTTGGTCTGAAGACGCCTTGTACCTAAGTAAGGAGAGTTTTTCTTGTGCCAAAGAATTTTGGAGGAGACGAAGTTCGGCAGAAACGTAGATTAAATGGAGGCTACAAAATAAGGGCAGGAGGGTCAAAATAAAACTACTTAATTGCCCGTTAAATAAAACATGGGGGAGGGGGGCGTTTAACAAACGACGATTAAATGACTTTATCGGTTAGTAAGCGCGCATTTACCCGGTCAAGAATGTTTACTTCAGGCTTCTTAATATCCTAACGGTGAATTAAACGGTAAAGTAAACACCTCCTAGGAAAAGTCAACCAATTTTATTTTATCCTTTGTTTTCCACAAGATCTTCTTTCTTTCAAGTTCTCCCTTAAGTTTCCTGTCTAATTCTTTCTCTGGTAATTTCCTGGTTCCAAGCAAACCCCTCATAAATAACAAAAACATGTCAAATAAAATACCAAACTTACAATATGTTCTTATAAGATAAGCAACCATAAGCAACCAAGAGCTGGTGATAATCTTCCTGAGAAACTCATACTAAGCATTTGCCTGTTACAATAAAAGAAGAATTCACATGATGGCAAAATAGAAAAATGACTACCCCGACAGAAAGAAAAGATGCGAAAATGCAAACTTTAGACCAGTGCCAAACACATCCTATACATCCAAAAACTTGAGAAACAAATAAAATAACAATTATTCAAAAATAATTGGACCCACACTTTGAAGTCAATAAAATTGAAATCAACAAATGTGAAACCCCTACAAAGGCAATATAAAACTTAACCTGTAGGTTTGATGCTCACCTTTATAAACAAATGTAATGAGATTTCTTTTAGATTTGGGCAAGTGAAAAACTGTGCAAAAAAATAGGCCTTAGTTAATGTAGGATTCTGAGTTGTAACAGCTATGCTATTGAGCAGTGAGCATTTAACTTTAAAAAACATACCTTCTTAGAGAGACAAAAGTTCTGAAAGTCAAAGCGTGGAAAGCTTGGTGGAACAAAGACGGAAGCAATCTGGATAGCAAAAATCGTAACAAACTAGTAATGTTGCAAGATTAGAAGGATATAAATACATAGTCAGATTACAAGAAAAACTTACAAGATTTGGAGGTTTAAATCTTTCCAATTTAAATCTATTGCTCCAAAAACATCGAATTGGAATCCCTCACAGTGATGATGATGAAATTACCATCTCATTCATTTTTTACACTCTTTTTTGGTTGGATAAATCTACCTTTGAATAAATGTATAAAATATTAAGCATGTTTCTTTGTCAGAATCTGAAATACACAAAACACAAACAACACATTAATCATATACAAAAATGATTAATAACTCACATTTTCAACAAAAGGACGGGGAGGATAGAATATGCGGAGGCACGTCAAATAGACGGAGAGCAGCAGTCTTTGACTGCGAAAATAATCATAGGCGCACAGAGCAGTTAGCATATTCAATTAAATAATTAACCCTTACCAAACAGCCCAGACAATAGCAACATTCACTCTCAGCAAGAATTTTAACTAGAAAGTCATAATAACATTTAAAACCTATAGTTATTTATCATAGAAAGATAAATAATTTACCTATAAAAGATGAGGAGGAGGCATTGTTATGTGAAGGAACCAGAGGTTGTGCTAGTTGGAGGCGCGAGGCGGCGAGTTATCGAGGGTGATGTTGCGCGAACCAGAGGCGCGAGGCGGAGGGGATTGCGAGGCTAAGGCGGTGCGGCCCGGTGCGGTTGGTTGGCTGATGCCGTTTCGAGGCAGATGCGTTAGTCGACTGATGCAGTTGCTAGACAACATCGTTGGTCAGCTGATGCTGTTGCGAGGCGGCGGAGATGCGAGGCTAAGGCGGTGCAACCTGGTGCAGTTGGTTGACTGATGCGGCTGTGAGGCTAATGGCTAAGAAGTAAGAACCCTAGATCGGAACTCTGGTTGGATGCTGAGGATGAGGCAGATTTTTGGGCATCAAACACTGGGTTGAGGTTCCATCTAACCCTCAGAAGTTAGAATATACGGAGTATTCTGGACCTATTTGCTGCGGTTAACCATAGCCCGTAGCAAATATTGAAGAAACGGTAGTTTATTGCTGCGGTTTAGTAATAAACGCAGCAAAAATATGAAAACATTCGGATTATTTGCTGCGGATCAATCACGACCGCAGCCATTACGTATTAAAATTAATTTTAAAAAAGAAAACCATCCCTATTTGCTGCGCATGCTTAAGAACCGCAGCAAATACATAGCAGCAAATGTGATAAATTCTAGTAGTGATATGTGGTATGAGAGAGACAGACACAAAATAATACATTCATGACATTTCTTTCTTCTTCTTTCCATGATATTATGCGATTTCGGTAAGCTTTTCTCAATAATGTCAATCACAATGTCCACATCTAGACATTGTGTTTGACATTGTGTAGAAAACCTTACAAAAAACACATATGACCGTTCAAATAAGGAGAAAGACGTTCTACTTATTAATTTTTATGGCTATATGTCTCATGTCCCTTGTTTGCTCCGTTCATGTTTTTGCATTGGAGTTGCTCTAATAGTCCGAATCATTATATTCTACATAAGATCTAACTAGATTGAGAATGAGTGTTTGACCCTAGACGATTAAGTTCGTTTATAGTTTATTTTGTACACCAGATTAAGGGTTGCATATGGCCTCGATCTTAATGTAGTACGGAGTATTATATTTTCAGTATTGAAGCACTCTAGAACTCAAGTTTAAGAAATCTTGTAAATATATTGATAATAATATCACTACAAGTAAACTACTTTTCACTACGAAAATTAGTGACGGATAGATAATCCTCTCGGGAGAATTTTACAAATAGTCCAAAAAGACGGCAGATTTCCAAAAGTAAGACAACAACAACTTGTACGACCAAACTTAATTGGAGTGACAATTATACCCTCAATTAAAAATTAATAGAGCGTTCGTGCCAGCAAGCCTGCAAGCACATCGGCCTCAAACATCTTCCCCTGTCAAAGTCGTTGCAAGCACATTGATTTGCTTTGCTTATTCCGGTGCAGGGCGGCAAATGGTGGCTCCCTTGTGCATCAAACAACTTCGACACCCCTGCATCTCCTGCCCTTCGTTCCAAACAACTTCATCGATTCAGATCGAATTACCACCGCCGATGTCGAAATCACCGTCGTTGACGCACTAGATACCTACTCCAGTTGACTTCATCAGACGCCACCGCCAAAGGTGTCTTCTTCTTCCTCATCATCATCATCATCATCATCATCATCATCATCATCATCATCATCATCATCATCATCATCATCATCATCATCATCTTCTTCTTCTTATTCTTCTTTTCTGATTTTGGACATTGATTTTGCCAATTTCGAACTTCTATTTCATATTTTCACAAGGCCACCATGTGTTCTGCAAAACTTTTGAAGAAACCAGATCCAAAATCATACTTGCAAACACTTGACAATACATAGACATTAAGCAGTCCGTAAACAGACAATAAGTTCTAATAATACTCAATAGTAGGCAATACATAGACCATAAGTAGTCATTAAAAAGACAATAAGTTCTGATAATAGCTCAATAGCAGAGCAGGTAGACGATAGAAGTCCATAAGGCGTTGGCGGTGGGAAGCTTGAGCTGCGTTTCCTAAGGACTATGGCGGTTAGTTCGCAGAGGTGAAGAAAAATCAATGTTGCTTTTAGAAAATGAATGAATCCAAATTAATTATTAAAAAATTAACAAACAACAATTTTTCAAGCCTTGAATTTTCGGATCTGTTTTTCAGATCTTAAAAACTGACAAAAGTCTGTTAATGAAGAGTGCAATTTTCGGATCCATGTTTTCAGATCTTAGATAGAAAACAGAAATATCAAAAGAAGAAGAAAGAGATAACGAAGGAGGAGACTGGAGGAGCAAAAGAGGAAGAAGAAGATGAAGAAGAAAGAAGAAAAAGAAGAACAAAAAACCTGTTTCCACTTGACTATCAGAAATTGGCAAAGAAAGGCGTCGATGAAGGACGCGAAACCGGTGCAGAAATGTGGTGGCGGCGGAGTAGAAACCGGGCGGCGGAGATGACGGAGGCTTTCTGAAGTTTAATCACAAAGGTGAAGGCGTGAAGAACGCAAAGTAGCATGAAGTCATCACGGGTATTTTAGGCGAGTAGAATTTATAATTAAGTTTTCTAAAGTAGGAGTGATTTAGGCTTACGGATGTAATTAATCTAATTTGGTCTTATTTTGATCAAAAGTCTATGAAAGAGTCCTGTTATGGACAATTTTCTCAATCCTCTCATTAATTATAAAGTCAATTCCCAAATAGGACTAAAAAGTGGCAAAATTACACAGATAGGACTACATTGTTTAAATTCCCTTAATATGACTATTTATGTGTGTTTGGACAAATATACACTTGTAGCTTTTGAAATGTTTTAATTAATAATAAAATCATAAAAAAATAATAAAAATCGTAAAAAATAATAATAAAAATCGTACTAAATTAATAAAATATTTATAATTTTTTTAAAAAAATTATTTTTTTAAAAAAATGTAAAATTAAAAAAAACATTGTCACCCCTCCCATCACCGGAGAAAAATCTGCCAACATTTTAAATAATGCCATAATGATGGCATATTCAATGAAAATGTTGACATATTGAAGAGTAAATATGCCATCGTTTTGGGATTTCCAGAAAAAGATGACATTTTTTTTACCAAAAGTTGAAGAAATTTCACCAATCGGAGGTGGTGGTGCTGGGAGGAGGCAGGAGGCGGTGGGAAAGGTATCCATAATTTTTATGGGTTTTTAACATTTTTTATTATTTAAAAAAAATAAAAAAAAATAAAATTTTTATTTTATAAATATTTATTAATGTTTTATAATTTTTTACGGGTTTTAAATGTTTTTATGATTTTTTTATGATTTTATTATGAATAAAAGAATTTCATTATGAATTAATACCCTTAGGGGTATTTAGGGTAGAAAATCAATGTTTAGTCCTATTTAGAGAATTTAAAAAGTAGTAGTCCTATTTGTGCTTTTTAGGAACTTATTAGTCTTATTTGGGACAATTTCCGTTAATTGTACTATTTGTAGAGCTTTTATGAGGGGAAAATCCTCTAATTAAAACAATGAGACTCTCACTATATGTCGTTTGACAATCAGCGCACATATTTTAAGAGCTGAAAACAAAAATATTCTCCCGCTAAACAAATAGAACTAGTATATGGAGTATTTGCTTAAAAAAAACTCTTTAGAACTCTCATACCGACCGACCAAGCCTCCCTCGTACATCTCCGTCTCCGCGCTTCATCTCTGCGCTCCATCTCTGTGCTTGGTCTTTGCGCTCTCTCATCTATATATGGCCATCACCGATGTGGGCTAACGGTAAACATTCATCAATCATCATCAATCTCTGCCAAACTTATTAAAATCAAACAAAACCGCGATTAAGCGCGTAAGTCCATGCGAGCGACAATTGGCGCTAGACTTTTCATAAGCGAAGACATGTGACAAGTCAGAGCTTTCTCGTCGCTTTTACGACGAGTTATGAAGCGCAATAGCACTCACTTTCTTGCCTTACTCACAATAGGTGACCTTTGACCAATTAATCACTACTATTTTGGGTATTTGGAAGTTTTATTTACAGAGTCGCACATGTCGCCACGAATCTGCGTTTGGCCTTCTTGATTAATTCACACAACTCTTTTCTTTTTTTAATCTTATAAAGTCAATCCCCTAATTGCTATTCACAGTTTACACTATATATATATATATATATATATATATATATATATATATATATATATATATATATATATATTTAACATAAGCTAGCCAGGAGCACAGTGTAGTCCATGACTGTGAAGATTTTTGTAGCTACTACCTCCGCCCCGCTAAGATTTTCCCGTTTTACCTTTTCGATCCGTCCCACTAAGATTATCCCATACCAAATTAGGTAAAATTTGTGTGGCTCCAAATTATTCTTACTTTATTCTTACTTTATCAATTCAATATCAACCACATAACTCACTTTTTATTAGTTCATGTGTCACTCCCTCTTGTCCCATTGTTAGCGGGACGGAGGGAGTATTATACTAAAATTTAAAGCAAACTTAGAGATGTAGTGAGTTATATATTGTACTAGTTTATAAACGCGCCATGCGCGTGCGTGTGAATGCCCAAGATCATTTGAAACATATTATTTTATGATGTTAAGAAAAACTATATTATTATGAAATGAATTTAGGAAGAAATGATTCTAAATAGTAAAAATTCGATCTTGTATTACAAGCATATACTGCGGTACCAATCATATTATACTGCATATTTGTTATGACTTTAGCAATTAGGAGGGTAAAGTTCGATCATCAATTAATTAGTACATAACAAGCATTTATATATGTATGTTCTTTCAAATAGACACACCAATAACACTAACTTTGGTAACTAAATTAAATACACAAAGCCCATGAGCATAAGATTAGTGAAATCGAGTAAAAAATTAAGCTAATAGCTGCAATGTCATCTTAGCATTATTGTAGACTAACGTAAAATACTACTACGTACTTCGTATTTGATTGGTTATGAGAGAAAAAACCTTATGTTCTTATCAAACATCTATTAACCTAATATGTTGACATTGTTTGAAGAAGATATGTCCATATGTAAACGTATAATGAGAGTAAAATAGGGAATACATTGGACAAACTTTTCACAATGAACATAAGTATTGATAGTCAAGACCGGTCTTGTTTGTTTGAAGGCCAATGGGCGAAGAATTAAAATGGGCCTAATTTTTAAAAAAAAATTGTAAAACTCTTTTCTGTCTAAAGTAAGATGCATAATAATAATATTTCAAGACATATATAAAAAATCATAAAACACTCTTCTGTGTAAATCAATAATACTATCAACTCCTAAAAAATTTCTCCCTCCAATGACGTGATCATTTTAAATCGTCTCATTTTCGGTAGCTAAATTATTCTTCTCTGAGTTATCATCCTAAGAAGGCCATTTAGAATTTGACTTCTTTACACAAATAAACTTTTACATATAACTTTGTTTATTCAACGCCAGTAATCTTCTCCTCTTTTTTCCTTTATCCTATTTAGGTTCAATCATTTTTATTACACCTTGAAATTAATTACATTCATAAATTTAAATATAATTGAAATTTTTTATCTAACAAATTATAGCACAAAAATTCAATAGATAACAATCAACAATTAAGAAATCAGACAACCAACCATGAACGAAATCAATTAATAAAATGTAAAAATACTCATATCAGACTAATCTGTTTCCAACTGGATTTTTTTTTATGAAATATTGTGAGCATGTTTTTTTTACAATAGAATAAATAAATACAATGAGTTTAAAAAATTTCCTTTTTAAGCTTTACTTTTTTCTAAAAATAACTATCATTCTCTCAATTTTACTCCTATTTACAAGCATTTTCCCTTGTGTTTAATAATCACATATGTGAATATGTGATAAAGTCACACACCGGTAAATTAAGAAGTACTCCCTCCGTCCCTAAATGTTGTTCCAATTGCGAGTTACGAAGTTTGACCAACGATAAAGTTAAATGATCCCTGTGAAAACTCAGATTATTTTTAGTAAATAAAATTTATATATTCAGAAACTACATTAAACCTGCTACAAAACCAGCAAAAAAAATTCAATTTTCATAAAGTTTTGATATATAAAGTAAGAGTTTAAGAGTGATTTAAGTTGACTCTCAAAAAGTGAAATGAAACTTCTTTTAGGGACAGAGGGAGTAATAGAGTACTATATTAAGCTCTGGGCTCTCCTCCTAAAAGGTCAACCTGTTAGGAGGAGTAACTCAGAGCTTAATATAGTACTCTATTACTTCTTAATTTACCTGTGTGAGACTTTATCAATATGCTAGCTTTTAAACTTAATAAGTTAATATATAAAAGCAAACTACGTTCTACGAGAATTTGGATGGTTTTTAAAATTGGTCTGTTGGCCCTTTTCTTTTTACCGGAGAAAAACAATAATAAGAAAATAATAAAAGCAAGGCAAATCTTAAAACTTAAAATAAAAAACCAAAAGCCTTGGTGTGAGTAAACGAATGTAAACTTTTGGTCACCACACCTAAAACAGAGGGTGAGTAAACGGACGCAATTAAGTCAATGTAGCATCTCTTGGTGTTTATTAAACGGATTAACGGATGTAAGTTAACTTTTGGAGTATTATTTTAGATTAGAAAAAACTATGCATGAAGTACAAGTGTTTAAAGCCTTGAGAGACACCAACATTTTTTACATTCCCATTATACCCCTAACATTATTCATGCTTATATAGATGTAGAGATATTGGTATGATGGTATCATATTTTTTTGTTGTAGTAGGTATAAAATCTGTTGTAGAGTTAAGGATATGTAAAAATGTACCTTTGTTTGATCTTTGCAGTTAGAATCCCTACTCACTTAGCTTGTTCATTGATTCACATGTTTCTCGATTTCTTTTTGGACTCGCTGATTTTCCGATTCTTCTTGGATTAGCTGGTTCTCTATTTCGTCTCTAGTTCGTCGGTTCTCAGATTCACCTTCGTCCTCGCCAGTTATTCACCAGGTTTCATATCCCTTTGCTTTGTGACGAGCACTTTGTCACGGTGCGTCCAAATAAATTCAATACTAACACTTATACGTATTATAGCGTAGTAGAGTTCGTATCCACGGGGAAAGGAATAATTATCTTTTTATGTAACTAGTAAGTAAGGGGGGGGGGGGGGGTTTGATTGAGTGATTTAATTAAATTAAACACGAAGATGAACGACTTATATGGGATTAAATTCAAGAATAAAAGGACTTGGCATTGCTACTTTCCACTTGTTGATATATTTTAGTCGATCATTGTTATATCTATAACTTATCCCCTCTCGAATACTCAATCGAGGAGTATCTCCAATTCATCGAGGGTAGTTATTAACAACGACCGTTCATTAATAACTCTTACTATTAGTCAAGTATAGAACACCGCCATATACCGACTTGATAGTAGCATTTAATTTCTCAACTCCTTGATGAAATCAATTGAGATTGATAACCTCAACACAACGGTTTCGGTTTAACCAACAAAATTAATCCCTCTTAAGTTTATTAACCACGACCGTGCATTAATAAACCGAAGTTACTTACTTGTGAAACCATCAACGATTAAGCATCGGTTCGTTGAACATTTCTAGTAGTAATTAATGTTGAGATGTTAACTAATTGTCATCTTAGCAACACTCCCCAACATTAACATAGAGATAGATTAAGGGAAGAATTAATATTCAAGGAAGAAGATTAAATATGAATAATCCTACTATAATTAATGTTGAGATGTTATCTAATTGTCATCTTAGCAACACTCCCCAACATTAGTATATAGAGGAAGAAAATAAATACTACTATAACTAATATCGAGATGTTAACTAATTGTTATCTTAGCAACACTCCCCAACATTAATATATAGATAGATTAAGAGAATAATTAATATTCAAGGGAAGAAGTTAAGAAAATAACTCACAACTTTAATAATCAACAAGCTTCAAGAGCAACACCAAGAAATGGAAGTTTAGCTCCTCATTTGGAGACTAAACATGCTATAAAAATATAAAAGAAATACTATTCTAAACTGAGCTTAAGAGTATGGAAGAAGGAATTATTTTTTGTGAAGGAAAAGTGTGCTATTTATAGGTGTTTTTCAACACCTTGGGCCGGGTACCCGACCGGGTCAAGTGCCCACCCGACCGGGTGCATGTCAAATAATCCGCCATGTTCTCATGCTTCTGCACGTCGTTTGGTCCCGGGTCATGTCTGACCCGACCGGGTGGGGTAGGAGACCCGACCGGGTGAGTGCACTTTCCAAGCACTTTCGGTTGTTGAATCAGACCCGACCGGGTGACGTCTTATGCCCGGTCGGGTATTTGCTCCTGGACAGTCAAAATTCCTTTTTCTTCACTTCAAAGTCCTCCTTTTCAACACCATAATTCCTAATTTTACTTTATAACTTACAAATGAGAACTAAAATACAATTACAACTAAAATCACACAAATGTTTACAAACTAAATAAAACGATAAACAATACACACAAATCAAACATAAAAACATACACTTATGCACTACTAATTAGTGCATATCACTTTGACCGATTTTTACCCTTCTCTTATGCATTCTATATATTTTGAGTCTGATTAAAATTCTAAATTTTGTGCACTAATAATGACTATAAATTTTTTTGTTGGTAATTTCTTTTACAATTTGTATTGAATTTTGAATGTATGAAGTTTATTTTAATGACCAATTATGATTTTCAAAGTGAAAATGAAATTGATTTATACTTTAAGTTTGAAGTTTATGTATGTTATGTAATTTGTTTTGCATATTCTGAAACTAAAATTTTGTATGTTATTTTCTCAATTGGAATGATTGTTTAAAATTGTTTAGCATGAATATATAATTTGAATCCAAAAATCGATCATCTTGAATGCTGAAAAGTTCAGATTTATCATTTGATTTTGTATTAGTTGTTGTTCATTGGTTTCAAGTTTGGGCTTGTGTGGTTTGAGTGGGTGTGTATGAACTATGTCCAGAAATCAAGTTGCAGGATGCATTCGATACTTGGTGTGTATGGAAATTTGTGTTTTTGTTCCTCAATATTAGGAAAGCAAAATGCACATAATGATTTATATATAGGGAAATTTTGCCCCATTTCAAGTGTTTTATACACTTTGGTAAGTTTTTTGTGCGTAAATGTCCTGTACTTTGAACTACAGAGGTACTTTTTCCCTTTTTCCCTTTCATCATGTTGTTATTTGCATTATGAATAGACAACCCCGGTAATATGACTTTGGTAATTTTTGTTACATGATATGATGATAGTTTTCTGACTAAGAAAATAAATGTATTCAAAGCATAGAGACGTTTAATTATGTTCAAACAAAGGTATCTTTTGAATAAAAGAAACTTGTTGGTTTGCTGATGAGTTTTTGCTAAATTTACAGTTGCTTCATTTTAGCAACTATTAAATATGGGATTTTGTATAGTTTTTATCTTAAATTACTAACTGTACTATTCTGTACAAATTTATTTCGATGACAACAACTACAACTCCAACTTATTAATAAAATGTTTTTTTATATTTGTATTATAGCTATTTCATTAGCTTCTTTCAATGGCCCCCAACAAGAAATGGATGAGCTTGTTTAGTGATCGAATGAACAAAGAATATCCAGACGACATTAAGGCATTTTTGAATTATGCTTTTCCGAGGACAGGCAAAGAAAACTTGATACGATGTCCATGTGTCAAGTGTAAGTTTACTGGCTATAATACTAGAGAACTAATTGAAATGCATCTAAATGTGTATGGAATTTTGTCAAACTACACGTTTTGGTATCACCATGATGAAAGGAGGGGTGAGCCACAATGCGATGAAGTAGAACTAGAAGAACGTGAAGACGGAGAGAAAATTCGAGAAATCATAGAAGATATTTATCCTAATCATTATGTTGGTTTGGATAAGGGTCAATCACAGAACGATTCTCTGGGACAGAGTGACCTTGAAGAACCAAATGAGGAAGCGAAATCATTCTATAGGCTATTGAAGAACTTTTAATAACCAATTTATCCAGGGTGTGAAACCTCCAAGTTGTATGTCATTATCAACTTATTATACATCAAGAGCATTGGTAGATGGAGCAATGATTCTTTTGACATTTGGCTACAAACATTGATAGATATACTCCCAAAAGGTTCATCATTACCTGAAACGTATTATGATGCAAAAAGGTCAATAAAGATCTTGGTCTCTCTTATGAAAAAAATGGATGATTGTCCAAATAATTGTGTGTTATATTTGAAGGATGACAAATCATTTGACTCGTGCAAAATTTGCGGTGCTTCAAGATGGAAAGAGAATCATCGCGTTGGGGAAGTTAAAGTTCAAAAGAATGGAAGAAAACTCCCCGTGAAGACAATGCGTTAATTTCTTTTAGCACCAAGACTTAAGAGGTTGTTCTTGTGCAGAAAGACTGCATCATTTATGAGGTGGCATCACGAATCTAGAGTAGATGATGGAGTGATGAGACATCTGGCTGAGTCTATGGCATGGAAATCCTTTGATGAAAGACATAGAGTTTTTTCATCAGAACCTCATAATGTAAAATTTGGTCTGGCAAGTGACGGTTTCCAACCATATAGTCATTCAAAAACATCATATAGCATTTGGTCAGTAATACTCATTCCTTACAATCTACCTCCTTTGATGTGTATGAAAGAATCTAATTTTATTCTTTCCATGCTCATACTTGGCCCCGATGGTCCGGTAGATGCAATCGAGCTACATGCATCATTGTAGATGCAATGAATTTTTTGCTTATGGAAATTTATCGCTGGAGCACAAAAGGTAAAATGGCATGCCCATGTTGCAATAAAAACACTTGTTCTATGCGATTAGCTAATTACAAGAAACAATGTTATATGGGTTATCAGTGTTTTCTTCCGAAAAACCACACATGGAGGAATGATAGAAGTTCATTTGATGGGATGAAAGAGGTAAGATCTCAGCCAATGTCACTTTCACGAACTGATGTACTCTTATAGGTAAATGACCTTGTAGGAATAGCTCTCACAAAAGAAAACAGTAAAAAGGTGAAACTTTCACACAAGAAATGAGGTGACAATTGGAAAAAGAAAAGTATCTTTTTGAACTTTCTTATTGGAGTACCCTATTGTTGCGGCACAATAGGTAAAAGCAAAAACCATGCTCAAGCACGACTTTACTTGGAGATTATGATATTTAGACCAGAGTTGCACCCCATCTGGAAAGGAGATAAACTCGAGTTTCTTGCGACGTCGTGCACATTATCTAAGAAAGATAAACATTTGTTGTGCTTATTTTTAAAGCAATTGAGAGTTCCAGATGGATTCTCTTCTAATATTTCTCAATCTGTGAACATGAAGAACCACATCTAATTCCTCTAGGATTACGTGGTCTCCTTCCAGATTATGTGTATGAGCCTCTTTTTGAGTTGTCATTATTCTTTATTAGTATATGTGCAAAGACATTAAATGTTGATGAGCTAGAGCAAGTTGAGTCACAGATTGCTTTGATTTTGTGCAAGTTAGAAAAAAAAACTTCCTTTATTTTTTGATGTGATGGTACATTTACCGGTGCATTTGGCTAGTGAGGCTAAAATTGCCAGACCACCTCAATACAGAATTACAGATGGATGTAATCTATTGAGCAGATGATATATCAATTAAAGAAGTTTATTCGTAACATGGCCCCTCGAGAAGGCTCAATAGCATAGGTTATATTGCCAAGGAGTGTATGACACTTTGCTCAAGATACTTTAAAGGCATCAAGACAAAGTTTAATACCACTGAGCCAAATGATGATGTATTCATTAATGCAGATGATGGTGAAATGTCAATATTCGCACAATCTGGACGAACACTTGGATGTGGCACTACTCGTGATCTTAGTGAGGATGATTGGCTACATGAACACGGTTATGTTTTAAAATCTGTGATGAAGTTCAACCCTTTCTGAAGAAAGAAAGCATACTTTAAGCACTTTTTATCCTTAGTGAAATACCTAGAATACAAAAAATTAGTTATTAATGAAGTGAGTATTCTCAAGAACAAGAAGAGACTATGGCCCACATGTTGGGGATGAGTGGGATAATTCTTTTATCACTTGGTTTAAGAATAAGGTGAGTAAAAATTACATGTGATATTTTATGTTTAATTACAATTTAATCTAAAATGATATATATAAATGATTGATTAAAAGTAATTCATAGGTTGCAGATATTGATATGGAATCCCAACGCACACAAACTGACAGTTTAAAGTCGCTATCTCATGGTCCTTTGAAACACGTGACATGCTTCAAAGGATATATTGTCAACGGGTTTAGGTTTGGAATAGAGGACTATGACATCAGATGTCAAACAGTAAATTCTGGGGTGTGTGTCATTGGAGATATAGGCACTGAATAAGTCGAGTGCTACTATTTCAATGTCGATGGTTTGATGTGCACGATAAAGCGAAGGGAGTCAAAGAAGATAAGTTTGGCTATACTTCAATTAATTGTCAACGTTTGCTGAAAACATATGAGACTTTTATTTTAGCCAATCAAGATTCATAAGTGTTTTACATCATTTACAACATGATCAAAGGTTGGCATCTTGTTATCAAGATGCAACCTTGTGATGCCTATAAGATTCCAGAACAAGAAGAGGTTTCTACACAATCATATGCTCAAAGTGTTTGGACAAGTGACGTGGATCTGATTGTTGTTGAAGCATGCACAATCAATGAAAAAAGAAAGTGAAAAGAAATTTGAGCAATTTTGTATCGCTGCCTTTTTCTTTTTATTATTTTACCACAAATTTTCATATAGGTATGTGGATGAAGTGAATTATTACTTAACAATATGTGTGTTCGTGGTATTTTGTTTCCTATTATTTGTTGAGTACTATGTTATGGTATAATAATGTTTCCTATTTATTGAACTTAACTTTTTACAGTTCTAACTCTTCAAGAGAAGTCATCGTGGATAAAAAGGGCAAAAAAACAAACAAACAAGAAGCTTCCTAAATTGTTAGCACCAGGTATGATAGTTTAAATGTGTGGAAATAGGCCTCACTTTGGTAAGACTATTTTTATACTTCTTTATTTTATTCACTGGAGACTGACATTTTCCATTCAGAAACTATTATAGTATACAATCATTACTAAAATAATTTTTTTATCATGTTTACAACTTAGGAAAGAACAAAATGGAGACACTAGGTACCATCAATTTTTGTTCTAGAAGTTCAGAAAAGTAAGGTTATTGTATTGATATTATTAAGTTTTTTTGTGAGTACGTATACATTTTTTCCTTATTTTATAACACTTTACGTATTGCTGGTAGCTCTAGTCAAGCCCTTTCTCATACTCATCAATGTATGGAACCACAACATTTGATATACATTTTAGTTCCTATTATTATTAACTAGTTTATATATCTGACTTTTCCTTCTTTTCACTTCAAAAGGTGATGTGTCATCCCACACTCTAGTTATACACTTTCAAAAATGGAATTGCAAGAAAATGATATCACCGAAGATAACTCTTTCTTGGATATCTTGAATTTATGCAAAAGTTTGTTGATATCTATTCTATTGGTATCAAAGTAACTAATGGGGATGGTGTGCCTTTAAAATGTGACAAGGATGTTATGGCTCTATTGGATAAACACGATGGTATTCCGTGCATAGATGTTCATTTGGAAAAGGATAAAAAAGCAAAGCCTTTGGGATTTAGGATGCCAGAAGACAACACATCGTTAGGTACGTTAGATCAAGTTGTCTGTTTTTTTACATATGTGTATTGATTTGGCTGGGATCGATGCCCTAGTAAATTTATGAAATTCTTAGTTTAGAGGTATATCTCATTGTTTGTTGACGTGCACTTTGTTGTGTATGCACTCAAAATAATAATTAATACAACACTATCCTTTAAATATCTCCGCTCATCTCTGGGGAGTGATATATTCTAGTAAGGGTCATATTTGATGGGCGAATAATTGGGTTCTCTTGAGAGTGGCGTTCTATTAAAAAAAGATCAGAATCACCTTCTTTTGATTCGCCCATCATCAGGAGTAAGCAGGCTTCATAGACTTAGGTTGAGATGAACAAGGGCCACACTGTTGTTCAAGAAGATTGACTATCTGCAGTGGATGTTCTTCTTCTTCACTGTGTTGTTCTAGATGTTGTTACCTGGTTCATTTGTGGAAAAATAAAAATAAAAATCTCAAAGGGAAGTGATGGTGGTTATGGGGATTTGGAGTTCTTGAAAGAGCTTGGTGGATTGGATTTTGGTGAAGATTTTAAGTTTGAGTCTTCCAATTTTAGCTAAGCTCAATGTCTCTGTTGGTTTGGGAGAGCAATGGGATTCCTCCACTACTAGAAAAATAACTATTTGTTGCGGTCATTTTAGGCTATTTGCTGCGGTTTTGAACCGCAGCAATTGCGGGAGCAGCAAAAAGTGAACAAAGTTAATTGCTGCGGTTTACAACCGCAGCAAATAGTATTAAATTTTTATTAAAAAATACATATTGCTGCGGCTAACATACAACCGCAGCAAAAGGATACTAGTACACGTCTAACAAAAAGTCTACTGACAAGATGATAGCAATGATTTTCCATATTAAATAAGTGCCAACTCAGCCAATCTACTATAGAGTAATAATATACTTCGTACTTCTACAAATAACAACTAAAGACTTTAATTAGAATCTTCTTGCCTTAATATTAACTTTCCCAACACATCTGACTCATTGTATGAGAAAACAACAACAAATTAAAATACTAATAAAATGTAAACTAAAATCAGTTCCCTATTAAATTCTTTATAAAGGTCGGCAAAACTAGACCAGCTCAATGCAAATAATAGACTTTCTTTTCTTCTAGCTTTTCCCTCTCCAGTTGTGAATGGAAGTGAATGGCTTCCTGTTGAAATAGAGTGGTCAAAAATCAAAATTAGGAAAAAAAAATATACATGGATTTAATTACTTGAAGGTTAAATGGTGGCATCTACGGCTTCTCATTTTGCAAAATGTTCCTTATATTGTAAATCAAATTACACAGCAAGGTATTGCAAATTTATAGTATAAAAACCTATTTTATATCAAAGTATCAAATTAGCTTTCTTTTTCAGTCTTCATCCCCTATGAACCTACAAATTGATTAGTTTGACTAATATTCTTTCATATACTTATACTTCTTAGTCTTTACATAGTATAAAGGGATAAGGGTCAGATAGGGCCTCGAACTCGAAAAAAAATGTCAAATAAGGTCATATTTAGGATGCTCTGTCCGGCCGACACCATTTGGGGTGGTTCCAGATGCCATTTTTTGATGAATTTTTTTGAGCATCTTCCTCATTAAGCCTAGTTTACCCATACCAAATTTCAGCTAAAAATTCAACTGGGAAGGTAGTCAAATGATTTTTTGAAGATAATTGTGAAGTTAAACAACCTCGTACATTTCGGAAAATCATTTGACTACCTTCCCGGTTGCATTTTTAGGTGAAATTTGGTATGAGTAAACTAGACTTAATGAGGAAGATGTTCAAAAAATTTCATCAAAAAATTCCATCGGGAACCACCCCAAATGGCGTCGGCCGGACAGAGCATCCTAAATATGACCTTATTTGACATTTTTTTTCGAGTTCGAGGCCCTATCTGACCCTTATCCCTAGTATAAATCAATAAATAAATTGATTAGGAAAGGTCAACCAATTTTATTTTATTCTTCGTTTTCCACAAGATCTTCTTTGTTTCAAGTTCTCCCTTTAGTTTCCCTTCTAATTCTTTCTCTGGTAATTTCCCGGTTCCAAGCAGACCCCTCATAAAACAGAAAAACATGTCAAATAAAATAACAAACTTACAATATGTTCTTATAAGATAAGCAACCAAGATCTGATGATAAGCTTCCCGATAGACTCATACTAAGCATTTGCCTGTTACAATAAAAGAAGAATTCACATAATGGCAGAATACACATGAGCTTGTTTATATAATGAAAAAATATAACTTTATAAAAATGAACGACATAAAACAGCAAAGTCATACCAGCAAACTCACTTCAAAGTCATACCAAAACGAACGACAACCGTGTGATTTTTATGGTTTTCGTTTCCCAAGTTAAGAAATCTCCTACTAATACAAATATTACGTACAAATATTACAAAATCTGAGCCCAGATTCATATATATTTAGAAAAATGACTACCCCCACAGAAAGAAAGGTTATGCGAAAATTCAACTTTAGACCATTGCCAAATACATTCCATACATCCAAAAACTTGAGAAACAAATAAAATAACAATTATTCTAAAATAATTGGACCCACACTTTGAAGTCAATAAAATTGAAATCAACAAATGGGAAATCCCTACAAAGGCAATATAAAACTTAACCTGCAGGGTTGATGCTCACCTTTATAAGCAAATCTAATGCAATTTCTTTTAGATTTGGGCAATTGAAAAACTGTGCAGAAAATAGGCCTCAGTTAATATAGGATTCTGAGTTGTGATAGCTATGCTATTGAGTAGTGAGCATTTGACTTTAAAAACATACCTTCTTAGAGAGACAAAAGTTCTAAAAGTCAAAGGGTGGAAAGCTTGGTGGAACAAAGACGGGAGCAATCTGGATAGCAAAAATCGTAACAAACTAGTAGTGTTGCAAGATTAGAAGGATATAAATACATAGATAGATTACATAGAAAAACTTACTTCAAGTTATACGCTCTGCCAGTCGCCTGCTTTGACCTCGCCACGATCCTTGCAGTCCCATGTATTCAGTACCTTTCTCTTCACATGCTCTGACCTTGCTTTTTATAAATGTGATTTATGCATGCATAAGATGTTCAACATATAATGAAAAATACTCATTCACCAGATACATAAGGAACATCGGACAATGGGAGAAAGAGGGCAATATAGTCAAATGTGGAAGGGATGTTAAGTCATAGTTATCAAGCATTATTAAGCTATATATTATGAGCATCAGGGTGTATTATAAATAATACTTGATGTCTCAATCATTTCCAATTTAAACCTTTTGTTCAAAAAACATCGAATTGGAATCCCTCACAGTGATGATGATGAAATTACCATCTCATTCATTTTTACACTCCTTTTTGGTTGGATAAATCTACCTTTGAATAAATGTATAAAATATTTAGCATGTTTCTTAGTCAAAATCTGAAATGCACAAAACACACACAACACATTAAACATATACAAAAAAGGATTGATAACTCACATTTTCAACAAAGAGGACGAAGAGGATAGAATATCCGGAGGAACGACAAATAGACAGAGAGCGGCAGTCTTTGATTGCGAAAACACAGTGACGGAAACAATCATAGGCGCACAGAGCAGTTAGCATATTCAATTAAATAATTAACCCTTACAAAACAGACCAGACTATAGCAACATTCACTCTCATTAGAAAGTCATAATAACATTTAGAACCTATAGTTATTTATCATAGAAAGATAAATAATTTACCTAGAAAAGAGGAGAAGAAGTATAAGAGGAGGAGGCGTGAGCTGGCATTGCTATGTGAAGGAACAAGAGGTTGTGCTAGTTGGAGGCGCGAGGCGTGAGGCGGCAAGTTTGGGAGGGCGATGTTGTGCGAACCAGAGGCGCGATGCGGAGTGGATTGCGAGGCTAAGGCGGTGTGACCCGATGCGGTTGGTTAGCTGATGCCGTTGCGAGGCAGATGCGTTAGTCGCCTGATGCGGTTGCCAGACGACATCGTTGGTCAGCTGATGCTGTTGCGAGGCGGCAGAGTTGTGAGGGCCGTGAGGCTAAGGCGGTGCGACCTGGTGCGGTTGGTTGACTACTGCGACTGTGACTTGTGAGGCCAATGGCTAAGAACCCTAGATTGGAACTCTGGTTGTATGTTGAGGATGAGGCAGATTTTTGGGAATCAAACACTGGGAGAAGAGAATAAACGAGAGTTGAAGAGCGAAGTTGAGGTTCCATCTAACCCTTAAAATATTTTCTGGATCTATTAGCTGCGGTTATCCAAAGCCCGTAGCAAATATTGAAGAAACGGTAGTATATTGCTGCGGTTTGGTAGTAAACGCAGCAAAAATATGAAAACATTTGGATTATTTGCTGCGGATCAATCACGGCCGCATCAATTACGAATTAAAATTAATTTTAAAACAGAAAATCATCCTTATTTGCTGCGCATGCTTAGGAACCGCAGCAAATACATAGCAGCAAATGTGATAAATTCTAGTAGTGCTCCACAGAAAACCCAAACTCAGATTCGTGAGTATTGATATCACCCTATCAATTATTGTTTGGGTTGTCTTGTGAATAGTTGGTATAATGCTTTTTCATTATTCTGGTAGATTTTTTGTTGGCTGATCCATACCAAGTAATGTTGCTTAATGTTTCATTGCCTTTGAAGAAGTTTGGGTATGAAGTTCAGGCCATGCATACTTACCGCCATGGAGAATGTCCATGGAGAATGACTTGAGGTTGCAAATGGGGTGTGTGTTTAATCGAAGGAGAAGAAGTCTCTTTAACGAGTGTTAGTGAGTGGCTGATAATCAACAAATAAGTTCGAATCAATGTTTATTTGATCGAATCAGTGTCCAATCCGAGATTCATTTTTTTATCGTATCTAATCCGAAATTCATTAAAAATCTTGGTGTTATTTTTGGCCTTTCTCCCTATTTTTGAGTGCAATCCAAAATATTCCAAAAATGGGCCACTAGTCATTTTCGGCCATAGCCCATATAACAAACCGAATATGGGAACAAGTGTGGTCGGTGCACCGAATAAGAGGTGCAAATTCCATGCAAGCGATTGGACGTTACACCTACTCGCAAAACCCATGCAATTGCGTTTCTCCCAAAGCCCCTCGATTTCGCCCAATTCCAGAAATTCTCAGCATCTAATCAACTTTACCTCTGAAAATTTTCAAAACCCTAACCCCAATTTCTAATTTTGGGGGTGAAAATGCCTCTCAGGTCACTTGCTGGACCTCAAGCCGGCGATACTTGCACGAACGGGGACGCGTCTGTTTCTGAGCCTCAGCTTAACAGTACTGCAAACAATTCAGCAGACGGCGACGCTGGGGTACATACAGCTCATGCTCCTTCATTCATTTCTCGGTTTACTAATGCATACGATAGTATATAAAACCCCTGCTTTCAAATTGCAAATTGGGATGCTTTTTTGGGCAGTTCGTTTAGTCAATAACTCGTAGATTTTTATATGCTTGAGACTGTTAGTTATTTTATTGGGGGGGGGGGGGGGGGGGAGCTCTTTCAGCTTCTTGTTTATTCTCTTGGGTAAGGAATAGCTTCTTGTTCAGCTTTTTATCATTAACATTTCCCCTGACCCCTGCTCCAAAAACAAGGATGAACAAGGATGTTGAGTTGTACTGTTTCACACATATTAAAGAGATGCTAAAATATATGGATAAAAGATTTATCTAATGCTCATAGTATGGGAAGATCAAAGATGTAGCTTGGAAAGTTGTACAAGGGTAGAATTGGAAAATGTAATAAAATCTTAGGGAAAATGGAAACTAATAATCCAACCTTTTAGCGGTCTTCTTACAATAATCCAACCTTTTGGTTATTCATGAATAATCCAACCTTTGCACCTCATCTTCATTCATTGGTCCCTTACCGGTTGATGACCTGCTATTCCAAACTATTTTCTTATCTTTGCAAATCATTATACCATAAATCTCATCTTTCACAAAGATAATATTTTTCAAAGATAAGAAAATAACTTGGAATAGTAGGTCATTAACCGACCAGGGACCAATGAATGAAGATGAGGTGCAAAGGTTGGATTATTCATGAATAATCGAAAGGTGGGATTATTGAAAGAAGACCGCTAAAAGGTTGGATTATTAGTTTCCATTTTCCCTAAAATCTTATCTTGAGGTGTAGCTTAACAACTAATTTCAGAGGAAGAGTCAGAAAAATAGCGACATAGACATGATCAAGTTAGAGTTAAAAATCATAAAGTTTACTTCGGATTATCACTATTCTTGAGTAATCTAATGTGCAAGTAACTTTTTGTAACTTGGAATGCCCAGTCAGTGGCGGACGCATGAATTCCAAATTGGAGGGGCGGTAATGTAAAAAAATACATTCTAATACATACATATATTGAAATTCTGCAGTAGATATCTGCTCTTGCTTTTAGATTTCATATGAAACGTTTTTATTTTTCTTTTTGAATGAGCAAGGTACTTAGTTGCTTATTATGACTTAGGAGTGTTGCTGTGACTTTCATCTCCATTTCACGTTTTCACATGTATATATCAGTTCATATGAATATATCCCTTGTATGGCCTTTCGGCACTGATGGGTACGCCTCTGTTTCTGAGCCCCAACTTAACAGTACTGCTAGCCATTTTGCTGACCCAAATGTCAGGGTACCTACGGCATCTCATACACCATATATTTGTTCAATTTACTAGTGCTTCCAAAAAATCCCGGCTTTCAAATTGCAAATTGGAAGATTCCAAAGGGTAGTTCGTTCAGTCTATAAATCATAAATTTTTATATTCTTGTGATTGTCCCTATGGGGTTGAGCTCTTTCAGTTTTTGGTTTATTTCTGTGATTAAAGAATACCTTCTTTCTCATCTTTTTATCTGTAACTTCCCCCCAGTTTCAAAACCATGGATGTTGAGTTGTATTGCTTCACAGTTCACACATATTAAGGAGCTTCTAAAATATTGACGAAATGTAAAAGGGTAGAATTGGAAAAATCTAATTAATCATGTCTTGAAGAATGAAGATGTAGCATGACCAGTAATTTGGGGAAAAGGAAAAGTTAGAAAAAGTGACATAGGCTGATAGGCATGATCTTGCTAGATTTAAAAGTCATGAACTTTACTTAGGGTTGTTGCCCTTGAGTAATCAAAAGTCTAGTTAAACTATTATTTGGAATGTGGAGAGCTCAGTTTAAGTAAGTTCTGTTCTTTCTTTTAGATTGCATATGAAACATTTAATTTTATGCATTCAATGCGCAATATGATAATTATAACTTAAGATTGTTGCTTTGATATTCAAGTCCACTTTCACGCTCTCACATGTATTAGTTCATATGAATATGTCCCTTTTATGGCCTCTCGGCTATAGTGTCATTTCAACGTTTCACCATCAACAAGGATTTCTTTCTGTTTTAGTTCTCTTTAAAAAACTATCCAGTTTTAGTCCAACATGCTCTCAAATATAGTAGGAGGAAATCATTTAAAATGTTCACGTAGACAAGTAGTGAGGACATTTTTAGCGTTATGGACTAAAAATGGGACATTTTTTAAGGTTTAGGGCTAAAGATGGAAGAAGTTAAACTACCTGTATGGAAGTCCCAAAATAGTTGAGGTATCAAAAGCATAATTTATTCAGTTTTATCAGAAATAACTACCTGTATTTAATTCTTGCATTTTGCGTAGAAATCAGAGAAGAGGCTCAATGATACTGAGATGTATGTACCGATAGTGTATGGAACAATAGCATTTTGGCTTGGCAAGAAGGCCACTGAGTAAGTGAGAAGAACTGGAGAAGTTGAAAAATAGTACATTAGTATGTCATGTGCACCTTTTTATAAAAGTTAATAATTTTGAGTTTTATGTCTTTAATAACCAGAACGCAGTCGCATAAGTGGACAGTTTATGTTCGTGGGGCAACAAATGAGGATCTTGGTGTTGTTATCAAAAGAGTTGTATTCCAATTGCATCCCAGTTTCAATAACCCCATGAGAGTTGTGGAGTCACCACCTTTTGAGCTTTCAGAATGTGGTTGGGGTGAATTCGAAATCAGGATATCCTTATTTTTTCACAATGATGTCTCTGAGAAGAAATTGGATTTGTATGTCATTTATCTTTTACTTTTGTCAATGGACTTTTTCTTTTAGTTCTCGTTTGGTAAGGTCTATTTGCTTAAAAGGGATGAATTTTCTGAAAGGAAAAGCACTTGGTAGCCTCAATTTCGGCCAAACAAGTGAAAATATATGTATTCTACTCATCAGCAGAAAAAGCAAAATATGCCAGAACTGACAACCAAACAGAGTCCTAATTCGCTGATCAGTATACGTATAGTTGATTTACTGCTCTTTTTGTTACCAGGTATCATCACTTGAAACTATATTCTGAAGCTGAACCTGGTCCCGTGACAACTAAAAGACCTGTTGTAGTGGAAACTTATGATGAGATTGTATTTCCAGAACCTTCTGAACAATTCCTTTCTCGCATAAAGAGCCATCCTGCTGTAGTTTTGCCGAGGGTTCCTGCAACTTTGAACTTGCCTCTTGTAGGTCAGGGTAAGAGATCTTATTTGTCCATAATATGTCCGCTGTGATAATTCTGAGTTCTTGTTCTTTTCTTGGTGATTAGTAGATCCACATAAGGTGAAAAGAGGTGATACGAAAAACCACCCACTTAGCCAGTGGTTCATCAATTTCTCAGAGGCTGATGAGCTTCTCAAACTCACAGGGATTCGTCAGCAGGTACCTTTTGCTTGTTAATATCCAGAACGGTTTCCTCTTTTCATTCTCAACTTTCGTTTTCCCACTTATGATGCATGACTATTGATTGCTCACCTACTATGTGCCCTTTTTTATCACTTATCTAGCTGATTTCTGGTTGACATTCGCTGTCAAGGATCAAAAGTGGAAAGAAATCCAAATTCGTGCACTAAAAGTAGAAAAGTGAATGTTTTGGGACCAATGATGTTTTTTTTCTTTTTCTGCTATTGACCCCTGACTCGCCCCACTTTACAATGGTTAAAAAAATAATATTTCTTCTTGCTATCTGCTTTTTGATACTCGCATTTGAAATATGTTACCACTGTTTGGCATTGAGACATTATAGCACTTGCTATGTATTCTGAAAAAAAGAGAACAAAACAGAACTTCTGGAGCAGCATAAAATCTGGACCATTGAGCTTTAAAATCCTTTAGGAGCAGTTTGGAACATGAAAATCGCTAGGAAATAAATTATAAAAAAAAGAAAATAGAGGAATTAGAAGATAAGAGTTTAGGGAAAGAGAAGATAGATTCAAGTTCAATGAATATTTTCAATTAAATCCATTTTAGATATTTGTTCTCATTCATTTTTTTCCAATCATATCAAGACTAAAGATCTGAATGCATATCATTTGTAAAATAAAGACATTGTCATTTTCCTTTGTTTTTTTCAAGGTAAAACCAAACATAAGAAATTAACTTTCATGAGCATGTTTTTCTTTGCCTAGCATTATCTGAGATCCAAACACACACTGTTACTTAAGAATATCTGATTAATTATTAGGTGAGGATGATGGTGGTTTTGTTATCACCTAGTTGACTAAGTTTATAGCTGATTTAAGTGATGTGCACTCATTGTAATAGGTGCAAGCTCACATTATAAAGATGAGAAGACAGTTGAGTATGATGGAAGAGGCTCCTCTAACATTCAAACCAGAAAATGGTTAGGAATTAAAATGAATATATAGTATGACTCCTCATTGCAAGTCTACAACTGCAGATATGCTATATGGCCGCTTCTAGTTATTGATGGGGGGGGGGGGGGGGGTCTTCATCTCTTAGTTGAAACTATTTCCTAGTTAATTAGTCAAAGCCTCTGAGGCTGGCTGGAGTTATGATGTTAGACGGTGTATGAACTTTTTTCTTGTGCCATTGTCCATTGGAATGAGGTGTACTCCATTATTGACCTGCAATGAAAGATGGTACTGTTTTCTTTTTGGTAACCTGGTGCCTGGTGGTGTGTTCTAGTGACTGACGTTTAGTCAAGGATTGTATGGTTTAAATGGTGGAATTTTATGAAAACAAAGATGTTTGGTATAATCAATTTATGGTTTTCCATATACCAACTATGATGAATTATGTACTTGTGAAGTTTCAGTCTTGATTACTTCAGGCTCCCTCAGCCCCTTTCCCCAGTCCCCAGTAAAAAAAATATGTACTTGTGAAGATGAAACTTTTGACCATGTGGTATAGAAAAATATATCCCCATGTTAAAGACTAATATTGTCATCATAATCATAAACGAAAATATACTTGATGGAGTTCATGCTACTTCAATGATTTGAATCCATGTTAAACCGTGTAGTTGAACTCTATTGTCTTAAATAGGGATAAAAATGTCTTTCAAAATAGAAGTATGACATTATAATTCTTTAAATAGTATGGCATTATAATTCTTTAAATAGAAGTAATTACTATCAGTTTGAAAAACACTACCAAGATATGACATTAGTTTTCAAAATGACAGTAATGTTTTCCTTTTTAAGAAAAACATAATACTCCAATTTTAAAATTTTACATTTTTACTTTTATTTATGAAAATTTCCCCATACACTAATCAATATTTAAATTTTAAAGCACATACACTTATATTCGTATCCAACTAAATTAACAACATCAGAAAGGTACAACTCGAGTAAGAAATATTTGAGTAAGAAACAACATAAAGGCATATTTGAGTAAGGTACAATTGTTTTTTTGTTTAGTCAACTAGATGAGGGTATGAACTTTTACGAGGTAAAAGTAATGATGAATTTGGTGGGTTTTTCTCAAATGATGATCATTTCCCATGCTACTAACTAGAGTGGTTACAGAATCAGTGATTCGTCTTGCCTCAAGTGATAGTGTGAGAGTTAGTTTCTTACTGGAAACTGATTGTGTTTGAACAACTAGTAGCAGTTCTCCTGAGTAGTGGGAATCTAAGAACACACACAACTAATCAATTCAGAATAACTTCTTATGCATGATGGTGTATACATTATAATGGGACATAGCGAGTTGTTTAAGCAACCCGGATTTACTTTCCTCAAGGTCTTTGAGTGGTTCTTAAGATCCCAATTCTTTGACAAGGTTGGAAATACCATTTTCTCAATGTTGTAGTTTAGGTCAATCTCGATACCCTTCAGAGATCATTTCTTTTTTGTAAAGGTAATGGTTACTATAACTTATAGTGTCACACGAGTGATGGCCACAACGGAGTTGTTGCTCGGGAAAGAGGTGAGAATGGTCATAGCAAGAATAGGATAATGATGACATACTCATGGTGGTGAGTAGTATGGATGATGTTAGAATTGGTCCTATGTTTTTCATGGCTTAGGATCTGCACTCATTGACTTGTTCCAAAAATTATAAATTATACTTCATTAATTAGAAAAAATAGTGTATTAAAATTATGTATAGGGTCATAATATAACGATAAGAGCTGCATTAGTAGTGAAACTATTAATTCTATATTTTAAAAAACAATATAACTATTTACTGAAAGAAAAAATCCCAAAGCACTTCTTGTAGGGCATTGTGAAAAATGTCTCAATATATGAAACACCTTTAAAATAATTAAAACATAAAATAATGAAATGAATATAAAATTGAATAAGAATAACTATTTAACAAATCAATAGAAAATGCACAAAACTGCAGACATATGAATATAGATATGCAGTGACATAACATATCTTAGAAGCATGAAAATGAATACCTACAATTGTAAAAAAATAAACAAGGAGAAAAAAAAACATACAAGTCCTACAATTATGCCTTGACCAGTAGAGGTTGTTAGTGATTTATATATACTTCTTCCAAAAAAAAGTATGTATAAAGTGTCAGAGAATTGGGTGGAAAAACATAATCATACTAACAATTAATGTTACGTTCTAAAAGGTGCTAGGCGATAGTCAGGAGCTATACCAACACCTAGCACCTAGGCGGGGACTAGCCGAAGACCTAAAATATATATTTTTATCAATATTTATGCATAAATATGATAAGAAGTATTGTGTTTGTGCGTGTGTATATGAAAAACACACATTAACGTGAATGAATGATAGGATTGTCACATATAATAATATATTATAACTAATCGTCTAACTTCATTATGTAATAAATATTAAATGATAATAACATTTAAAAATATATACACACATATTTAGTTTTATCTTAATCTACTGACAACTTTCTTTATATGCGTGGTTACGTTAAAGGTACATATATATGTTAGAAAAATAAAATAAAATAGCAATATAAATTGCTCGATGAATCTAGACGCCCTAGACGGCCAATAAGGCGTTCTGGATGGGCAACTATACACCAAATTAAAGCACTTAGTCGAAACGTCTAGACTAAAATCAGGGCGTCCGATTCCTAGCGCCTAAGAGGGGACTAGTCGGGCGTCTAGAATGATTTTTAGAACAATGCTCACTACATATAGATAGTATATAAAGAACAATTATTGACCTAGAAAATTTTTATTTTTTAGGCTTTTGGTTATCTCCCTCTTGCCCTTCCCTAGGGCACCCACCCGCCATTGATGATGGTGACGATGACCGTTTAGTGTTTTATAGTAATTTGTTATTACTGCTGGAAAGGTTTAATTGCAATCCATTGCACCCTACATTTTTCATCATTCATTCATCATTATTACCCCAGTGACGCAAAGGCTCCCACCTACGGTGTGGTAAGGGGGGGTCGGATGTACGCAGCTTTACCCCTGTGCTAAAGCACATGGAGACTGTTTTCGGATGACCCATGGTGAAAATCACGTCAAAAATTGCATGGACTGATTGTTGCTTCATAACAAAGAAGCACAAACCGTTTAAAGAGTCGTTTTGCTTTATTCCATCATATTCCCAAGCCAAAAATAGGTAAACTTTGGCTCCATTGCAAATGATGGAAACCACCCTACATTTTTCATAAAGCTTATAAATTGGCACCCTACATTATAAATATATAATGCATATATCTTTCATAACATGATGTATATAAATTGACACCAACACGCTGCAGCAGCATAACAATATCACATTTGGAAAGACCTAGCATGAAGCTTGGGGATCGACTTGGGACCTTTTGAAATGGGATTGAAACGGCTGTAATTGAGTATTGAGATGTCAAGTGGCAATACACGATCATACAAACGCCCAATGCCCAATTAAAGGATAGTAGTCATATAATCAATCTGTACAAAGATTACATTACCTTTCATTTTCATGATTTCATCACAACACAAATGAAGAAACACCACAATCCTTTATAGTTTATTTTATCGTCCTAGCCTTAACTAAATTTAGCTAATCCAATATAATTTCCATTCTCACAATCCCACCACTACAATCTCCTCCCTTGCTTTACATCCCCTCCCCCCCCCCCCCAAAAAAAAAAAAAAAAAAAAAACACACTGAAAAGTGAAAACTAAAGCAGAAACAGAAAACGATCAAAGTTACGCTCTACTGTCAAATAAAGAGCAACAACTAACCATCCCAATAGCCTCATCAGTCATCACCCATGATAGATTTGAAAGAACAATTTAACAATTCAAGAATGGTTCTAGTTAAAACATAAATGTTTCTTGAAATCACAGAATATGCATTTAATGTTTTACCCAAACAACCACCAACAGGGACCAATGATATAAGAACATTGACCAAATACAATGATGCCGGTACAGATGCATATTTTTCAGTGGTCATCTCCCTACAAAAAGGTAACAGGGAGTTTCCAAAAAGGAAGACACATTAGTTCATAATATTTCTTCAAGTTATTATCCATGATGATACCACATAGTTGTTGCTATGGACATAAAAAGGACAGCAATCTCCTAGTTGAAGTCTTTAAATCTTTGGCATGCTCAGTAACACAAGCCCAGAGAATCTTCAGCGTGTCGTGTAAATATGGCTCATCGTCAGCTGACGACCTATAAAGCTGTTCGCATGATTATGTGAACACCGCTATCAGTGTGTACAATGTCACTTATCTCCCCAACCTTGAGTGAAAATGCTGCTGTCTCAAAAGGCTTCTGCATCTTGTTCCTGCCAAACTTACCTGCATCAAGAATATATTAATTTGGTTCAAAGAGACATGCCCAAGAATGAATCACATTTATGGAACCTATATTCAAAATATATAGTACACCTTTGTCCCATTTTATGTCTTAATTTCCTTTATTGGGTTCTCCCACGCTCTTCTTTTGAACTCCACTAGCTTTTAAATTTTCCAAATGACCTCTTTATGATTCGACACATTGACCTATTTGCACAACAGTTATAATTTAGATGCATTAATTTTGGATCCTACCAGAACCTCTACAGAAATAAACATGCTTATCCAACAGACAACAAAGATGCCAAATCATTTATATGTGATGAAGTGAGATGTTCTTTGTACTTAGAAATCATTACTGAACCTTCCATGTTTTCTTTCACGAACTTGATTTTGAAGAGCATAAAAGATGTCAAATTACTTCCATGATTGCAAACAGCCAAATAAGCTACCAACTATGGGACTAAAGTCCTTCACACAGAAAAGTAATGTCTATTTTAATTTATTCCTTCTTTCCAGCAGTGAAGCATAAACACCTCACAGAAAGTGCCAATTCCAGGTTCACTTAAGTGGACCAACAGGCATTGTCAGTAATATGAAAAAGAAGTCAAAATTGGTACTCCTCCGTCCCACAAAACTTTGCCAAATTTCCTAATTCATTCGTCCCAAAAAACTGTCATTTCTGTTTAAAGTAATGCATATGTGGTTAAAAGTATTCTCTCTCCTTTGCACAAATCTCAACCGCACAGTTTAGACATTTTTATTCTGCTTGCAAGTCAAACTTGGCCAAGTTTGGTGGGACACAGGGAGTAGAAATTATAGGCGGACCATCTAAATGTGTTGTAGAACATAAAAAGGAACCTATACCAGAACTTCTAGGTAGGTTCAAGACCTATGAAGCCAAGTATAAAAATTCTGAAGGGTCATTTAGTTGAAATTTGAATTCCATGGGAAAATAATAAATAAGTTTTCTCTCCTTCCATTTTGTTTGTCCAGTCTTTTTTAGTAAGTCATACCAAAATGTTTGACCCATACACAATTTGGCAGTACTGTTTATCACAAACATTATTACTTCTACAAATTTAATACCAACCACACAATTCCACTTTATCTAAATATTTTTGCGAAACTTTATGTACCAACCTAATAGGATGGAGGTGGTAATAAAGAAGGATTTCAATTTCTGTTTGGTTTGCGAGTGTATTCTTGGGAATTCAAGTTTTTGGTTTATAATGAAATTGAAAAAGAATAGTTAGTCTAATAGGCAAAAATTTAAGCTCCTCTCTCATTGGCGGAATTCAACACAGTAGGGGATGGTGTTCGGAATTTGAATTATTCAAAATGGAAAAGTTGCAATTTCACTAGGGAAAACAAGCCAATCAAACTGTGTTTCCTTTTACAAATTATGGAGGATAGGAGTAGCAACTCCAACAATCCACCCCAAAAAAATAAAACGAATACAACATGATATCAAGGAACTGTCTTTGGTCAAGAAAATTGTAAAAATATAGATAACAAAGTTTTTAGGTCTCAAAAGAGCTTCTATAGAGCCAAAACCAACTTCCTTGTGCAGTTGAAACCAATTCATAATAGTCCCAGAATGACTACAGAAGAGTATGGGTCCTTTGGAGCTGATGGGGAAGAAATGTATTATGTACTTATGAGTGGCAAAAAGTACTATGGCCTGCAGAAACGCTAACACAGTATAGTGGAGCGTTGATTTTAGGCTGGTAAGCAGTACACTTGCTCCCATATTTTAGTGCCCACATTTCTTTTTACTAAACATTCATGATTAAACTTACTAAACATTCACACAGTAATCTTGAAGATTATGTACTTCAATGGCGCATACTAGTTGCTTAACATTCATAATTAAACTTACTAGTGTCAGTATTGTACATTAAGTATATGCATGAAGAAAACAGAGAATCAATGAGAAATGAAAAAGAGCCTCGGGGCAATTGGTCAGTGTTACCGACCGAGATCGCCGCCTCGCTTGGCTGAGGAGCAGTCGGAGAACCTGGCAGCGACGTCTTTGAATTCGGATTTTCCAGTGACGATGTCTTCGCGAAGTGCCTTGAGCTTAGCAACTGCGGCATCTCTAGTGGTTTTGGAGATCACAGCTCCTTCTGGATCCTTCCAGGAGGTCTTATTACGGGAGCCTTGGTGCTTTATAAGTATGTGGGAAGCCTTGATTCTCTCGTCAGAGGACGATGACCTATCTGGCTTTTTCTTGTGCTTGTCCGCTCGATCTGACGATGATATTGAATCCCTCTTCCTCTTCTGATCGGACTCCATTTTCAAAGATGCAGCAAGAAAGCAGGGGAACCGAGCAAGCGGTACTAATGCGCTTTTTGACTTTTTGAGATCAAAAAGCGGTACTCCAATTTGGCTTTTCTATAGAGGTGGGCTTTCCGGAATTAGGGATTTTGACTCTTGTGCACCAATTCTAAGGCTGCCCACAACCCTGGGGTGAAAAAGCCTTTTTTGAGCTTTTCACCCCTAAAACATCCGCAACCCATAGTATAAGGAGATGCCAAAGTGGATAGGTAGAACCATTGGGGTGGGTATCTGTAGGCTTTTTCACGGAGAGATAAAGCTCGAATGGATGATTGTTTGGTGGGGCCAATTAAATTTTAAAAACTCATTTTTGTTTAAAGTTTTATAATTTTTTTATTTGAATTCCATTTTTTATAAAAAATATATCAAAATTCATAACTTTTTACGATCTTTCATATGACACCAATATAGCATATATAAAGTTTTAAAAAAATATTAAGTTTTTTAAATCTCAAAATTTTGAGATCCAACATTTTTCTGAAATAGATTCAAATAAGATCTCATTGTTAAAATATTTCTTTTTATACCTTTCAATTTTTTTGTAAAAATAGATCTGAATTAACAAGAAAAAATAAACTCCAAATTTATTAATTTTTAAATCAGAATATTTGACTTTTAAAATGTATATTTTTCGCAACAAAAAATTTGAAAAAATAATGAGATATAATAGTAAAAGTAAGACTTTAATAAATAAAGCTTTGCTGAGTGAATATATTGACAGTACTGGATTGCAGTAAAAATTGAATTGATTGAATGAATACGTATAAAGTAGTGGGAAATTTGATTTATTGACGGAGTTGGGTTGCGGTTAGCCTAAAGACTTGTATCCAATTTAATGTCAAACCTTATCTTGGCATTAGAAAACTGAATTCAATCTATACCACACCTTTTTTCCCTAAGACAAATCACTAGTTTGATTTTTACGAAATACAAGTATAAGAAAGGGGTGTTTGGTAAACGGCGTTTCAGCCGAAAAATGATAGTTTGATCACTTTTAGCGTTTTCAATAATTGAAAAAATTATTCGGTAAATAACTGTTTGGCACCGGTGTTTTTGGATGAAAACAGTGATGTAGATATTTTCTTTCAGAAGTCAAGGTTAGCAAATTTGATTCATCCAAATGAAACGTTTGATGTGCTGTTCTGAGATCTTTGAAGTCCATCCAAGCATCCATATGTGCATCTAATGAAAAATTATACGAGGGGAATTGCTCCAATACCAATAATGTCCTATGGTTTAAATAATGTTTAATGCATACTTTTGTAGAAATTAACCAATGTTTGTGGTTTAATATTCATGGATTAATACATACGAAGTATTTTGTACAAATATGTTTTGTGATTCAACCCTCATGAAGTCATGAATTATCTATGGGCCTTTTTGCTATCTGATTCGCATGAAAAAGCATCACTTGAATGGTAAGCTAAGTAAAGGTGAAATGTTACTAAATGGGTTTATATTTTCATCAATTTAAGTGAATTTAACATCAAATTCACTGTTATCAAACGAGTTCATATTTTCTTAATAAGTAATTAATTTAACCAAGCATAAAACTTGACAAGTAAAACTTCCTTATGAGAAATCTGTTAAACAAATACATGTATATTATCTCATAAGATGTCCTACAGTACAACTGTACATGGAATTATTTACATTTCTGTGCATGTGAATTGCTGAATTTTTTTTCTTTAAGATTTTACTACGTATTAATTATTATGATCCTAATTAACCTTAAATAGTTCCTGCAACTGAAACTTTATTGGCAAATTTCGTGCTTTTTTAGTATACTTAAAAATACAAAAAAATGTATTGTAGTATTACATCTGCCCCATTGATTATTGACACGTTTGAGTAGGTTAGGTGTGAAATAACAAAAGTAAATATGGTATGGTTTAGAATTGTGTTGAAGAATAAATAAATAAATTATATATAAAGTACATACTATAAAGACAAAGTGATATGAATACTATTTTTAGACAAATAAAAAAGAAAAGTTCATAAAATCTAATAGGATAGAGACTATGCCAACTGCCAAGTTTTATCCATTATAATTTTCTATGAAGGGTGTGTTTTAAAAATCAACTCTTCTTCCAGAAATGTTTATCTTTGATCCCACTTCCATTTCCTTGCAATTATATGCATGCTTATAATTGCAGATAATTATCATTATTACTTACTTTTACTAATAAATAATCATTAAATTAGTAAAGAAACGTGCAAATTCCCTTATACTCCATTAAGTAGGAAAGTCAGACTTAGAGCACTTCATTCATAATATCCAATTGTCATAAACGGTTTTTATAATACACCAAATTGTCATATCATTCTTACACATTTAAGTTTGAATAATCTCAAGAAATAATTACATAAATATGATCAAAATAGAGATGATTTACAAAAATATGACTAGTGACTAGAGTAGTAATGAAATCATAGTAATTCATGTTCAAGTTTTGAGCTTAAGTTACCACAACACCACGTTGTAGTAATGAATAGTCATATTTTTGTAAATATGTTTTATTTTAGTAATATTCTTGTAAAAACCCAAATCTCAAAGCTTAAAATTATTCATCAACAATAATATTCATATAGGGGGTGTTTGACAATTGGTTATTGGCGTTTAGTTGTTGGCCGATTCTGTTGGCTGATTGATGACAACGGATTCAGTTGGCTGTTTCGATTAGCTGATAAGATTAGCAGTTTGTACAATGATGTTTGGTTAAATAGTTGTTTTAAATCGCCTGATAACTTGTTAAATGAATTTTAAGGACACTAATTAATTTTTTATTAGTATAATTAGTACAAAACGAGTAATAAATTAACGCAAGTTAATATATTTTAGACACTAGTAAAAACCAATCTCACGGTAGAAGAATAATTTATTAAATAATCCTACGGTATTATTTTAGACATTGCCGTCTTATGACTTATCAATGCTCCTAATTCCTATCAATACTTCCCTAAAAAAATGCTCCTATCGATCAATATAATCTTGAGCAGATAGGAAGCTTCTATTTTCATACTTTCATGGTCGTCTTCAATTCTCATGCTTTGTATCATATACTTCGCATAAAAAAGTAATATATATATATATATATATATATATATATATATATATATATATATATATATATATATAGGGGTGAGATCTCATACTAACTAGTTCTCCCATGCTAACTCGTGAAAACTCCGACAACCGGTGGTATTTTTGGCTCAAAGTTTTTGTGTATGTTCCTCATCAAGTCTAGTTCATCTATACCAAATTTGAGCAAAAAATTCAATCGGGAAGGTCATCAAATGATTTTTGAAAGAAAGCTGGTCCGGAAAATACATATAAAATGCAGTTTTCTTTCAAAAATCATTTGATGACCTTCCCGATTGAATTTTTTGCTCAAATTTGGTATATATGAACTAGACTTGATGAGGAACATACACAAAAACTTTGAGCCAAAAATACCACCGGTTGTCGGAGTTTTCACGAGTTTGCATTTTAAGCATGGTTTGCATTTGATCTCTTACCTATATATATATATATATATATATATATATATATATATATATATATATATACACAGAGAGAGAGAGAGAGACAAATTTCATGTTAGGCCGGCCTGACGGGATGCTCCGTCCGGTCGAGGGCATTTCGGGCACTTCCCGGTGGAATTTTTTGATGAAATTTTTTGAGCATGTTCTTCATGAAATCTAGTTTATCCATACCAAATTTCAGCTAAAAATTCAATCGGGAAGACACTCAAATAATTTCTTGAAGTTAATTGGGCAGTTCATACATATAAACCGCCCAGTTAACTTCAAGAAATTATTTGAGTGCCTTCCCGATTGAAATTTTAGCTGAAATTTGGTATGGATAAACTAGACTTCATGAAGAACATGCTATTCATAAAAAAATTACACCGGGAAGTGCCCGAAATGCCCTCGGCCGGACGGAGCATCCCGTCAGGCCGGCGTGACATGAAGACTACTATATATATATATATATATATATATATATATATATATATATATATATATATATATATATATATATATATATATATATATATACAAAAATGATCCTGTCCTAACGTTCGGACAGGATCCTCCGTCCGAACATCCCCTTTTGGGGCCCTTCCCGGTGGAATTGTTTGATGAAATTTTTTGAGCATGTTCCTCATCAAGTTTAGTTTGTCCATATCACATTTCAGCTCAAAATTCGATCGGGAAGACATTCAAATCATTTTTTGAAGTTGACTGCATTTTTATATGTATATTTTGACGCAGTCAACTTTAAAAAATCATTTGAATGCCTTCCTGATTGAATTTTTAGCTGAAATTTGGTATGGACAAACTAGACTTGATGAGGAACATGCTGAAACAATTTCATCAAAAAATTCCACCGGGAAGGACCCCAAATGGGGATGTTCGGACGGTGTTCGAACCAGGAATGTTCGGACCTGAACATTCCTCTCTCTCTCTCTCTCTCTCTCTCTCTCTATATATATATATATATATATATATATATATATATATATATATATATATATAGGGTAAGGTTCAAGTGAGAAGACCCCTTTGGGTGAGAAATGAGAATGAATCTCAGCCATTGGATTCGACTAAGTTGTAGTAAAAGACACTTCATGATGCACTGAAATATGCAATCTAGCACGGTGGCATTTCTGTAAATACTTCTGAAAAATCCGTATTACACGTGTCTAGTGCAACATGAAGCTATTTCGGTGCAACGCCGTCAAATATTAGTGCAACATGAAACTGTTTTAGTGCAACATGTGCAAAATTTAAATATTACTACAACATAAAGCCAATTTTAGTGCAACTTCGTAAATCCAATGGCTGAGATTCATTCTCATTTCTCACATTAGATGCATTTCTCACCTGAACCAAAATCTATATATATATATATATATATATATATATATATATATATATATATATATATATATATATAGGTTTTGGTTCAAATAAGAACACGATCTTATGAGAGAAATGAGAACGAATCTGGACCTTTAGATCTGCTTCAAGTGAAATTCAGTGTGCATTAGATGAAACTGTAATGTGCATTAGGTGAAATTGAAATGTGCATCACAAAGGGTACGATAGAGTGACATTATGTGCAATTGAATTGTGCATTACATGAAATTGAAATGTGCACTAGGGGAAGTTGAAATGTGCAGAATAAAAAGTACGATGTGATGTTATTTTTGTACTTTTTATTCGCACATATCAGTTTCATCTAATGCCCACTTGAGTTTAAATTTTTATTTTGCACATTTCAATATCATTTAATGCCCATTTCAGTTTCACCAAATGCACAATTTGGTTCCACATAATACAATCCAACGGTCCAGATTCGTTCTCATTTTTCTCCTAAGATTTGTTCTTACCGAAACCGCTCCCTATATATATATATAGTACTCTTCCGTTCCCTCCCTTCCTGACTGAAGCGCCGTCCGGCCTCCTCCTTTTGGGGAGGTTCCCGGTTGTATTTTTTACTCAACTTTTTTGTGTATGTTCCTCATCAAGTCTAGTTCATCCATACCAAATTTGAGCAAAACTTCCATCGGGAAGGCCGTCAAATGATTTTTGAAATTAACTGGTCCGGAACATACATATAAAACACAGTTAACTTTCAAAAATCATTTGACAGCCTTCCCGATGGAATTGTTTGCTCAAATTTGGTATGGATGGACTAGACTTGATGAAGAACATACACAAAAAATTTGAGCAAAAAATACCACCAGGAACCGCCCCAAAAGGAGGAGGCCGGACGGCGCTTAGGTCAGGAAGGGAGGGACATGAATAATCCTATATATATATATATATATATATATATATATATATATATATATATATATATATATATATATATATATATATATATATATATATATATAGGGAGCGGTTCCGGTAAGAACAGATCATAGGAGAAAAATGAGAATGAATCTGGACCGTTGTATTGTATTATGTGGAACCAAATTGTGCATTTAGTGAAACTGAAATGTGCATTAAATGATATTGAAATGTGCAAAATAAAAATTTATACTCAAGTGTGCATTAGATGAAACTGATATGTGCGAAAAAAAAAGTACAAAAATAACATCACATCGTGCTTTTTTATTCTGCACGCTTTAGCTTCACCTAGTGCACATTTCAATTTCACGTAATGCACAATTTAACTGCACATAATGTCACTCTATCGTATCCTTTGTGATGCACATTTCAATTTAACCTAATGCACATTACAATTTCATCTAATGCACACTGAATTTCACTTGAAACAAATCTAACGGTCCAGATTCGTTCTCATTCCTCTCATAAGATCGGGTTCTTATTTGAACCAAAACCTATACACACACACACACATATAGACAAATCTTCATGTCAGGCCGGCCTGACGGGTGATACTTTTTGATGAATTTTTTTGAACATGTTCTTCATCAAGTCTAGTTTGTCCATACAAAATTTCAGCTCAAAATTCGATCGGGAAGGCATTCAAATCATTTTTTGAAGTTGACTGCAATTTTATAATTTATATGTATATTTTGACGCAGTCAACGTCAAAAAATGATTTGAATGCCTTCCCGATCGAATTTTGAGCTTAAATTTGGTATGGACAAACTAGACTTGATGAGGAAAATACTTAAAAAATTTCATCAAAAAATTCCAACGGGAAGGTGCCCAAACGGGCTCGGCCGGACGGATCATCCCGTCAGGCCGGCCTGACAAGAAGACCGTGCGGCCTTCCCCTTTTGGGTGTCTCATCAAGTCTAGTTTATCCATACCAAATTTTAGTTCAAAATTCGACCGAGAATACAGTCAAATAAATTCTTGAAACATATTGGGCATTCTGCACATATATAAAGTGCAGTATTCTTAGCAGTTTTAAGAATCAGATCCAAACCCCCCTTAGACCTTCATCTTCCTCCAAACTTAGGGGGTGTTTGGATCTGATTCTTAAAACTGCTTCTGCTCCTTCAAGAACAGAAGCGGAAGCTGGAGTATTTGGGTGAAAGTGCAGAAGTGATTATGATGCTCAAATTTACTCGTAGAATCAGTTTTTTTAGAAGTTGGGGGTGACCAACTTCTGAAAATTGATTCTGATTCTACTTCTAGTTTAAAAAAACGCCGTCCTTAAACACTCCTATTCCGCCAAGACCTTCCGCGCCATCACTTGGTTTGACGATTCGCAATTCTTCAAACTACCTCTCATTCTCCCAAAACTACATATCGTGACAAGGAAAAATAGAGAGGGGGTTATATAGTTGTGAGTGTGTATATTCTACATCCGGCTGTACGGTGAGCACCATACAACCGGCCCAACAAGGAAAGTAACAGGTTCAAGGAAAAAATAGCAAAATAATTTGGTGACATTTTTGTAATTAATGTGAAAATCGTGGGTTGTACTAAATGAGCATTAGTATACTGTTAATGAGCAATAGTCCAATTTTAATGAGCACCGTTAGTACAAGAAAACTGATATCAGTATATCACAACTAAAAATGGTGGCATTTTCGTAACATTAGTGAAAATCTCGGTTTTCGTTAAATGAGCATTAATACACTTGTAATGAACATCAAACGTATTATATTGCTCATTAAGGGTCAAATAATGAGTATTGTGATATCGACTTCATATATTGTAATTCACTTTCTTTTTCTTATTTTTTTTATATAAAAATTCATTAAATTATATCTATAATCAATTCCTATTAATTTCAATATGTGAATCTAATGTAATATGATACTTTCGAAATATGCATTGATTTGACATTTTAAAATGAGTATAACATGACTATCACTTGAGTATACTAACGTATAAAATGAGCGTTTGTACGAAAATTATTAGTTTTTCTAATTGAGTGAGCATCAAGACATTTCCATTGAGAATCAAACATCCTTTTTTGAATATTATAAACATGCAATTGAGTATCATGATCTATGGCCCTTTATCTATAATCAACTCCTATGTGAATGTAACGGCACTTTTGAAATATGCATTTACATAACATTTTAAAATGAGCATAACACTAATATCAAATGAGCATACATAATTTACCAAATGAGCAATGATATAAAATCTTCGCTGAGCATCAAACCCCCTCTATTGTATCATGATCTAACTCTTATGCAAATTTTATGTTATAGTTTTGAAATATGAATTATTATGACATTTGAAATGAGCATAAATCAGTACGAGATGAACATAAGTAACTTACAAAATGAGCATCGAAAAATTCAAAAGCTCGTTTGAATTCTCTAATGTGTTCAAATGTTCATTAGTTCATATTTATTTTACATTATACTCATTTTAACATAACACAAAACTCATGTTACTAATTAAAACATAATATTTATTAACTAATAAATATTTATCTTAAAATTTAAAATAGAAGAATACAACATTAATACCTAAACTATTTTATAATGCACACATTAAAAAAAAAGAATAAGTTAGAAGGTTGATTGAAAAAAGAAAAAAAACAAACTCGAATATTTTATTAATATTTTTCTGAAAGATTGTATTAATATTTTATAGTATAGATTTTCATAATAATTGAATAAAAAATTAAAACAAAAAGGTTTTTTGAATAAAAGAGTAAAGAAAAAGAAAGAAAGAAAGAAAACAACAAAGTAAAAGGCTAAAAGCAATTAGCTAGAAACGTATGTCCAAAAAACAAAAGATAAAATAAAATACTACCCTCGTCCCAAAAAGGTTCGCCATATTGTCTTTTCTTGGTCAATGATTTTAATTATTATATTTGTATATAATTTGTTAATTTTATACTTTTATTAAAATATTTTGATTACGGAACATTTTGATATAATTTTCATATTCAAATTAATTACGTATTAAAAGATATTGTTAGTCAAAATTGATTGTCATTGACCAAGAAAAGTCAATTTGACAAACCTTTTCGGGGCGGAGGGAGTAAAAAAGAAAGTAAAAACAAAGAACAACACGCAAGCGGCAAGCCGAATGGCGGCATAAAGTAAATAAGAGAAACGGATGCAGCCTATCTATGGACCTTTAACATGAACTTAATTACAAAAATGTCGGCTGTACCATGGGCATGGTACAGCCGGGTGTACCATATAAATTACGTATAGTTCTTCCCTTCTAGGAATCGAAATGATAGAGATTTACAAAACCCCTCAATTCCCTATTGCAAAAACATAAGCCCAAATTATATTTATTGGGTACCGACTACTCATTATTATTGTCATATCAAAAATATTTTTCAAGCAATTTTACGTCAAAGTATGCTACGTCAAAATTAGGTTTCGAGAACTCGGTTAAAAATAAGTCGCCAGAAAAAATCTTCTACTACAACAACCACCGTACCAAATCAAATGATCAGATTTTGAAGTTAGTATCATACTCATCATTGCATTGTTCAAAAAGTGGTCTTGAAAGTGGATTGGAACCTCTGCCATACTCCAAAGACAGGCACGTTGCCCGACTGTAGCGAACCGCCCGATAAAAATATGGGGGATCGGAGATATTGAGGTGCAGATCCGAGACTTCTCTTCTTCTCATCCGAGGGTCCCCTGCGCGCAAGGCACTTTGCCGTGCGGCAGAGGATCCCAATTGCTTGAAAGTTCGAATGAGAGGTGGTGTAGTTCTTATGATTTCTAGGGTTTTTACTCTTCTATTAATTTTGATAGTCATTTTATATATTATTGCTTTTCAGATTAATGATGAAGATTTCTCAGGGTTGTTATGCTATTTTTAGTTGTGACTAAATGCATATCCATAGATTTGTTCTTTTCAAAGGCAATTATGCCCCTCAATAAGTTAATAGCTGCATTGTTAGTTCGCCCTCCTCGATCTAGAACCACCACCACATAGACTAGTGGTTGAAAGATTGAAAAATCAAGAATAAATGTTGTTGGTGTTCAGATAAGAGAGACACATATGCATGTTAAGATAGATCGAGGACGTGACATGGCTGGACACTATGATTCATTGTTATTTTATTGTATTTTATTTTAGTAATGTAGTTGATCTTTTATTATGCATCCCGTGCATATAATATGTTACGGAGTATATGTTACATCTCACAACCCACTCAATTTTCATAATAAAAATGGAGAAACAAAGAAATTGAACTAATAACTCGATCCACGTGGTGCTATATACTCCGCAATTTAAAGGGCATCTCCAATGCTCAAAGTGGATTGCAAGTGAGCTGGCAAAATTTGGGAGAGGGTCTATGTTCAAATGGGACTAATTTAACAAAAAAAGCAGGGTCTATTGCAGACCACTCCTGTGCGGAGAAGGCAAACAAATGCAAAGGCAAAAGTAATAAAATGGAAAATAGAGAACAAAACAAATGAGTGATCCTCCATGCAAGTAGCCTCAATAATTTCTCTTTCTTTGTGTCAGATGGTGCAACCGAAGGTCCAGAGATGGACCTTGTATGAGACCTCCGTCCATTTTTTTCTTTGCCACATCAGCTTCACCCCTTCCATTCTTTTTTGCATTGCAGATGACAAACACACCCACCAAGTCCATTTGCTGAGGTGGAATAGCAATGCACCTCAGTATTGGAATTGCTCTAAGGAATCCACTTGTAGACAGGGGCGTTGAGAAGGAGAGAGATGGATGCGATAAGTTAAATGATGGGCTGCTGTTATGTGACGCGTTCCGTTTCAAATTAAAGAATAGAGGGGTAAATATGTCCATGTATATTAAAAATACTCTTATTTAGGTCATTAAAAGAAAGAACTCCTATTTTGGTAAACGGGTCTTGTTTCACTCCTATGTTAGACCATTTCTCATTCTTTAATATGAAAAAGAAAAAGTGCCCCCAATTAAAAAATGAGAGTGCCCCCAACTCCGGACTCTTACGTGGTATAGTAATTTACAAATTAAAGAAATGAAAACAATCTCAGTCTCTAAAAGAGCGGATCATTCAAAAGAAGCTAATGAGCTAAAAAATCTTCATTTTTTGTCGGGCTTCATTTCAGTAGTCTTCTTGTATGAGACTTTTAGTGTTTCATATTTTCAGTGTTTCATATTTTCATGTTTTACTAAAATTACTATGAGACTTTTTTCAAGAGGACTTGTACTGTTGTTTTTATTTTTCAATTAAGAGTACTTGTAATCATATTTCCTAAACGAAGATATATTTTTTCAAGTCTTCTTAGATGGAAAATAAGATGGGAAAGTTCTCGAAATGAGACTAAAAAAGTTCGAAAATTCCAAAATAGGACTGCCATGTTTTTATTCCCAAAATAGGACTAATTACTGCCAAATTTGGAAAATACTGCCATGTTTGAAGTCTGTTACTGTCAAAACATGGCAGTAATTAGTCCTATTTTGGGAATAAAAACATGGAAGTCCTATTTTGGAATTTTCAAACTTTTTTAGTCCCATTTTGGGTAATATCTCAAATAAGATTCAAGACCAACAACCTTATTCTGTAAAAAAAAAACCATTACTACGAGTATAATGTCACAACTACTTAAGCGTAAACTATGAATATATGTTACTATGAATATAGTTTACTTTTTATAGTCAATAAAATTAAGAAGTCACATTTTTATAGTATTTTTACTTTAGTCATAAATATGTTATTAGTTTTTAAATAAATGCATATATATTGAGCTTAATGTTCAAATACATAAATGATTAAATGTATTAACTATGAGATTGATTCCAAATTTGGTATTGAGTATACGTTGGAATATTGTTTGTACGAAACCTTTTAAGATGTTTTTACTTGGACTGTTTTCAGTCCCAGATCAGATCAAATCAAACTAGACTTAAATAGTCATAAAATACACAAAACTAGACGTTTATTAGACCAGAACAGAACAATTCAGACCAGATCAGATCACATTAGACCAGAACAAAACTAAACAATTTTTTTTTTCTGGATTAGCAATAAAAACGAATGTTATTATCATGTCGTTAGATGCACATGATGATCTGACAGCCAACTTGTAAAATAAAATAAGAAGGCACGCATTTTATAAGCTTCTACGTGCACATAATAGTTTGCTTCTATAGGTGGATAGTCACTTCGATCACTTCAATATTTAATTATACCTTATACCAAACCAAACTTATACCAAAAACAAAGCAACATTTGCGCCACCAGTTAGTTACTTTATATCCTGCAAATTGTTCTCTCACACACGTATGTTTGTCAAAAGCATGCGATATATATTGTCAATATAATGACCAAATGGAGATTGAACTAATTAACAATTTCGTTTAAGTGACAATTGACAATTAGGGGGTTTAAATGGATCACATCTCACACTTCCGATCTGGTGCATTTAAGAAGCCTAGGATTCAAATCAAGTGAATAACAAGAGTTGACACTTAACACACTAAATCAACATGGTGATGAAGTACTTTAGGATATGTTTGGATGGAAAGAGAGTGGAAGACTTTGAAGATAAGTTGTTGGGGGGAAGGGAGGGAAAGGTGAGGGCCGTGAGGCAACCCTTTGTTTGACTTGGGAGTAGTAAATTTGGAAGAAGAAAAAAAGAGTTCTAGAAAGAATTATAACTAAAGACAAATATTCAGGTCCGGCCAGGCCGGACCACTCCCCCCGTCCGGACTCCTCCATTTGGGGGCCTTCCAGGTAGTATTGTTTGCTCAAATGTTTTGTGTAGGTTCCTCATCAAGTCTAGTTCATCCATACCAAATTTCAGCCAAAACTTCAATGGGAAGGTCGTCAAATGATTTTTTTCAAGTTAACTGGTCCGGAATATGTATTTTCCAGACCAGTTAACTTGCAAAAATCATTTGACGACCTTCCCGATTGAATTTTTGACTAAAATTTGGTATGGATGAACTAGACTTGATGAGGAACCTTCACAAAAAATTTGAGAAAAAAATACCACCGGGAAGACCCCCAAATGGAGGAGGCCGGACGGGGCTTCGGTCAGGAAATTCCTGACCGGAACAGCACTCTATAACTAAAAACACTTCTGAGATATGATGACTTTAAATAACTGAATTGTTATTCATTCAAGATTGAGCTTAAATTATCTTTTAGTTAGTTATCCTTCAAAAGCCTCCATTTTGGAGGAACTTAAAAATCGAGCATTTGAGAGGTTTTGGAGGGTGACAAAAACATTCCAAAACCATTCTTCCACATTTTTAAACTCCCAAACACAAATAAGAGGATCATCAACCCTCACATGGCAACTCTCACATGTCTTCCCCTCTTTCCCAAAAACCAACTCCCAAACATACCCTTAGACTCAAGCTTCAGAAATTTGGACAGTGCACTACTTTTTACTTAAATGGTACAATTACTCCAAATTATTGTTCAATATCATGCGTTCAAATACTTTCTTCTTCAGCCAAGTACTTTTAGTCTGATGGCATCGATGCTGATCTCCCAAAGAGGATGTCGCATGTTCGAGTCTTATCCCAATCAAGGACATTGACTTTAACAAGAGCAGATACTATAATAGGTTTAGAAGAATGTTCCTGAAAAAACTTTCTTCTTCATTTATATCTCTCCCATAAATAGAAAATGATGTTGTGTTTAATGTTACTGATCTCCTTTTTACAACTTTTAAATAGAAAATTGTCCAACTAAAAGAAAGAAAATGAAATATGGAGAGAAGGGAGTAACGTTTATTGCTTATTGTTATCTATTACTCCGTACTTTTGTTCTCTCTAACAAGTACCAAATTTGTTTCAATGTAAACTTATGAAATTTAAAATTGATTTTTTTACTAATAGTCTTTAAAATATACTCCATATTAGCCATCGTGAGAATCAAACTATCACAATTAGATAAGAAGGAAGTATGTCATGTGTATGTGTCTATATAAAGAAGGAAAGTTTGTTAACACTATAATTGTTTTTTCATTTTCTGTTCCTCAACTATTAGTCACACTTTTGGACTTTCAATTTTTTCATTTTCGGTACTCGATTTTCAATTTTTTCATTGTTAGTCCTCGATTATTGTGTGAGAGACACTTTTAGTTAGGGGTGGAAATAGGCCAGCCGGCCTGTCAGGGGCCCGTGGCCTGGCCTGTTAAAGGCCTGGCCTGGCCTGGCCTGGCCTGTTTAGTAATCAAGCTAGGCTTGAGCTTTTCTAAAAGCCCGTTTATTTAAATAGGCCAGGTTTAGCCCAACTCTAAAGCCTTTTTACCTTAACAGGTCAGCCTATTTATGTGTGTGTATGTATTTAGTTATATTTATATTTGTTTGTATTATTTATATTTATATTGGTATACTCAACTATATCCAAATCAGTATAATAGTATTTTTAGGGAGTGTGTATTATAAATTAGAATAGACTGCTTTTTTAAACATATACTCCGTATAAAGTGTGTTAATAGTTTATTAAGGTAATTGAAATTCAAAGTTTTTTAAGAATCAAAGTACATAGAAATTTATAAACTACATAATAATACTCCATAATAATGTATTATTAGACATCCAAAGCAAAACTAACATATTATTAGACTTTTTAGTGAATATTTGGGGTAATAAATTTTATACCGGATTAAAAGGATTTTTCACTTTTCATTTTGTATTTTTTTTGAAATTTTATTTTTTTCCTTAACAGGCCCGGTAAACAGGCTTCAGGCCAGGCCAGGCTTTTAAACAGGCCAGGCCCAGGCCGAAAAAACAGGCATTTAACAGGTAACAGGCCAGGCTCAGGCCTATATTTTCTAAAACAAGCCTGGCCTGTTTAGGCGAAAGCCTGGCCTGGCCTGGCCTGTTTCCACCCCTACTTTTAGTACTCAAATTTAATGTTTCCCACATTTAGTCTCCTTAGTATTATCAAATTGACATTTTTAATCCATCCACTATGATTTTGACACAATAATAGTCACTATTATGTCACTATTATAATTGTTGAAGGACTAAAAGTTTCACTTTTATGAACATCGAAAGACTAAATGTGAAAATTTTCAAATACGGATACCAAAATCGTCTCTCGCACAATAGTCGAAGGACTAAAAGTGGAAAAACTCAAATTGAGTACCAAAAATGTCAATGACATAATAGTCGAAGGACTAAAAGTGACAAAAACACTGTTATATTATGCGGAGTAAGAAAAACAACAGTAATCGGTTATGAATTAATCCAATTTATGGAAATTTCCGGTGAACTATTTTCCCAATTCACAATCAGACTATTTACTAATTAAGTACTAGTATTTGACTTGTGTGGATCCCATTCCAATATCACTCATTTACTGTAGCGTGGATGAAGTATCTACAGCAGCTATGGGCGCAGCATAATGGTGCCAATGTTCTCCACTTCTCCTTAACGGGGTGAACCGGTGAATTGGGGGTCAAATAAAAGGCATTTTCTAACAACTCAAATATTTTAATGGTATGGAAAAATTATAAAACAATTGTTAAAAGCAAACTTTAAATGATACCTCTTGAGACAATCATGCGACAGTAAACGCAGAGTTAAAGACCAATCTTTGTGCAAGAAGTTCATTAATTCTTTCTTTCACAACAAGAATGTAGATCATAATAATCAGTCATCAAGATCTAAAGAAGACAAAGCAGGAAAACTATCTTTTTTCAATATGCTAATACTATTTTACTGAACTATACCGATTAGTCCCATGTTTAGCCCAATGGTCCTTCAGGTCAAGTGGTGCAGACAGGTCCCACCCTTCAGCTGTGAGGCGGCTGACCAATTTACTGAATGCACTTCCACTCATCTTCCTCCCCCCAACTCTAGAGTAGCGCTTATGTGCAGCCTGAGGTAAAGGGTACATTGATATGGTGGTCGTGCAGCAAGCTGACTGCCACCCTCCATTTCCCCATTTGTAACACGGCTGCGGTGTTCCAGTACATGAACATACCGGAACCGGCATCCCAGACACATTTGCGGAGTCCCACGTATCTAGGAGGTGCTTGTCATCTTGTTGTTCGTCTTCCTCTTCTTCATCATCGGGGCCCATTCGGTCCTCATCATCATCCTCCCAGTCTCCGAACGTGGAAACTGCCTGCCAATCCACTAAACTCTCACCCTTAATCACCACCCTCTGCAACTTTGATGGCTTTTCCGGTTTGCTTTCGTTTGGTTGCAGCCTTAGCTTCCTGGGATTATCTGTTTCAGGAGCAGGGTTTGTTGTCGTCATGTTGAAGGGTTCAGCAGAGGTGGAGACCATTTGAGGATGAAGAAGAATGTTTTTTTGATCTTCTACTTCGGTTGAAGGGATCATCTCCCGGAATTGAAAGGCAGATATGGCCTCGTTGCGTTCCTGTATGGCGGAGTTGCGCTCAGAGATTGCTGCATCTCTCTGTAGCATTGCCATGTCACGCTCTGCTAAAGCTCTCTTCCTTTCATCTATGGCCAGGTTGCGCTCTAGGATGGCGGCATCCCTCTCGGCCATGATGGCCATGTATGTCCTTAAAGTCGAGTTGTTCTGATGATCCTTGTGGTTATAGTAAAAATTCCATTACATTACTCTTCTATTATCTTTGGCTTTTTGTGTGTGAGGGTAAGGGTGTTCAGAAAGCATTTCATTCACAACAGAACATTTCATTGCAATTTTAATTATCATTAATAAAATATACCCCCTCTTGTCCCTACTTCATATTTTGACTTTTTGAAGTTAAAAATTTGTTAGCATTGGCTGTTTGCCCGTTTATTATGCTTAATTAATATTTAATATTATGTATAAACCTTAAAATACTTTTTGAGCAATATGTTTAGTTTGTTTTCTAAAAAAATGATTCATTGTAAACTTGATAAAGTAATTGTAAGTATGGTCAAAACAGGAACTTTAAATATGGATGGAGGTAGGAGTAATGTAGTACTGTGACTACGATCTGTAGTACTGCGTATATAAGTATTTTTATAAGTCCAGCCATGTAAATAGATAGTCTAAAGTAACCTAATGAAGATAGTTAACTTGCCAACTTCTGGTTCAACTACGTAAAAGTTGTTTAAAAAAAATAGGCAAAAGTTTAAGAATAAACACCCAGTTTAGTCTCTTGACTATATAGTAACTCAATTTAGTCCTTAACTTTTTTGGACTCAATGTGGTCCTCAACTATTACTTTTGAGTCCCATTTAGTCCTAGACATATGTGATTACAAGTAAGGCTATTTTCATAAGTTCATTAAATTTAGACCCAGATTGGTCATAGATTTTGTAATTTGGAGCAAAATCAGCCAATTTAATCCTCAATGTATAAAAAAACCCTTCTTACTTGCTGCAAGGAATGCTCACGGACTATATTGCGTCTAAGTAGCATAGTCACGTACTCCGTATAAAATTTAGTCCAAAAGAAAGTGTTGATGAGAAACACGAGTCTGAATGTTTCATCTATGGTTTTAAATATCGTATTTAATAAAAAATTGATGTGAAATGCAGTCCAAAATAGTAGAGAAAGTGCGAGTTCATACCATCATATAGTGGAAAGTAAACTACCAACGCAGCTCAGCTTTGGACATTTCTGCAAACTGTGTGGAGAAAAGCGGAAAACATTATAAGGTGACAGGTTTGGATACCATGCCAAAGTGTATATTTATGAAACATAATACGGAGTATGTCTAATTTTGTGCATTATATGGGGTTTTAATTGAATTATAAATCTTCCAATGATCTTGCCAGTTTCGAGTATTATCAAATGTCACTTCTATCACTGGACACAAAAATTGATGATATAGTCTGCATAGATACCAAGTATATGCACTCACACAAGAGTTTCCGCCTTACCTATGCTGCTATACACCAATTTTCACAAAAAAAAATCACCTCTTCAGTGAAATCTTGTAAGCATTCCATTTTCTAATAGGGTCCCTAGGGTCGATTTCACATCTACAAATAGGGGTTTTGTCTCCATATATTCAAGTTCTGTACTCATCCAGCACTAATAGCAGCCCTGCAATCATGTACGGAGTATATTGCTATATCATTTCTTTGTTGAGGTATATTACACCCACAACAACAATAACAATGTCGAAGCCTTAGTGAGTTAGTTCCAAAAGAGTTTGGGATCACCTAACATGAATCTACATACGAATTCGGAGTTAAAAGTTGAGTCATATTACACCCAATCCAACCAAAACAGTTAGTTGCATAGTGCATACTTTCACTTCCACAAATTATCAGCATTCTCATTTCATTTGTCAATTGTCATAGCTGGGAGTAGACGTGTGAATTATAAAAGAGCTAGTGACACATTGATTTAACACCATGAGTTTAGTTTGTTTCTGGAGCCTACTAAACCTAACCTTACAGAAATGGCCTGGAAAACAAAATAACATTTCAAATTGGAAATAGAAAAAGCTGGTCCTAGTAATAACAGTAACCGTGGCTGGAACAACAAGCTGGCATACATTCCCCGGAAATTACTCTGTGTAATCATGACATTCTAGAGACAAATGTATACATTCAATCCACCATAGAAGATCGATAGCAAGGGTTAATTGACCTGACCAAATCAGCTCACAGATCAAAGAGAAGTTCATTTCAGAGGCACTGGAAAATAGAGCTTACCAAAACTTGTCAAGAAATCAAGGAAAACCCGGGATCGGATTCGCCGAGTTAGATATTCGACGCGAGTATGAAATCCAGCTCACGGAAGTCTACAGAGAAAGAAGAAATAAGCGTCGTCTTCGCTGGCCTGCAACTCTGCAAGTACGAGAGAATCTGGAAGTGTGTTCGATCGCGTTGTTTTTATCCGGGGATTCCGGTCATAGTAGACTCATTAAAGAAAATTATAGACCAAATTTTCGACTAAAGACTGACTCATACGAGTGAAAAAATATGAACATGTAAGAATATACATTCACTTAAGTAATTGAGTTAATGCACTAAATTAGTATTGTCACAATTCTACAATATTATTTTAGTTAGCTTTGATCATCCACTATCAATTTTTTACCAAGTTCACTCGGTCACTCTATTGTTTTATTTTACGAAATAATCAATTGAAAAAACATATCTTTCCCTATCATAATTGGAAGTTTTTTGTTATTTTATGTACTAACAAAATAAACAATCTACACTAAAAACAAATAAACAGTCGCATTTAAAATACATAAAATATGGAGCATGTGACTTGATTTCTTGAAATAAAATAATTTATTTATTCAATAAAGGGAAAGTTCCTGAAATGGGACCAAAAACGTTTGTAAATTCCAAAATAGGACTGTCATGTTTTTATTCCCAAAATAGGAGTAATTACTGTCAAATTTGGAAAATACTGCCATGTTTAAAGTCTGGTACTGCCAAAACATGACAGTAATTAGTCCCATTTTGGGAATTAAAAACACGACAGTCCCATTTTGAAATTTACAAACGTTTTTAGTCCTATTTAGGGTAATTCTCTTCAATAAATGATAGTAATGAACTAAGTGAACACAATGGGATGTGACATAAAAAAAAAACTCATGAATCCTTTCACCAGTAACACTGCAATATTGTATCACACTCTAATAATCCTGCTGCACTTGCTACTCCAAAGAAAAAAACTAAAAGTAAAAAAAGTTCAACTTCACCCGCCACCAGAAAGGATAATTGTAACGACCGTCCCCAAACGGCCATTACTGAAATGTCACGAAACTTTATTTTCTATATACAAAGCGGGGTATTACATAATACAAAGTCTCGTCACGAAACTTTATTTTCTATATACATAAGAAACCCCATAACTGAAATGTCAAAAGACCAACAACAATCACGCTTAAAACAAAGTCATCACACCTGATCAGGATTTTTAAAACAAAACATAAAACAACTCATAAAAGTGACATAGTAAAACAACAAAACATGAGACACAGCCAGGTCGTTTCCGTTAACCCATCCACAGCCTCGCCACCCGACCCGAACATTCTCTCAGGTCCATTCTTCATTCATTACCTATACATGAGACACGAGAAAAACAGAAGTCTCGTAAGCAAAATTTGCTTAGTAAGTCACCATTACATCCACTAAAATAACGGAGTCTTAGCTAGCCATAATTAGATACATAAGCTAGAACACATCATACACCTAGCATATTCACATCATATTCATATCATGTAAATTACAACATCATGTAACGAAATCTAAAAGATTTCGTCATTTATCATTCTTTCTTCCTATCTTGCTACATGACATAATGGGCCCGTAGCTCGTGTCCTGGCCCCTCGCTAACGACCTTGGGTAGCTAGCCCGCAGCCATTAGAAGTAATTCCCGGGACTCCCCGCGGAAGGAGATCCCGCTCCGTTCAGCTCAGGTAATTACTTGGGGGAACGGCTACCTTAGAACATTTCTTATCATTCATTAGATATCATTATCATCACAACTTTCATTTATTGTTGGATTCCATATAAATCCAACCTAACCGTAAACATAAAACTTGGATACCTTACACTGATAACTCAGCAAGTTCTCAATCAACCTCACCTACAAACATGTATACATAACTGAGCATTCACATAATCTTATGCCATACAAATTCAAGTGTTCAAGCAAAACTATCCAATTCATAGACAGCTAGACTTCCATGTTTATTTCAAACTATCATGTATAGGTGGTGATGACTTACCTGATTCACGTGGAGTTTTTACCCTTGATTGTGCGTATAAAGCGTCCACGGGCAACGGTTCTTCGATTGAGCAACTATATACATTATTTACATTTGATCAACATAACCTCATGTTTTTTTTAACCAAAACCTTAAGACTTAGGCATAAGGGAATTCAAGAGTTCTATACATCTACTTAAATTCAGTCTATACATATTAAAAGATTCCCCAAATTCCTTCATCAACTTGATATAGTTTTGATATATCTAGTTATTCAAGAACAAATTGAATTTTGTTAAATCCAAGCCAAACAACAACTCCAAATCAAACTTACTATCTAGAAAATCCATTAATTTTCCTAGAATCAACCCAAAGTTCACTCAACCCTAGTTAAATCCCAAAACAAGAACTACGGATCAAGTATAGCAAAATTCTTCATGTAAAGTGTAAAATTCTTACCAAGTGATGATCTTTGATGAAGAATATGTTTAATTTGAGCTTGAATCACCCTAGAAATGGTTTGAGATTGATTTGTAGAGTGAAGGACGAGCTGGGATCGATTTTGGGTTGAAAAGGGGGTTTTTTGCACTTAAAAGCAATTTTGACCGACTCTGCCAAACCCGACCGAACCGGCGCCGGTTTCCCTGCCAATCTAACACCCTAAAGTTTCTGTTTTGGACCGGCGCCGGTCCGGGTCCAACCGGCGCCGGTTTGAGGTCAATCGGGTGCCGAAAACGTCATTTTTCGCCCTAAAACGACCCCGATCGTTACCGATCCCATCCTAGACCCCCAATGACCTTTTTAAACTATATTTTAACACTCAAATACAATCTAACATGACAAATAACTTGATGTATCATTACATTCAAAAACACGAATGATTATTACAGTGTAGTTTCGTTGCTCATCGTATACCGTCGCCTGTCACGTTCAAACATAATACAAGCATGTGAGTTCAAATATCATTTTCATAAAGTTCATAATCATGTTATCCCTATACTTCACACATATAGCACTCAAACATAAGTTAAAGCATGATCATAATAAGAGTGATTAGCACGTAAGAAGTAAATAAAAGTACGGGCGTTACAATAATTGAGTTGACCAGCAACCAACAAAGGAAACATTATTGAGCAGAAATTATCCAAACCACCAGTTTGACCAGCCACCGAAAAAGAGATCCAGTTGAGCTCTCTCAAAGCGAGGCAATGGTTGGGGGGGGGGGGGGGGGGGGCAAGTAAGGCCTCAGAAAACACTCCTTTGAACATCCTTTACCAAGCATGAACAACGAAAATTCAAAACTCGATTGATTACACCAACGAGAAACACACAACACTTAGACATCGCTAGGAGAACACATTTCACGCTCACGTGAAGCAGACAAAAACTCTAGATTAAAAAGGAAGTTGAACCAAAACTAGAAATCTTGAAGGTAGATATCAAATAAGAGTTGAAGCATAGGTAAACCTTTAATTCGTTACATTACTGCTCAAAGAACGTCGACATTCGTTACGTTACTACATATAAAATAATTCCGATTTGGTAACCATAGAGTAGGATTTTGATTTGAGTTAACTATGTGTTTGATGTGATTTTCCTACACTCCACTAGTGGGATAACATCAAATAGAGACGCCTCATCTAATATACTTCATCCATTCTTTAAAAGTTACATCATTGAGATTTTGAAATATTCACATACGATTTTCTAATAATATATATAATCAAAATATTATGTATAAAATGTTATTAAATTTTTATTAGTGTAAATTTTCAAAAATATCAACTTTTTTATGTTTACTAATACACAATAAATATAATTACAGTCAAAGTTATGTGTTGGCAAATGTGAAAGTGAAACTATTGCAACCTTTAGAGAACGGAGGATAGTATATGGTCTAGCATATGTCGTGAGTTAAGTTTTCTAGTGGTTGACTCAATTACTTTTTTGGGGGGGGGGGGTAATAATGTAAAGAATAATATATCTTTCTATTAAAATTTGTTATTCAATGATATTTGTATATAATGTGAATCTTGTTTACTTTTAGATTTCTTTCAGGAACCGCACCTTATGTCTAAAAAGAAAGAGGTGGTTTTTTGGATGCAAATGGGTAGCTCATTGATCTTTCTCTTGGGCGCAATATATTGGATGCAAATCAATTTTTAAGAAGAACATAAAACCATATGGGATCAATAAATCATTGATATAACGCTAAATTAGTTGCCAAGGGTTACATAAAAGAATGTATTGATTTTCCCGCCCATAAAAACAAAATGGGTATTCACCACCTCGTACCCTTTATCGGGTCAATGCGGCTTTCCCGTTTTGACTAGGGCGGTTCGGTATGGATATCTATCAGACTGGTCACAATTGTCAACCTTAGCTGAAGTTTCTCTGGCCGAGGGTTTTGTCCGTTCTAATTGTGAACGTGTTTGAGCTTTTGATCGTGAGTTACATTGCTTCTTCTTCTCTATCTCATATTTGGGTTTCATTTTGGTTGCCATTAATGGAGAGCTTAAATCAGGCATATGAAAGGATGTCAATCGAGGAGGTTGATGGTGAGGGATAAAAAAACAGCAAGGCGACGGTGCTCCCGAAACAGCACCGCCTAAAATACTGTTAGGTACCGTAAACAAGATGATTCCTTTGGGGGTGGCTGGTCAAACCTCTTCTCTCTTCTCGATGGTTGGTAAAGTCGGGATGCTTCCATTGGAGGTGGATGGACAACCCTCTTCTCCCTTCCTTGCGGCTGATAAAACCGGGATGCTTGAATTATTTTGTTACTTTTATTACTAGCTTTCAAGCTCGTGCGATGCACGGGCAATATATAATTTAGCTAATTTGAAATTTAATTTCTATCGAATCACATATAATGTGATTTAAAATAAAAATAAACTTAGTCTAATATAGAGTCTGTTTGATAATACTAAAATAAATAGAATTGACTTATTTTGCTGAAATTGATTGAATTATGGTTAAATAGGTGGAATCTCCTGAATTATGAAAAATAATTGTGAAATATATTCCATTTGTGAAACAAAGAAAAAATTATATGAAAAAAAAGTTAAATTGGTCTTCTACATAAGCATCTCAAGTAAACATAACTGTTATGAACTCAATATTAATTTTTTTATATTTCTTAATTGTTAAATCTTACAGTTTACTCAGTAATAAGAACGTTTTTAATTGAATTAAAATTTCGGGTTTGATTTGGTATGAATTAATATGGTCTATTAGATGTCTGTTTTTTATGTGACTTATTGTTACAATTATTAAAGTTTGATCTGATCTGATTTAATCTGGAACTGAAATCAATCCAATTAAAAACATTCTATTAAAATAAAAGTAGGAATTTGTAAACATATAAAGATTTTCTAATTTGGATTAAGAATCTATTTCAAAAATGAAGGCATATTTAAATTTTAGGTGTAAACTAAAGAAACAACCACAAATATTTACTTATTTAGCTAGGCTAAACGTATTTACTTGTGAAATATATATACTTTATGTTGGTTATAATTTTTAATTTCATTTTTAAATATTTACTTATTTGAAGCTTACTAATTTATTCATAGGTGTCAAATTAATAAGTAAACTAATTTGCATATTTGTTTCTATTTAATTCCGTTTAGTAAACTTATGTAAATTAGTTTCCATATCAATAAATGTTATTAGAATTTCACTTTGATAACCAAAAATTATTTTACTTATTTGAAGCTTACCAAATTAATTAAGGTGGATTTTTAAGGATTTTTGTTTCCATATCAATATGCAATCAAAAACAGAATCTAATAAAAACAAAAGGTATAAAAATAACTAAATAATTGTTATATATAATGACATGGCAGGATCATGTGGCACTTTGTATGCTCTTAAAAAGTTTCTCTTATATATATATATATATATATATATATATATATATATATATATATATATATATATATATATATATATATTGATAAAGAAGTCTTCATTAGTTACCTCCCATTTTAGTAACAAGTTTAGCAGGTGTTGTTAATATGATTGGTCTTTGGAGCCTAATCGATTATATGTCTCATCTCAGTGTAGTCTTGAGCTATTGTATTGCTTTACCTCTTGTTACTTTAATTATTTATAAATAAGTTTGTATTCTTTTAAAAAAACTAATAGGAAATTTGTGCCTCAATGAGTGTTTTCGGTTGATTTTGGTAGATCCAAAGATAATACAATAGACTCTTAATAAATGACTTGATTTATATCATGATAGAACTGAATTTAGGAATGTATTAGAACACAATAAATATTCATCATTGATATTTGAATTTAACAAAGTAGGCTCAATTTGATACAAATAGCCCATAAAGTGAATTTTGCATCCCATTAAAATATTTTATATATGGGTGTTCAATGCTTGATAAACCTGAGAGATCGATGTTGATTAGTGAAATGACTTAGTTTAACATAAGGGTGTTAACAATGCACATTTGGAGATGTCAAATGTGCATTGATGTACACTTTTATCTTACACCCTGAGTGTCTACCCTATAAATCATTGTCATTGTCATTGTTATTAATGTACATGTTACTTTTATCTTACACCACCATACTTATAGTTCATGTTCACGCCATAAACTTTGTTAACTCTGACGATATAGATTTCGAGTACGGTTAAGGGTAAAAGTTTAGAAGTTGATTCAAACTAGAAGACATGCCCTATTCAAATGCATGTTGTGTCGATAAAAGTTGAGTCAACACATATGCATTTGTGAAGGATTGTTTGAATTGCGATTAAATTAAATGTGTTCCTTAGTATTTTTCAAGGTACAGTCTTTATTATTTAATCTTAAGATATAAATTCATAAAATGTAATTTGAAAGACAATTATTATACACCAAAGTGAAAATGTTTGAAAATTATTTCATGTGACTACCATCCATATTGTTGTAGAGTGGGTATTGATTAAGTGAAATTAGGTGGCATTATTCCAAAAATAAATGGTTTCTTAATTTGCTTATTAAATATTCTGTGATGAGTTTTACTTCGTATGGTCTTTAATTTCAAGTATATTACTCCGCATATAATACCACTTAAAATATTATTCCAAACATACATGTTTGCTCGAGTAGTGTTTGGATGAAAATATTAATTTAGAGAAAGCTACGTACAATTTATTAAACCTGATCGAATAGTTATTTTTTGGGAAAATTTTACTTTGCAAACATGTTTTTGGTTCAACTCTTATATTTTATCTCTTAAAATAAGAATGTGTGAACTTCAATAGTTATATTGGATTTTTTTGGGAAATTTTTTGATAGAAATAGTTCATAATAATCATTAGTATATATTATCTCTATCAAATTTGACTTTGCACAAGTCATATTAGAATTTACATCTCATTTCAAAATTATTAAATATATGCATCCCATTTTTTTAACTCGCTGGTCAAATACTACGTATAATTTTCTTGAGATCTGTATTAATAACACATTCCCCTTCTTTGTAGTACACCAATACACCATGTCTTTATTTTTAATTGTGCTTCTTAATAAATTACATCAATTGCTATAATTAACACTCTTTAAAAAGAGAAAATACATATTGAACTTCTATATTTGATACAAGTAGTGAGATTCTCATGTAGTCATGTATATATATTTCACATATATATCATCAATATATTTATATATATATACCCACCCACACCCTTCCATATATGTATATATCTATGTAAACATCATAAAATCTGATCATCAGTACATACGTACGTACGTGTTAGACTGACTGCATGAAGCTCAAATAAATCTAGCCTCGTGCAATCTTTTTAATTTTCCCATGCATTATAAATATATACGTACGTAAGTATGTACTAGCTCATCAAATAATTAATTTCATCAATTCCTTATCATTAATTATCTATCGGTCAAATATAAAAATACCAATATTGTCCTCATGAAGATTTGATGAGCTTCCAGAAGTACTCAAGAAGTACTCACTCAACTTGTTTCCGGCGCCGGCGCCGGCGCCTCCCTCTTCCCTCTCGGCGTTCTGCAATAACAAATCCATGTCTTCTTCACAACTACAACTTTTAGTAAAGCTCTTCTCCTTCAGATTATCATCGTCATGGCTCAACTGGGAGGCCACAAACTTGTCCAGCGTCCTCCAATCCGTTACTTTCTTGTTTTCTTGGAGGGGAGGCGGCGGAGAGGCGGTGGCGGATGAGCTGGCGGCGGCGGCGGCGGTGGGGTATTTGTTGAGCAGTGGGAGGGATGGGCTTTGAAGCTGCGGGAGCTGATTGAATAGGTGGTTGTTCTCTGAGTGGTGTTGCGTGAAATTCGCGGTCGTTTCCGATGATGATGCGGCGGCCGCGGTGGCCGCCGCCTCGAGTTCTTGCTTGCACATAAATAATGTTTGAGCCATAAAATTATTGTGGTTATTATTATTAGAAGAGGTGTTCCCAATTCCCATGAAATTGTTGATGATGTTGTGTTCATGATCGTACAACAAGCAGTAGTTGGACTCCCAACCTTCGTTGCTCTTAGCTATTTGACCTGTGATCCTTTTCTTGAATGCTCTACATACCACCCATCCTTCTTCCTGCATTTTCAATAATTTACTTTATTTAGTTTATTAGTTAATTACAAGAATAATACATAGTACACATTTGAATTTCAAAATACAGAGTTTGAAAATAAATGCTTATAGTAAAGTTGAAATTAGTTGTCAATATTAACAATGAATGCATGTAGAGGGATCTGCAATTTTTAGTCTCTAACTTTGGTTGTGTCACCAAGTACCTTGTGGTCTGATGACATCACCGTTGATCTCCCAAAGAGGAGGTCACAGGTTCATATCTCATCCCGGTCAAGGATGTTGGCATTAACTGGAGCAGATACTATAATAAGTTTAAAAGGATATGAAAAAAAAACTTTGGTTGTGTCATTTATTAGTCATGTAACTTTATTCTCTTATAAATATTGTCTGTTTTTATTTAGACTATTTTCATTCTCGAACTAGACCAGACCAGATCAGACTTGGATAGTTTTAAAATACACAGATAAAACATTTACCAGATCAAAGTTGACCAGTTCAAACTATAAATTTTTGTTGAATTAAACCATCCTAACGAATAAATATGTTGGCCTAAAGAATTTTTCCACTGAAAAGTATACATTCCTATAAAAACTAGGGTCCGAATTTCTGCTTACAAATATACTTTTGGGTGCAAAAACCTTAATATGGACAAATTTACAAGTGATAAGATCGAATCTCCAAGTAAGTGAGTTAAAGAAGCAGTACAAGTACAAATACAAATACAACCTTAACCTAAATTAAGTTACGGACTAGATCTGTAAATCCATAGGAAAAAGAAAGGGTAGCTTAAGAGTACATAAAAACAACTGCTTCTCCAACAAACATACAAAGAGATGAAACAAGGGATATAATGATTCAAGTAAGCATCTTTAAATAATCGGATAGAAGATTGAATATTCAATATCAATGAAATGGGGTTCTTGGGCAATGAAAGTAAGCTTGACAAATTAATTAAACCTTATGAACATTTGATTTATTCAGCCTTAACAGAAACTAACGACATGGGCAATTGAGATTATTGGTTGTCACACATGCTAGTGCCTGAAAGTAAGTTTTCCTAACACTATAAGATTCCGTAATAATTCATTATAATTTTAACGCACTTTAAAACTTCCGTCCTAGATAAACATAATCTTTACATGTTTGTGAAGCATGTGAATTTGTGTATTATTTATAGTTAACATGTATAAAAGAAGATATACTATAAGTGTTAAACATAATCCCCAAAAGTAACACCCAATTGAACTAACGAGTAACGACATAGGTTTGATTTGTTAACTTTAACATTAACGTTGAAGATCCTAAAGTAAAAATTGTTCATGTAAGTGTATGTTTTATAGGCATAAGTCCTTATACGATAGTATATACGAAGTATATCCCTTTTACTACTACTCAAAAAGTCTCTAAAAACCTCTATTTGTATGTTTGATCCATACGATAACTTTTAAAAGTTTTTTTTTTTTTTTGATAAAAGATCTTTTTCAGAAGCTACACTGATTAGCATCTAAAAAAGGAGCTTTTTTGTCATTAGTCAGAATAGCTTTTATAGCAAACGAAACTAAATCAAACAATATGTTTTTTATCAAACAACTAACGCCTTTTTCTTTTAAGATCTTTGGAAGCACTAAATGCTGACAACTACAGAAAAGCTCTCAAAAAGTATCTTTTCAGCTAGTTGTACCAAACATACCCCAATTACGGGTGACAGAAGAAGTATTTTCAATGCTTTTTATGCATATCATACTCGTATTGCCGTACAGTAAGACATAACTAAAAATATTACGTAGTAATTAATAACTTTCTTTTAACTAACCCGTGTAGATAGAAACTACTTCCCAGCTTTCTTAACTAAATTTAATTTAAGGACATACATTTCAATTTGTCGATAAATAAGCAGTCATTTACCATGACTATAGTAGTAAGAAATAGTAAATGAGCTTTTTCCTTATACGGAGTATATACGATAGTATATCCTTAAATTACTCTGGATTAAAAGTTGTAATACTTAAAAACTAATGGATATCTTCAACAATTTATTAAATGATCAGATGTTTTCACTTAATTAATTACTTCAACTCTTGTGAAGAGAATGCTGCTATTGCATATAATTCTGTTCTGAATTAGTTTTTCAGTTGTTTAAGCTCTAGATACTTTTAAGATTGTTCTCCCTTTTTTGTTTGAGTGCCTAACTCCATAGTTTTTCAGTTGTTTAAGCTCTTATACTTTCTTGAAAATCGCTAAAGTTTTGTAATTTATACTCCATCCGTAATCAAAGTCACACTTTCATTTTTTGGATGTGCCAAAATAAAAGTCACACTTTCAATTACTTCCCATTTAGGAAAGAAATTTATATCAATACGGTACAAAACAGTGTCAAACAGTGTCAAAACATTGTACTCTGCAGTAAAACTCACCCCTCAATAAAAAAATCCTCTTTGTGAAATCAAAAAGTATGACTTTGATTGTACTCGTATAATGGAGAGAGTACTACGCACAACACTTTAATTTCGAATTGCTTTAGATTTACGATTTTGTTTTGAAACGCTACTCTTAATAGCTTGTTAGGGAGTGTTTGCGATTGCTTCAACTTTAAAAAAATGATTTTTTAAATTGATTTTGGGAAAAGTGATTAATAGTAAAAGTTGGTAGTGTTTGAGAAAAAAATGATTCTGAAAAAGTAAAAGTTGGTAGTGTTTGGTAAAATAAGTACTTTTTGTGTAATAGAAAAAGTGAGAAGCAGTTTAAAGCACCCTTCTACCTGTTTCCAGCTTTTAGCTTTTAAGTGATTAATTTAAGCAGAAGCTGTCATTTGAAAACACTCTTTTCAACTTTTTTAAGCCAAAAGCTGAAAAACGCTTTTTTTTAAGCAACCACAAACACTCCTTTAGACAAAGTGTACTGCATTTAGCATTCATTAGCTAGTCACACTAATTTATTAATCAAACAGAACAACAGTACAGTCAACTTTTATCAAGCAATAATGATCTTTTCGTTTAGGAGCTTTTTAGCTACTAAAAACTTATACTACGTTTTTTGTATGCATAAATCCCTACCTTCTAGTTTTGTAATATTCAAAAAGTCTTTAAAAGGTTTTAGTTAAATGTTTGACATAACAATTTTTAAGAATTTTTTTAAAAATAAAATATTTGCTACGAAAATGCATACGGGTAAATATTATAAAATGTTATTAATATATATATACACACACTCCGTACTTTTTTCCTGTATTAAAGCTCAACACTGCTCTTCTATTTTTTCAAACTATGTGAGAAATTTCCGTAAAAAGTGAATATTGACAAATATATATAAGTACATATATATATATATATATATATAGAGTATGGATCAAATAAAAAGTGTTTCCTAGGTGAAAAATAAGAACTAATCTTGTCCATTGATGTGAAAAAATGGATGGAAAAGATCAATTTTGAGGTAGGAAACGCGGTGGCATATTTGTAATTACGGAGAACTTTTATTGAAAATATTATAACAAATGTGCATCAGCATAGTCCAAAAGTGCATCCGTAGAGCAAAAAAGTGCAATACGGTACAAAATAAAAAGTGCACAAGCTGGAAAATTTTTACAATCTTTTTTGACACGCATGAGTGCACATTTAATGAGTAACTATCCACTTTATAGTATAAACGTTTTCACATTTTTTGAAATCATCTCTTGTGTTTAAAGTTCATCTAATCCATCCATTTTCAAGTGATGGAAGGCCAAGATTTGTTCTCACTTTTCATGGGAAGACTACTTTTTACTTGAACCAATCCCTATCAATGTTCTAAAAGTCGCTAGGCGCTAGTCGGGCGCTAGCCCAGCGCCTAGCGCCTAGGCGGCTAGGCGGGCGCCTAGGCGGGGACTAGTCGGAACATAGAAATTGCATTTTATCTATATTTTTGCATAAATATGATAAGTAATATTGTATTCTACTATTCTTATGTGAATAAAATACATATACACATATACATTAACGAACATGAATAATAGAATTATCACATTTAATCATACGTAGTATATGATAATTAATCACTTAAATTCAATATGTTATAAATATAAATAATAATAAAATTTAGGTATATATACAAACATATATAGTCTTTATCTTAATTTACAACTTCATTTCTTTATATCTGTGGCTAAAGTTAAAGTACTTATATCACTTAGAAAATTAAAATTAAAAAGTAATGTTCGGCGAATCTAGACGGCCTAGGCGGCCGATTAGGCGCTCTTGGCGGGCAATTAGGTGTCATAGGCGGCCGACTAATTCACCTAGACGGCAAACCAATTAGTCGGAGCGCCTAGACGAAAATCGGGGCGCCCGACCACCGCCTAGCGCCTAGGCGGGGACTAGTCGGACGCCTAGAACGATTTTTAGAACAGAGATCCCTATATATAGGGAGCGGTTCCAGTAACAACAGATCTTAGGAGAAAAATGAGAACGAATCTGGACCGTTGGATTGTATTATGTGGAACCAAATTATGCATTTGGTGAAACTGAAATGTGCATTAAATGATATTGAAATGTGCAAAATAAAAATTTAAACTCAAGTGTGCATTAGATAAAACTGATATGTGCGGGAAAAAAGTACAAAACTAACATCACATCGTACTTTTTATTGTGCACATTTCAATTTCACGCAATGCACAATTCAACTGCACATAATGTCACTCTATCGTACCCTTTGTGATGCACATTTCAATTTCACCTAATGCACATTACAGTTTCATCTAATGCACACTGAATTTCACTTGAAGCAAATCTAACGGTCCAGATTCGTTCTCATTTCGCTCATAAGATCGTGTTCTTATTTGAACCAAAACATATATATATATATATATATATATATATATATATATATATATATATATATATATATATATATATATTTATAAATTCCTAAAATGATATACTCGTATTATTTTCCGCATAGACTAAGTATTAATACAATTGAATTTATTTATGTAGCATATGCTATCGTAATATACTATCATGTGAGTTCACTGAGTTGTGGATAATAGGATTGCATGGACTTATAAAATCTTGATAAAATGTTTAGTTTTAGATAATTTTTTATTACTGAAATTTCGATCATTAGAAAATCTTGATACATTTTTTAACATTTTTACCAATTAGTGCCTACGGAACCATTTTTTATTTTACGAATTCAATGTAAAATACCTGCCAAGTCTAAAATAACCGAGTTAAAAAAACTATTCCCTCTGTCTCATTTATATTGTCCCATTTTACTTTTTCGGGAAGTCCCACTTAAATTGTCTCATATCATATTTGGCAAAGTTTGTGTGGCTCTAAATCATTCTTACTTTATTCTTACTTTATCAATTAATATAAATGGGACGGAGGTGGTAGAAATTAAGTTCATCTGATTAGCTAAAGTTATAATTTTAAAGGTGTTTATACATTAATAATTACTTTGGACTAATCTTCGGTTTATCAAGTCATTTAAGTGTGTATATATGTAGCGAAATAGTCAAATCCCAAAGGCGTGGAGGAAGGAGATGATTTGTGGGTTCTTTTTGTCACTTGAAAGGCTGAACTCATGAGTACTGGATGATCCTCAATGCCTAATATCTAGCCTGAACATTAAAGCTACAACGTTGAACACTGTTTTCTTTAAAAGTCAACTGTCTTTTCATTTGACTTCGAGCTACTAGGATTCATCTTTACTTTCCTCTCCTTTCTAAATTTATTACTTAATCTAGTTTCATTAATTTATGTGATTTATTATACTTATTCAATGCGGTTGAGTTGTAAAAGGTGAAATAAATAACATTAGCCATAAACGTGTTACCTTAAAGAAAAATGGCAAAAGTCTTAGAAAAATTAAATAAAGAAAATTGGTTGAGTTTAGTGATATGAAAAGGGTACTAAATATGTATAAACAATTAAGATTAACTCATTTCAGAAAATTAAGATTAACTCAATTCAGATTAACTCAATTCGTTCAGAAAATAGTACTTAAATTTCAAAAGAAGTGACCACAGGCGAGTTAGGTGCCATGCTAGGCCACAGCGTATTTCATATTTAAAAAAAAAAATACTCCGTATTTCGTTATTAGTATAAAAACTTCCTGTAAAAATTTATCATAAAAACTCTTTAAGTAGCTCAGCCCAGTATATGCCCATGGCTACGCCGCCACTGAATGTGGCCATATTAGTGTGGTGTGATTTTTATTATTGTTGTTGTTGATTTTAAATTATAATTATTATAATTCTTGTTGTTATTATTGTTATTATTATGTATTATTTATTAAAATAAATATATAAAATAGAAATAATCAAGTAGAATTAAGCTGTACAAATTAGTGATTAAAAAAAGATAAAGAAATGTTCAGTACACTTGATCATTTAGTAATTCAACAAGTATTTCACATATCGTCGGAAATGCTAAAAAATAGAGGAAAAATATACGGATTAATATACTACAGTACATACTTATTTAATTGATAACATATAATGTTCTTTAAAGGTTCGTTCAAAAAAATGTTCTGTAAAGGGTTTTTAGTGAAGGGATCTAATTAAAACCCGCACACTAATAGTATATGGAATTTTTTTAGTGGGTAAAATGGCAGAAAAACTAAATAAATGATGAGATTTCTTTTTATTATAATAAATAAATACATAGATGATGAGATATAAATAAGAAAGAAAGAATTGGCACGCATGGGGTAACAATATAAGTAATTTATTACAGAACGAGAAATTAATAAAACTTGCCTGAGGAGGAGCATTCTCTTCAGATTCAAGTCTGTACTCATGCATAATCCAATCAGATTTCTGACCATTAGGAGCCCGGCCTTTGTAGAAAACCAGGGTTTTCCTCATCCCAATGAGTTTGGATTTATCATACACGGCCTTGTCTCTCCCGGTCGCCTTCCAGAACCCGGCTATGGTGGCCCGGTTCGTCCTCGTCCCCGTCGGGTACTTCTTGTCCTTGTGGCTGAAAAAGTACCACTCGTTTTGCTCTTCATACCCTATCCCACATTTTTCTGCTCATTTTTATATCATCTCAATAATTAGTTCTATACCTAGTTCACCAAGAAACCCTAGCTAGCTAGCAGTTTAGCTAAGAAACAATTATTATCTGACTGATCATAAATATATACCTTGGAGATCCCAAGGCTCGATCCTGTAGAGATCAATGTCTCTAATAACGTCCAGATCAATCTTCTGGGATGCAACTTTCTTCCTCAGATAGTATCCCACCAGCTCTTCATCTGTGGGGTGGAATCTGAATCCTGGAGGTACTGTGCATGATTCATGCTGATGATCTGTATCCATGATATCTATTCTGGGTGGTTCTTTGCTAGATCCTCTCTGATCTAGTCTGATCTGCATCAATTATATTAAACCTTGTTATAAAAAAAATATTGTTATTTCACATCCATACAATTTGCAGATGACTCGTATATAAACCACTCAATATATATCTAACCATCATGTTATATGCAATTTGGATCATCATGTATATGCAATATATATCATTTGGAAACTAAGTGAAATATTTTTTTAGTAGTTTGTGTACCTATAGAATGGGAAAATGGAGGCAGATCAGAGAGAAAGAGAGAGAGCATATATGTTGAAGGCCTAAAACTTAAAGTGAAGATCATCAGAGTTGAAGAGAACTATGAACCCTACAAAAGGAAAGGTATCAACTAAGTATGTTGAGGTATATATAATCAACAACCTGTTTGGTGGCCAGCAACCCTCATCATATCACCTCTTTTTAATATACATGTGTTTGTGTGTATAGCTGTATACATATAAATAAATTGGTCTTTATTTTTTAATAAAATGTACTCTCTCCGTCTCATAAATGATTTCACGACTACTTTACTACTTACTAAAGTAGTATTTATGTAGGTATGTTTATGCAATGTAATCCCTATTTTACTCTGGTTATCCCACACTGGATATCTCTACAACAACTATACACCATGTTAAGATATGGGTTCCTCCTCTTATCATGTTGACCTTTTAGGACGGAACATCGCATCTTAACATGGTATAAAACCTAAATCGATCCATAACCATGATGTGGGCCCTTATGAAAAATATGACACCACGCTTATAAAAAATGACAATGCAATGACAATCGACGAAAAAAAAGAATGGCGGCATGATTGAGGTAAAACCTTTTAGGATGAATTCCGGGGTCTTAACAACTATAAATCAAATAAGACAAAAGGTAAGAAAAAAAAGTAATTATAGAGTATTCTCTGATTTAAAAATTTCTTTTTATGGAAATTAAAATCATTTTAAATATCTAAATAAAGAAACTGAAAAGAAATTCTAGAATAGATCGAGGCTAGAGGGAATTTTATTTTATAATAGGAATCTACTCTTTACCACTTTTTAAGTAACCACCAATAGAGATGAAGAAGAAAATGATGCAAAGAGTGAGTGAGGTAAACGCGTTTTTGTTGGATCTGAGCATTATTTGTTCTTGCAAAAATAATAACCGAAAAGTGACTTCTAAAATGGTGGGTCGGTGTGGGATTACAACAAAGAAAGGAGATGAACAGAATGGAGCATAACATGAAAAGCATTTAGTGATATATACTCTTATCTTACTATTTGGTTTGATGAAAACCAAGAGATCTAATTAAGCTAGCTATAATCCAAACATTTCATTAGATAATTAAGCTATAGTCATTTTGGGCAGGCCATATATATGAAATGATGTCCAAGCCAGAACAGATCATCAAAGGACACTGGCAAGTGATTAAAAGGTAAGTAAAGGTTAATTAGTGGTTTTGCAAATTATGTTGTCTAGCTAGCTCGTGGCCGAACGAAAAGCTCTAGAAGCATTTATCCTATACAAATGTTATTACAAGAATTTAAAGAAAAATAGACCAATAGACATTTAAAGTTTTTACTATTAGTTTTTTGTTGTTGTTGTCTTTTTACAATACTATTAGTATAATAATCATATATGTCTATATATTTTTTCTAACAATACACATCCACTTTCCAATGTTATTTGTTAACACTTTTAGGTGTATTTTATAAATAACTAAGTAAATAAATACGGAGTAATAATAGACAAATAAGTAAATAGTTAATTAATTGATTAATTAATTAGTGATAGTGGAAGACTGATATATTAGTGGCGTGGGACAGGAATAGGACAAGAAAGGGTGACGCAATCAGTAATTGGGCACGCGACAGTTGGAAAAAGAGAAGGGAAAAAAGATCTAAAAGCTCGCTAGTGTGTATATATGTTCGGGTTTTATTAGACCAAAGTCAGGCTGTCTGCCTATTGCACTGTTACTTGTGCTGCTTGAACAAGAAAATAAAACAAATTAGAGATAAGGGTCAGATAGGGTCTCGAACTTGAAAAAAAATGTCAAATAAGGCCATATTTAGGATGCTCTGTCCGGCCGACGCCATTTGGGGTGGTTCCGTGTAGAATTTTTTGATGAAATTTTTTGAGAATCTTATTCATTAAGTCTAGTTTACTCATATCAAATTTGAACTAAAACTTTAATCTGGAAGACATTCAAATGAATTCTTGAAGATAACTGTACCGTTAAAAGCGCAGTTATCTTCATGAATTCATTTGAATGCCTTCCCGATTGAATTGTTAGTTCAAATTTGATATGAGTAAACTAGACTTAATGAATAAGATTCTCAAAAAATTTCATCAAAAAATTCCACCGGGAACCACCCCAAATGGCGTCGGCCGGACAGAGCATCCTAAATATGGCCTTATTTGACATTTTTTTTCAAGTTCGAGGCTTGAAAAATTATGAATAGGGCTTTAAATTATGAATGTTTTTTTATATTGACTTGTTCATTGTAAAAAGAATAGGGCTTCACAATAAAAAAATAAGCGTTTTATAGTGTATACTCGAAAGTTGACCAACTTTGACTTACACATTGAATAATAAAGTAAAAGATATATAGTTGAAATTTAAATAGAAGAGCGAGAAATACCATAAAACACAAGTTTGTTACTTTGGAATGGAAGGAGTATTAGAGTATATCACTTGGAAGAATAAAAATAGCACAACCGGACAGATATCCATATCGGCTATGAATATGCTTGAATTGCACAAACATTATCAAATACCGAGTATGAAATTAGACAAAATTTATGGAACAGATGAAAAATGAAATGAGGTAAAAATTACTCCCTCCGTCCCGAAATAAACGCCCCGCTTTGACTTTGACACAGATTAAGAAAATGAATTTGAATTGACTGCACACTGTTTGGCACTGTTTAGCACTGTGGCGACACTGTTTTGCACTGTTTGATATAGATTTGTTTGCCAAATAAGGAAGTTAAAAAAGTGGGACATTTATTTTGGGACAACCATTTTGGGAAAGCAGGACATTTATTTCGGGACGGAGGGAGTATTATAGAAAAAGTAAGGGGTTGAAAATTAGGGGTTGACATGTGTTTGTGTGTTTAGGGAGTTGAAGTGGAGACCATCACTTTGATAATTCCAACCAAAGGGAGGAGCTAGGTAGAGTAGAGAGACTACATCTCTGACTCTTGTGTCTCTTTGTTCCCAATGCATCACACACCAACCATCATCTTCCTCTTCGTCTCATCCTTCTTACGGAGTAATTCATTACTATAACAATAATTATTGTTACTATCATTACCGTTCGACTTTTGACATAAAGCTTGTAAAAATTCGACTTTTAAGCATTGAAAATACATGAAAATACTATTGAATGGTTTTTATAATGCCAGGCATTAGATTTATATATTTTATAAGTGTGTATATATAGTTCTAAATTAATTAGTGGTGGTCAAGCATTGACAATTAGGGTCAATGTGGGAATTTAAGTTTAAAATGGATGGATAGTTTATATTGTTGTTCTATAATACAGTATATACTCTGTATACAAACCGCTTGCGGACTAGAATCACACAACTAAGGAAATGCGCTAGACAACAACATTAATTAATTAGTAATTCTAAAAAAAACATTAGCATTTCCCATCCCCACTCACATATATCCGACAGAAATCTTATGTGAATTGAATGACCAGGAAAACGTGACACATTAATTATGAGTATATATTGATGATCGAGGGGTGTTCAAATGTTCACTTGAAGCTATATAGTCATACAAATATATATTTCGTTGGTATAGCTTTGTCAAATTTGACCGACACAAGAAATAATAAAATAACAGTTGCGTTGTTGAGATTTGTACAGACAAATACAAATAACAAAAATGAAAGATGAAAAATTTATAGGGTATATGGTCTAGAAAGTTAATTAAAACTTACCCGTGCGAGGAGGCGAATCCTACTTAGCTTAGCAGCTTGTTAATTACTGGGTGGTGAAGAGATGTGTGGAATGAATATGGCTGGATGCCTGGATCGATCAATCCAACTTTGAATAGTAAAATGGTAACCTCTTTTAATTTGGGGGGATATACAGTAGAATCTAATGGATGGAAGAGGTTTAGAAGGAAGAAGAAGTGAGAATGTAGAGCAGGATGATTTGGGGTAATTTGCATTTGGAGGCCAGCATGATATATAATTATATAGAGAGGGTTTTGAAAAGGGCAGACCAGGCAAGGAGATTAAAGGAGACTAGCTGGGAAAAGGTAATAGGGATAGTGAGGGGTGAAAGAGAAAGGGGGAGAAAATGAAAAAGGGATTTAGGGGCACTGGATCATCAATTGCGCATGCATGGTTTTCATGCTTTGTCGTCCCTATTCATCCATCCATGACGTCATTTCCTTCTCACTTCTAATTATTTCCCCTCTTGTCTTTTGCATATATACTCTATAAATCACCAAGTTTAAAATATAAAACTAATAAAAGGAGCTGAGGTCACACTTCTTGTCTCACATTCTTTTAAATTATGGTACTATACCCACAAATAACTAGAATACAATACTTATCAATTATCATGCATATTACTGGTTTATGTCATTACTTAATCATTTATTTATATTGCAAATTGCAAGTTTTCACTTTATTCTAATTGATCGTGTGGATAAAATACACTTCCTACATCCGATCCCCAGTTAAAATCTCGATCAGTTTGACTTTTGAGTCAAAATTTTTAAATTTTGATCATTAATTACTCAAAACTAACAATATTGTATCATACAAAATCAATTTTATGTGCTTCATTGGAATATGTATTATTCAAATGTTAATTTATTATAGATCATTTGTGTAATGCCGTACATTTATTTATAAATAATTCCGGTCAAACATCAACCTAGACACCTCTAATGTAACACCGTCCCCAAATGTATTTATTTTTAAGAGTATAATGTATTGAACCTTACGGAATGGTTAAAAAGTATACGAAGTTGTGAATTTTTAATATTTCTTTTGCGCAAATAGTAAATTCGCACGCGGGACCCACACTGGGAGCGGGGCCGCCCGATATTCCCGAGACCGTATATTTTATCCAACTTGGTCGAAATAATATTTATATAGAGGGGGATAATTTACTTGGTCCAAAGCAATGACATAATGTGGACCGATTGGTCAAAAGCGGCTCAATTATCGGTATTGGTGATTTAACGGATAATAGCCCGAAATTGGATTTCGGAGACCTATAAATTAAAGTTGGGGAATGTACATTCATTATAAAGGGTATAATGATTGAGAACACATAATATATTTTATTTGACCCGATAAAGTAAAATACAGTTAAAACAGTCCGAAAAATACAACTTTCGGGACCGATTGTACACATTGGGACACAAAGGGATGACCTCCCACATGAGTGGGGGCCATCCCACGTTTTTTTGTGCTAGAATGGACAAGGGGGAGCTGGGTTGACAAGAGGATGAGTGGAGGAGGTGCAAAGGGACCCTTTGACCTCACTCATTGGCCATTTGAGACAAAACCAAGTCTCACAACCCATCCCCCCTACCATATTTCGGCCATCACAAGGAAAAGAGAGAGATAGGAAGCTCTTCAACCCCATACTCCATAGCTAATTCGAGCCCAAGCAAGGAAGTTCCAAGGAGGGAGATTAAAGGGAGAAAAAGGCTAGGAAAAGTGAGAAAGATTAAGGTAATGACCTTGTATTAACTTTTCCTTTATTTTTCCCCTACCCTATGAGGTACATATCTTATGGAGAACCCTTGAGGTTGTTCTACATGTCAATAGTGTGGAATAATGGGTTGGGGAGTAGTTCTAAGTCCAAGAACGGACTTAGAAGCCAAACCGACCGGTTCACCGGAAAATAACCTTTTAAGGGTTATGTGTATTGATTAAGGTTTTATGATGTTAAAACCTTGTTAGGAACTTGATTTAGAGTATCTTTGAGCTTCGCCGGAGTTTCGCCGGAGTTGGTCAAAGTTGGCCGGAGTTGGTCAAAGTTCACCGGAATTAGTCAAAGTTCAACCGCGGAGCGTAGAACACGCTTAAGCTCACTTAAGGTGAGGATGACCGACTATATTGCTTATAATTATTGGGTTAATTTCATAAGATTACCTAAATGAATTATATGTGTTTGGCATGATTTATTTATAGTACAAAAATGCCTAAATGAGATATTTACTGTTTATAAGCAAAAATGCATAATATACAAATTTATGAATAAATTGTGTATGATTATGTGTTATGAATACAATGGTATAATAGTTGTGTAAACTATAAACCAAATTGTGATAAATATACTTTTACCTCATGTAAGGAAGTCATGGAAGGATAAAAGTGATATTTTGATATTAGAGCCAAGTTGTACTTGAATGTGGAATTTAATTGAGATATTCAAATTATTATGAACTCAAGTTACATTTGGAGTAGGCCTTAAGGGTTACTCAAAATGGATGGAACCTAGACTAAGAAGTGGTTTAGGGATTAGTTGACGTGACTATGAGCCGAGCTCTAGCACGTGGTAGTATGACTATGAGCCGAGCTCTAGCAAACGTAGGGTGACTATGAGCCGAGCTCTAGCACAAATTAGTATGACTATGAGCCGAGCTCTAGCAAACGTAGGGTGACTATGAGCCGAGCTCTAGCACAATTTAGTATGACTATGAGCCGAGCTCTAGCAAATGTAGTGTGACTATGAGCCGAGCTCTAGCACAATTTAGCATGACTATGAGCCGAGCTCTAGCATGAAGGAACGTGAGTTAATTATAAGTGAATAACATCCTAGATTGAGGGTCTTGGAAATTGAAACTTTGATTATACTTAGTATAGTTGTCATTGTACTTGTCAAATGCTTCCAAGTACTGACCTCCCCTTCACGGGGGAGGCCACCTCACAGTTTCAGGTAGGGAGTAAAGCTTGCTGCCATCACCGTTGCTCGGGTAGGATCCAAGAAGAGGAGACGTGGTTCGTGCCTCTTCAGATTCCATTTTTCAAACACTTTAATTAATGCTCATGGATAATGTTTTTCTATTGAATATTTAATGGGGGCTTGTATGCCCATGTTTGCCAAAGTGTGGCATGAACACTTGTACCAAATGTTTCCGCTGCTTCGAATGAATATTTTACATTATGTTTGTTTATGGATGTACTATGCGTGAATGATATCCCAGACGCCTTGTATAGTATGAATGTGTTGGACTGCGGTTGACTATTCGTACTGTACGGCGGATTGTTGGCGTGTCCGGATAGGTCCGGGGCGTGACAATTTAATTGGTATCAGAGCCTTAGTCCGTAAATTTCATAATGAAGCTTCAAAATCTCTTTTTGAAAAAAACGAATTTGAAACCCATGAGCATAAAGTTTTGTACTTATAGAACTTTTGGTACTTGAGTTGCAAGGTCTCTAATTGTTAAGATGGTACCCTTAACAATTGGTATGACGGTGATTTGAGCCAAAAGATGTCTTTAAGTACCTATCCGTCACTTGACATTTGATACGAGTCTAATGGCTCATTCTAAACTTCTTTCAGAAATGGAACGTACCGGTAGAATTACTCGACGGAACCCGACTGGCCAGGCACTGGGAGGATCCCAACGTGGCAGTCGGGGGGGATCAAGAGAGTCTAGGGGACAGGGCCGTGCAGGCCATTCGCTGACCGTGAGTGACGGTCACGTGGAAACAATAGATGAACACTATGAGTCCGAGGAGGATTCAACTTACCAACCGGGAACTGAGCCGGTTGAGACCCCATATGATGGGGAACACGACGATGCTAGTGATGAGAGTGATGATAATAACGCTCTTGAACGGATTGAGGAATTGCTCCGGCAATACCAACAAGATCGCCAAAGGCGCCGGGCAAGGCGTGCTTTGGAAGGGGCTTCGAGGAGAGGAAGCCGCGCGACTCCTAGGGAGAGCATTGAACTCCGAGGAGGTCGGGGTGCTGAGGTTCCTATCATAAGAATCTCAAAGTACCTAAAGGAGGCAAGAGACTTGGGATGTAAACCGTTTGATGGAACGGGAGACATCTCCGTGGCGGCCGAGTGGATCAAGAGATTCAATGAAGCGGCCCTTGACATGCAACTGCCACCCCACATGAAGATGAGAGTGGCAACAAGATTGCTAGAAGGCATGGCGTCCACGTGGTGGGACGGAGTCAAAGGGAAGTACGACGAGGCCGTCACTTGGGAGAACTTTAGGCAAGAATTCTTTAGCCAATACTACTCCGACTTCGAGGTGAACTTGAAGAGGAGGGAGTACACGAATTTGACCCAAGGAGGGGAATGCACGGTGAAGGAACTTGAGCACAAGTTCAGGAAACTTGCTGAGTTCATACCGGAGTACATTTGTGACGAAAACCGGATGGTGAACCATTTCTGGGATGCCTTAGACCTTGACATACGCGAGAGGGCAACACAATTGCCTAATATGACGTTTAGTCAAGTGGTTGAACAAGGCTTGAAGGGAGAAAAAGAGTGGGAGGAAAGAAAGCGAAGGAACGCCGAAGAGGCGAAGAAGAGGAAATGGGAGAACCATGGCCCCCAAGGTTCTAACAAAAAGGGGAACCACGGGGGAGGGGGATCGTTCAGAGCGCCGGCACCGCCATCCAAGGGAAACTCGGCCTTCGGCGGGCACAACTCGGGCTCACAAGCCTCAACGGCGCCCAGGTGCAGAAATTGCAACCGGAGCCACGCCGGTAAGTGTCGTGATCCACCACGGTGTTACCAATGTGGGGACACGGGGCATATTAAGCCAAATTGCCCTCAACTTGGTAGGAACCGAGGAGCGGGATCAAGCGGCGCTACTACGGCAAGTAGGAGCCGAACCGGAGCACCTCATGCTAGTACGGGCCAAGGGGGAGCAAGCACGAGCAATGCGCCGTCCGTTAACCAAGGAAGGACCCAAGCAAGGGTCTACGCAATGACGGAGGCGGATGCCCGAGCTAACCCAGATTCGGTTGCAGGTATGACCGCTTAACTTCCCGTATTTTACCCATTCCTCATCCATAAATTGAAGTTATAAATCCTAGAATCCTGGCGGGAGCGGACGTAAGATTGAAATGGGAAAGGAGAGCAAAACCATGCTACTACCCGACCGGGTAGGGCAATAAACCCGACCGGGTAGGACAAGTTTTTGCCCTCGTAAACCTTCTGGATCGCATACCCGATCGGGTTTGGTAATGAACCCGACCGGGTAGGACAAGTTTTTGCACTCATAAGTCCACTGGAACACATACCCGACCGGGTATGGTGGTATACCCGACCGGGTTTGTCAAAAATTTCTTCCCGACACCCACTGGAACACATACCCGACCGGGTATGGTGGTATACCCGACCGGGTTTGTCAAAAATTTCTTCCCGACACCCACTGGAACACATACCCGACCGGGTATGGTGTTATACCCGACCGGGTTTGTCAAAAAAATTCTGCCCGAACCCACTGGAACCTATACCCGACCGGGTATAGTATGTTACCCGACCGGGTACACCTCGAAGTGTTCGTCAAATGAAAAAGTTGTCTTCATGAAAGTTGTAGATATTTTCATTGTCTAAATGATGGAATTTGAATCGAACGATTTGGTTAAGTATGTGAAGAGATATGATCAAAACGGTGAGACAGTGTCAATTTATATCTCAACTGCGAACGTTAACCATAATTGGGGGACTTTGCCCACTTTAAGGACATAATTTCGCATTATGTTCTTCGTAGGATTGGTCGGTATGTTAGAGAGGTATCTTACATGGCTTATAAATGTAGGAACACTAAAGATTAATGGGAGATGTGCGAGAATCCTCATCGATACCGGGGCGCAACGATCATTTGTGAGTGAGGCATTCGCCGGGGGATTCAACGTACCCCTGGTACCGATGACTCAAGCCCTATTGGTATCCACACCCCTAGGGGAAGACATCGAGAGAGATAGCCACTATCCATCGTGTGAGGTGGAAGTGGAGGGCCAAAACTTGTCGTGTGATTTCGTGCCGCTGAGTATGATTGAGTTCGATGCAATCCTGGGGATGGATTGGCTTGAGAAGCATCATGCTAGGGTCGATTGTTACACGAAAGTACTTGAACTCGAAGGCAATGAAGGGGTGACCCTACGCTTCGAGGGGGATAGGGCAAAATCCAATAGTTGTATCATATCCGCTGTGAGGGCTAAGAATATGATGAGGAAGGGATGTCACGCATATCTAGCGTATGTGGTGGACAAAACCAAAGAAGAGACGAGCATTGATGATGTTAGGGTAGTATGCAAGTATCGGGACGTCTTTCCAAAAGACTTACCGGGACTTCCACCCGATAGGGAGATTGAGTTCGTGATCGAAGTCGAGCCCGGCACCAAACCAATCTCCATACCGCCATACCGTATGGCACCCGCTGAACTTAACGAGTTAAAAACCCAATTGCAAGAGCTTTTAGATAACGGTTTCATTAGACCAAGCCACTCCCCGTGGGGAGCACCAGTCCTTTTTGTGAAAAAGAAGGATGGAACACTTCGAATGTGCATTGACTATCGTCAACTGAACAAGGTCACAATCAAGAATAGGTATCCCTTGCCTAGGATTGATGACTTGTTTGATCAACTACGAGGAGCAACCGTGTTTTCAAAGATTGACTTGAGGTCGGGGTACCATCAATTGAAGATTAAGGAGGATGACATACCGAAGAGTGCTTTCCGCACGAGGTATGGGCATTTTGAGTTCCTTGTTATGTCGTTTGGGTTAACAAACGCCCCGGCGGCATTCATGGACTTGATGAACCGAGTATTTCACAAATACTTGGACCGATTCGTGATTGTGTTCATTGATGACATCTTGATCTACTCAAGGAGTGAGGAAGAGCATAAGGAGCACTTGACACTCGTTCTTGAGACACTACGGGAGAAGCAACTCTATGCTAAATTTTCTAAATGTGAATTTTGGCTTAAGGAGATTGGTTTTCTCGGGCATGTGGTTTCGGGATCGGGAATCGCTGTTGATAACAAGAAGATAGAAGCCATCACCGAATGGGAGAGGCCAAAAAACGTCAAGGAAATTCGTAGTTTCCTTGGATTGGCAGGATACTATAGAAAGTTCGTGGAGAAGTTCTCTGTTTTGGCATCACCGCTGACGAAGCTCACTCGAAAAGGAGCTAAGTTTGTATGGGATGAAAAATGTGAGGAAGGATTCACTGAACTGAAGAAGAAATTGACTGAGGCACCGGTACTTGCATTACCCAAACAGGGTATGGGGTACGATGTCTATAGTGACGCGAGCATCCAAGGGCTTGGATGTGTGTTAATGCAAGAGGGGAGGGTAATCGCCTATGCTTCACGACAGTTGAAGAAGCATGAGGTAAATTATCCTACTCATGATTTAGAGCTCGGGGCAGTGGTGTTCGCACTGAAGATTTGGAGACATTATCTCTACGGAGAGACATGTCACATATACACTGACCATAAGAGCTTGAAGTACGTGTTTACTCAGAAAGAGTTAAACATGAGGCAGAGACGGTGGATGGAGTTGATAAAGGACTACCATCTAGTGATTGAGTACCATCCAGGCAAGGCAAATGTGGTGGCAGATGCTTTGAGCCGGAAGAGCTCATCTGGGGCATTGATAGCTAATTTGAGGGCATTAAGAGCCCAACTGGAGGTGTCCAGTAATGGTGCCTTATTGGCACGGTTTGAGGTGAGACCTACCTTGCTTGATGAGATCAAGAAGGGTCAGGAAACTGACGAGGAAATCATGAAGATCCGGGAACGTATGCAAGCGGGATCGGTGGAGGACTTCAGGGAAAGAGATGACGGTCTTTTATTATTTCGTGACCGAGTGTGTGTGCCGGCAGATGATGAGCTCCGAAAGTCCATCTTAGAGGAAGCTCATTCATCGGCTTATGCCATGCACCCGGGGGGCACGAAGATGTATCGTGATTTGAAGGAAAGTTACTGGTGGTCCGGTATGAAGAGAGAGATAGCCGAGTACATCAGTCGATGCCTTACTTGTCAACAAGTTAAGGCAGAACATCAGCATCCAGCTGGGTTATTACAGCCACTTTCCATTCCAGAATGGAAATGGGAGCATGTGACTATGGATTTCGTGGTGGGGTTGCCGCGGACCGTGAACAACTATGATGCGGTATGGGTAGTAGTTGATAGGCTCACCAAGAGTGCACACTTTTTGCCTATTAACATCACTTACCCTCTTGAAAGATTGGCAAAACTATACACGGAGGAGATTGTGAGGCTACATGGAGTCCCGATATCCATTGTCTCGGATAGGGATCCACGATTCACATCTCGATTTTGGCCCAAGTTTCAAGCATCTTTGGGTACTAAATTGAAGTTCAGCACGGCTTTTCATCCACAGACGGATGGACAATCCGAGCGAGTCATACAGATATTGGAGGACATGCTTAGGGCGTGTGTTCTGGAGTTCCAAGGAAGTTGGGACAAACATTTGGCTCTAGTCGAGTTCGCCTATAACAACAGTTATCAGGCGAGTATTGGCATGCCTCCATACGAGGCATTGTATGGGAGGAGGTGCAGGACACCGTTATGTTGGGACGAGGTTGGCGAGGCCAAGCTCGAGGGGATTGAACTTGTTGAAATCACCAAGGCTAAAGTGAAAGTCATTCAGGATAGACTCAAGGCTGCCCAAGACCGGCAGAAGAGTTATGCCGACAAACGACGTAGGCCATTGGAGTTCGAGGTCGGTGATAAGGTCTTCTTAAGGATTTCTCCTTGGAAGGGTATCATCAGGTTTATATCGAGGGGAAAGCTTAACCCCCGATACATTGGTCCGTTTGAAATCCTCGAAAGGATTGGGGCGGTGGCTTACCGTCTCAAGCTGACGTCGGAACTTGAGAAGATACACGACGTGTTCCATGTATCGATGCTCAAGAAGTACGTGAGAGATCCATCTCATATTCTTGAGAAGCCACCGGTGGAGATACGTGAAGATCTACAATATGCGGTGGAACCAGTAAAGATTGTGGGTCATCAGGTGAAGAAACTGAGGAACAAGGAGATTCCGATGGTAAAAGTTCTTTGGAGGAGTGATCGAGTCGAAGAAGAAACCTGGGAGACTGAGGTCTCAATGAGGGAGCAATACCCGTTTCTTTTCGATTAGACACGTGGATTTCGGGGACGAAATCCCAAATAAGGGGGGGTGAACTTGTAACACCGTCCCCAAATGTATTTATTTTTAAGAGTATAATGTATTGAACCTTACGGAATGGTTAAAAAGTATACGAAGTTGTGAATTTTTAATATTTCTTTTGCGCAAATAGTAAATTCGCACGCGGGACCCACACTGGGAGCGGGGCCGCCCGATATTCCCGAGACCGTATATTTTATCCAACTTGGTCGAAATAATATTTATATAGAGGGGGATAATTTACTTGGTCCAAAGCAATGACATAATGTGGACCGATTGGTCAAAAGCGGCTCAATTATCGGTATTGGTGATTTAACGGATAATAGCCCGAAATTGGATTTCGGAGACCTATAAATTAAAGTTGGGGAATGTACATTCATTATAAAGGGTATAATGATTGAGAACACATAATATATTTTATTTGACCCGATAAAGTAAAATACAGTTAAAACAGTCCGAAAAATACAACTTTCGGGACCGATTGTACACATTGGGACACAAAGGGATGACCTCCCACATGAGTGGGGGCCATCCCACGTTTTTTTGTGCTAGAATGGACAAGGGGGAGCTGGGTTGACAAGAGGATGAGTGGAGGAGGTGCAAAGGGACCCTTTGACCTCACTCATTGGCCATTTGAGACAAAACCAAGTCTCACAACCCATCCCCCCTACCATATTTCGGCCATCACAAGGAAAAGAGAGAGATAGGAAGCTCTTCAACCCCATACTCCATAGCTAATTCGAGCCCAAGCAAGGAAGTTCCAAGGAGGGAGATTAAAGGGAGAAAAAGGCTAGGAAAAGTGAGAAAGATTAAGGTAATGACCTTGTATTAACTTTTCCTTTATTTTTCCCCTACCCTATGAGGTACATATCTTATGGAGAACCCTTGAGGTTGTTCTACATGTCAATAGTGTGGAATAATGGGTTGGGGAGTAGTTCTAAGTCCAAGAACGGACTTAGAAGCCAAACCGACCGGTTCACCGGAAAATAACCTTTTAAGGGTTATGTGTATTGATTAAGGTTTTATGATGTTAAAACCTTGTTAGGAACTTGATTTAGAGTATCTTTGAGCTTCGCCGGAGTTTCGCCGGAGTTGGTCAAAGTTGGCCGGAGTTGGTCAAAGTTCACCGGAATTAGTCAAAGTTCAACCGCGGAGCGTAGAACACGCTTAAGCTCACTTAAGGTGAGGATGACCGACTATATTGCTTATAATTATTGGGTTAATTTCATAAGATTACCTAAATGAATTATATGTGTTTGGCATGATTTATTTATAGTACAAAAATGCCTAAATGAGATATTTACTGTTTATAAGCAAAAATGCATAATATACAAATTTATGAATAAATTGTGTATGATTATGTGTTATGAATACAATGGTATAATAGTTGTGTAAACTATAAACCAAATTGTGATAAATATACTTTTACCTCATGTAAGGAAGTCATGGAAGGATAAAAGTGATATTTTGATATTAGAGCCAAGTTGTACTTGAATGTGGAATTTAATTGAGATATTCAAATTATTATGAACTCAAGTTACATTTGGAGTAGGCCTTAAGGGTTACTCAAAATGGATGGAACCTAGACTAAGAAGTGGTTTAGGGATTAGTTGACGTGACTATGAGCCGAGCTCTAGCACGTGGTAGTATGACTATGAGCCGAGCTCTAGCAAACGTAGGGTGACTATGAGCCGAGCTCTAGCACAAATTAGTATGACTATGAGCCGAGCTCTAGCAAACGTAGGGTGACTATGAGCCGAGCTCTAGCACAATTTAGTATGACTATGAGCCGAGCTCTAGCAAATGTAGTGTGACTATGAGCCGAGCTCTAGCACAATTTAGCATGACTATGAGCCGAGCTCTAGCATGAAGGAACGTGAGTTAATTATAAGTGAATAACATCCTAGATTGAGGGTCTTGGAAATTGAAACTTTGATTATACTTAGTATAGTTGTCATTGTACTTGTCAAATGCTTCCAAGTACTGACCTCCCCTTCACGGGGGAGGCCACCTCACAGTTTCAGGTAGGGAGTAAAGCTTGCTGCCATCACCGTTGCTCGGGTAGGATCCAAGAAGAGGAGACGTGGTTCGTGCCTCTTCAGATTCCATTTTTCAAACACTTTAATTAATGCTCATGGATAATGTTTTTCTATTGAATATTTAATGGGGGCTTGTATGCCCATGTTTGCCAAAGTGTGGCATGAACACTTGTACCAAATGTTTCCGCTGCTTCGAATGAATATTTTACATTATGTTTGTTTATGGATGTACTATGCGTGAATGATATCCCAGACGCCTTGTATAGTATGAATGTGTTGGACTGCGGTTGACTATTCGTACTGTACGGCGGATTGTTGGCGTGTCCGGATAGGTCCGGGGCGTGACATCTAAAGCCAAACTCAGACTTTAATTATGAGACAGATCGAGGAGAAGTATAGTACTTTGAAAATACAATAGAATTAGCAATTAATAGTCCAAAGTCAAAATATCGTGATTACTGAAAGCAGAGGCAAGGAGTCTCTCAAATTCGAAAAGCAAAAAATGAGAGAGTATTCTACCCCATTTGTCAATGTAGCCTGAAAGAATTCTTTAAGATTTTCAAACCCATCAAATTCAAGAGTACTGATAGCTTTCTGGTAAACTGTTGGTGGTCGGTATTGTAGAGGGAGAGCAAATTTTAGAGAAAGAAAGATATCGTAATAAATGAAGTTCCAATCCTTTACATCTGCCCCCAAGGTTTTTTTTTAATTTATAGAAGTAATAAATGAGTCAGTGCTTTTAACAGGTCAGACTCAAGGCCGTCTTTTAGGAGGTGCAATAGGTGTTTGGCACCGGGACCCACTCTTGTAAAGGGCCTCCAAAAATTTAGATTGTAGTATTAGTTATAGATTGATTTATCTAGATGTCATGCATTATTCAAGATTCCAAAAGGCATATTACATTCAAATTCTCCAATTTGTAGACTTTAAACATTATAAAACTTATATTTCATCGAATTGTCTAGACTACTAGACTATTTGTATTTCATTGTTAAATTTTATATTTTTTCTTGTCTTAGGGGGCCTCAATTTGCCATTTGGAACCGGGGCCTTCAAATTCATTAGACGACCCTGGTCAGACCACAGGCTCCTAACAGGCCGCCTGGCCTGTTTCCACCCCTAAATACAAAAATTCATACATAGAATATCATATGACACCAGACTATAGCAGCTAAGACCTAACGTGACTCTACATAAAAAATCAAATTACACGGGTTCAAATAAGATTCAGACTAGATTAGAACAGTTGAAATCAACCAAGAACAGTTTAAATCAACCAAGTTTAAAAATTTAATTGCAAGTGAAAATATCATCGATGATTCACTCCCGCAAACCCAATATAAAATTTTCATATTAAACACCTTTTATATGTTTTCACAATAAACTGAATAAAGTATGATTCAATGCAGGATTAGTTAATATGGGAAAATGTGGAGATTCGATTCTAATAAACATGCATTAAGTTCTTCTAAAGTTTTTTTTTGGTAAATAAGAGTAAATGTAGACAATATCCCTAAACAGGAATATAATATCTGAATTCTAGAACTAGGAGTGAAGTATGTAGAAATGGACACTAATATATCCTTGTACAACTTAATTGTTTAATACAGAATTTATAATTAAATCAACTACTTCCACATTCAGGCGGCGGCTATTGGACTTGCAAAATACTGTAGAATTTTAATGGTGCATCTCCTTTTGAAAAATTATTTCATCACACTCCAGACTTCAATTCTTTTTATGCGTGTATTTGGGTGTGCTTGCTTTCCCAATTTCAATGTCACTTCTGCCAATAAACTTTCCCCGAGATCTGCTTTATGTGTTTTTTTGGCTATGCTCCTGAGTATAAAGGTTATCGTTGTCTTGATTCGCTTACCAGCAGAATTTACATCAATAGGAATGTTAGATTTCATGAAAATTATTTTCCATATCCAGCCTTTATTTCTTCCACATCCAAACAGGATGCCTTGGTTCCGGCTGCAGACACGCCGCCGTGCTTCATTCCCTTTGTGCCACTACCCCAGCCCGACCCGTCTGATCCACCACGGCCCCAGTCCACCACGTACCGTCACTCCGACCTGCCCACTGGCGAGCACCAATCCCCAGCTGCCCCTTCACCGTCACCACACCAGACCAGCACACCACCATCACCAAACTCCCAGCTTCATCTGGCCTCTCCTAGCTTCGGCCAACCTTTCTCTTCTCCGACCACATCCCAGCTTCAGTCAGTCTCTCCCAATCCACCAGACAGCCCCACAAACCATCATCAAACACCTGACAGTCCATGCACCCACACCGAGGGTATACCACCGTCCGCACCTCCCCTTCAGCCCGGTCATCTCATGCAAACTCGTTCGAAATCCGGTATTTTTAAACCAAAAAGTATTTTTAATCTTAAAAGGGATATTTCGGCATGTGATCCTGCTTGTTTTTCAGTTGCAAATAAAGATGCTAAATGGAGAGCGGCTATGGCTGAAGAGTTTAATGCTCTCATTGATAATCATACTTGTGATTTAGTTCCATTTAACCATCTTAAAAATGTGATCGGGTCTAAATGAGTTTATTAAACAAAATTTAATTCTGATGGATCGGTTGAGCAGTATATGGCGCGTCTGGTAGTTTAAGGATTTATTCAACAGGCTGGAGTTGATTTTTCAAAAACGTTTGGTCATGTGGTTAAGCCAACTACTGTTCGTATTGTTTTATCTCTTAATGTGTCTTTTGGTTGATCTATTTGTCAGCTACATGTTAAAAATGCATTTCTTCATGGTAATCTAACGGAGGAAGTTTATATGTGTCAGCCTCCTGGTTTTATTCATCCTCAATTTCCTAATCATGTGTTTCATCTTCAAGGCACTCCAAATCAGGGATTGCTACTTCAGCCGGATAGTAAAGCTCCCACTGTCCAGGCCTATTCAGATGCTGATTGGGCAGGATGTCCTGATAGTAGCCGCTCCACGTCCGGGTTTGCTATTTTCTTGGGTCCTAATCTGATCTCTTGGAAGTCCAAGAAGCAACCACTGTCTCCAGATCCTCCACTGAAGTAGAGTGCGTGGCTATTGCTTACACGGTTCAGGACACACTACACATCAGATCCATTTTGTTCGAGTTAGGGATGCTTATTCGCACACGTGTTCAGTTGTTGTGTGATAATGTCTCTGCTTCGTATTTATCTACTAATCCTATTCAGCATGCCCGCAACAAACATATCAGCATTGGCTATCATTTTGTTCGCGAGCGAGTTTCTCATGGAGATATAGTTGTTCGCTATGTTCCTACACAGTTCCATCTTGCGGATATTTTCACCAAGTGCCTATCTCCTTAGCGTTTTATTTTTCTTAGAGACAATCTGCGCATTGTTTCTCCTGCACAGATTGAGGTGTAATAGTGTATAATTATACTCCCTCCGTTTCTGTTTCTTTGACACTGTTTGACTTGTCAACATTTAAGGAATTTTTTTACTAAGGGGTATATTTTACTGTTTGAACACTGTTAAGACACTGTTTGGCACTGTTTACACACTACTATTTGGACACTGTTTGAACACTATTTGACACTGTTTTGTTTACCAAATGAGAAGTGTGGCATCCATTTTGACACTTCCAAAAAAGGAAAGTGTGTCAAAGAAATAAAAACGGAGGGAGTATTAATTAGCTTTCTGGCCATATTTTATTAGTTTCCTATTGTAATCAGGATACTCCTTTATTATGTTTATGACATTCAGGGCTACCACATTGGTACGCCATTCCAATATTATTCTCACAAAATTGACTAAAATAATAAAAACATTAGTTTGTATATAATTAAATTTATAAGATACTAGTATGATTCTTTTTCCTAAAAGAATATAAAAAACAAAATTAGTCAAAAATTTTATTGACTAAATTTATTAACACTGTAGTTTTTATATATTTTTTATCAATTTAATAAATTTATACAAAAACTAGTGTTATTATTAACTAATGGACCATATTATTTTTAAATACTTTTACTGTCTAAAATGTATTAGTATGTAACAAATATTGAGAACGAATTTATATTTAGTTTAATTTGGTTCATTCAAAAAAATATGTTTTGAAAAAATTAATAGCCATTGTTTTTTTATAAAAGATTAATTTTAAATTTAAAATCCAAATCCGTACCGGTCCAGTATGGTCATACACAAAATAATCCAATCTGGTCATATAAGGAGTAATTCGATATGATCTGGGTTTTTTTTTTGCCTTTTTTTTGAAAGCTAACGAGGTTTTCATCAACAGATCAAGTCATTCTCAGCCAGAGTTAATATTTCCTCTGGTATATTTCTTACAAAGATTTGTTCAATCCCATTACTAGGAACTAATCTAGCTGTCAAATGAGCTACAACATTTCCCTTTCTTTATACATGAGAAAATTTAATAACATCAAAACTAGAGCTAATATGGATTATATCATCAAGGAAAAGACCAAATGCAGAGTGATCCTAGCTCATTCCTCTTCTCTGCTGCAATGATGAAACTCAATGAATCACTTTCCAAGAAAACATTTCGGAAGCCCATTTGATTTGCCAAGCTCATACCAAATACCCCTGCCGTATACTTCGCCAAACCTGCCTCCCATCTCACTTCCATCCTTTTTACTCCCGTCGCTAGTAGTCTACCATGATCATCCCGTATAACAGCCCCAATCCAATTCCACCATCCCTAAAAATAGCTGCATCACAATTCACTTTAATGAATCCGGTGGGTGGTTTACTCCATTTCTCATACCTTAGTCTGGAGGAGCAGTTTGGAGCAGTATAGACACGTGTAGCATATCTTTGGTAGTTCTCAAGGTAGCGATGGAATCCCGCAGTAATTAGCTCCACTTTTGGTTCACTTTGCTCAAAAATAGCTTTGTTTCGACACATCCAAATCACCCAGCAGTTGGTTATAAAACCATATAGCTCCTTCCTCATCATCACCCGATCGAAAACCTCCGCAAAAGAAGTAAGAGGTGCCTCTTGAAACATCTTTCCCCAGACTGCATCTTGCCATATTTTTCTAGCAAATTTGCAGGAAAAAAACATATGAATTGAAGTTTCAATCGACTCAATGCAAACTGGACAGAAAGGTACCTCGGTAATGTGCCTTTTCCATAGTTTTTCTTTAGTCGGCAAGCTCCCTGAAATAGTCCGCCATAGGAAGTGTTTTAGCTTAGGAGGGGCTTTAAGTTCCCAAACCTGCTGCCAAATCGTTCTGCCATGCTCTCTTTTCAGTCCCATTAGTCCTAAAATGCCTAGCCAATATGTTGTCTTTACTGTGAAGACTCCATTTCTGGCAGGCCACCAATAGCGGGAATCTGGAGGGAGTCTTGAGCTTAGCGGGATATTTCTAATGGCCCTCACCTCCTCAGTTGAAAAACATGTTGACAACATTCCATCGTTCCACGTTCTCGTCTCTATGTCAATAAGGTCAACCACTTTTATATCAGCAGTAACATTAAGGTTCAAGGTGGATATTTTCATTGGTGGGCATCCAGGCAGCCATATATCCTCCCATACTTTAATGCTTAATCCATTTCCTACTCGCCACATAAGACCCTCCAGTAGTAATGACTTTGCTCCCCAAATGCTCCTCCATGTGTAGCTAAGATCATAGCCCCTTGTTGCATCAACAAATTTATCATTTTTGAAATATTTTTGTTTAAGTACCTGTGCAGCAATCGAGCTAGGTTTATTCATGAGCCGCCACCCTTGCTTCGCTAATAGCGCTTGATTAAAACCCTTAAGGTCCCTAAAACCCATACCACCTTCACTTTTGGGTTTGCAAAGTTTTTCCCAGGACAACCAGTGAATCTTCTTTTCCTCCCTCCGTGCTCCCCACCAGAATCTCGCCAACATCGCATGTATATCATCAATAATCTCATCAGGAATCCGGAAGATGCTCATCATGTATGTCGGGATAGCTTGGACAATAGATTTGATTAAAATTTCTTTCCCCGGTCGGGATAAAAGCTTTTCCTTCCATCCTTGCATCTTCTTCCAGATTCTTTCTTTAAGTTGGGAAAAAATTGTTTTCTTCTTTCGACCTATAATAGTCGGGAGACTATTATTGGTTCTCCTCTCTCGGTCAACGTTCTTACTAAAGGATATTTGTGATCTGGTTTAGTCTTGAATCAAATTAAATTATATGGGTCCAGTTTTCAAACAATATTGTGGGGTAGGGTGGAAATAGGCCAGGCCAGGTCAGGCTTTCGCCTAAACAGGTCGGTCCTGTTTTAGAATATATAGGCCTGAGCCTGGCCTGTTACCTGTTAAAGACCTGGTTTTTCGGCCTGAACTTGGCCTGTTTAAAAAAAAATCAAAAAAATAAAAAATAAAAGTGAAAAATCCTTTTAACCCGGTATAAAATTTATTCCCCCAAATATTCACTAAAAATTCTAATAATACGTTAGTTTTGCTTTGGATGTCTAATAATACATTATTATGTAGTGACAATAAATTTCTATGTAATTCAAATATTGAAAAACTTGAATTTCAATAATCTTAATAAACTATTAACACACTTTATATATATTTAAAATAGTATTCTATTCTAACTTATAACACACTCCATAAAAATACTACTATGCCGAATTTGCTATAGTTAAGTATACCAATATAAATATAAATGTAAATAATATAAATAAATATAACTAAATATACACACACATATATACACATATAAATAGGCCGGCCTGTTAAGCTAAAAAGGCTTCAGAGTTGGGCTGGGTCTGGCCTATTTAGATAAACGGGCCTTTTGAAAAACCAAAGTCTAGTTTGATTACTAAACAGGTCAGGCCAGACTTTTAACAGGTCAGGCCACTGGCCCCTGACAGGCCGTCTGGCCTATTTCCACCCCTAGAATGTGGGGAATTGCGATTCCAATATGATCCATACTATAAAGGGAGTAGAATTAAAAATGAATGGGATGAAGACACAAAGTTAACTTTGCAAATTCCATATATGGAAAGGTGTCATCCTTTAATTTTTAGCTTAATATAGAATAAAGTTCTTCGTTGAATGTAAATTTGGTGATGCTACGGCACATTAATAATTTAATATACACAAGGTTGCGGTATTTCACTATTTCTATGTTGGAACTTGGAAACTGGTTTCTATATGAGTTTGATCTTCGGTCCAATAATTATTGGGAATTCCAATTCCAATCTGATCCAAACTAGAAATGAATCAAGATGGGAAAAAGGAATAGATTTAAAAATAAATGAGATGAAGAGGCAAAATTAGCTTTGCAATTGGTGTCATCCGTTAATAAAGAAAGTTGAATGTAATTTTGGTTATGCTATGGTATCTCACTAATGTATGAGTGTATCGTCATACATATAATACATTTCATTAGTCAAAATCATTATCTAATCATTTATTAATATCTGAATTTTCTAATTGTAATATTATAACCGATTCATGTAAACAAAGTATGATACCTTAAAATCAGAGAGGGGAGGACTTAATAACTAAGTAGATTTTGCTTAAAGTTTTTTGAGTTTGTTCAAATAGTTGGAATTCACGAATAAAAATTACTCGTATGAGAGTTATTGGAGGTTTACCGAGTTATTAATTCCTTTAATTTCCTCTATGATCTTTACACTTAAAAAGATGGACAAATTTTACAATGCACTCTAAGTAACATACTTTATACGTGTGTATCAATTAGAATATCGTAATTGAATAATATAAATGCATTGATGAAATTAGACTTCGTCCAAAATATGAGATGCAACATAAAATAGACATGATGTTTTCATTTGGAGTGGTTTCGGTCTCATTTTTATCAAACTAAATCGAATTTGATCGCATGAGAAAAGATTTATATAGACTAGATTATCGACATTTAATTTACATAATAATTGTGGTAAAATACATGTAATATCTAACTAGTACGTATTACTAATGATGAGTTAATACGGAAACTCTCTGAAAAGAGTACGTTTTCCATTTCGGAAACTTTCAGAAACTCTTTGGAAACTTTCCAAATAAGCGTTTTTTGAGCAAAAGTTGACGTTTCACGTATCCCGTTTCCTAGTGACTTTCGCGTTTCCGTGCAACATAGGTTTACATTGAACCAGTAAATTTTAATTTGAGCACACAGAGTAAAAAATCATAAGAAGAAAGTAAATAGATTAAGAGATATTACCCGAAATAGGACTAAAAAGGTTTGAAAATTCCAAAATAGGACTGTCATGTTTTTATTCCCAAAATAGGACTAATTACTGTCATGTTTTGGCAGTACCAGACTTCAAACATGGCATTATTTTTCAAACTTGACAGTAATTACTCCTATTTTGGGAATAAAAAACATGTCAGTCCTATTTTGGAATTATCAAACTGTTTTAGTCCTATTTCGGGAACTTTCCCATAGATTAAAACTAATGGATATAAATGAGAGAATTCCTCAAATAGGAGTAAAAGATAGGCAAAATGCAAAAATAGGAGTACCATGTTTTGAATAGGAGTAACTTTAGTGTTTAGACAAGTATATCCCTACCCAAGCCCCAACAACTTTCATTAATAATTAAAACATAAAAGGAATAACATTAATTGATAATAAAATTGTAAAAAAAAATGAAAACACACAAAAATATATCAAATAAAACATACTTCGTATTAAATAAAATTAAAAAAAATAAAAATTATTAAAACAAAAATATTAAATAAAAAAAGTAAAAAATTAAAATTAAAAAATAAAAAAACTAAAAAAAAATATGTAGGCGGCTGCCACCGCCTCAACAACCTCCCAGCACCACCAGCTCTGACCACCGAAAAAAATCCTAACATTTTACCGAAATGCCATCATGATGGCAGATTTTGAGAAAATTTGGCATTTTCAAAGAGCAAAATTGTCATCTTTATGGCATTTTCAAAGAAAAATGGAGGTTTTAACATAAAATGGCATTTTTTCTGCCGATCGGAGGTGACATTGCTGGGTGATGGTCGAGGTTGCGGCAAAGGCCTGCATAATTTTTTTATATTTTTTAATGTGGTTTATCTATTTTTTATTTATTTTTAAAAAAATTTACTTTTAAAAAAAAATATTTTTTAAATTTTTATTATTTCAACATATTTTTTCAAATATTTAGATTTTTTTTATATTTTATTAGGATCAAATAAGTCATATTTTTGAATTAACTAAGTTAGGGATATTAAGGGTACAAAATTAATGTTTACTTCTATTGAAGGAAGTTTTAAGTTTCATTTCTATTTATGCAATTATGTTTATGTTTACTCCTATATTAGACAATTTCTTTATATATTGGACAATTTCTTTATATAAATCTATGATACGGAGTGCATGTATTGAGTGAAGTACAAGAGTGGTCGGTCGGAAAACAGGGGAGGTGGCTTAGAAGCTGTTCTCTTCGCCTGATCTGAATGTTTCTGATCTGAATTTTTTAAGTTCTGATCTGATCTGATCTGAATTTTTCTGATCTGATCTGATCTGATCTGAATCTGTCTGATCTGATCTGATCTGATCTGAATCTTTCTGATCTGATCTGATCTGATCTGAATCTTTCTGATCTGATCTGAATGTTTCTGATCTGGTCTGATCTGATCTGAATGTTTCTGATCTGATCTGAATCCTTCTGATCTGATCTGAATCTTTCTGATCTGATTCAAATATTTCTATAATAAGTATTACTCCATAAATTATAATTATAATATAATTATAAGTATAATTATAATTATTATAATTATAATTAATAATAATTATAATTATATTAAAATTAATTATAATATTATAATTTATTAATAGTAATATAAATACAATTAATATTATTATAACGATATTATTAAATTAATATTATTATTACAATAATATAATAATATGATTATTATTATAATTAGTATTATATTATTATAATATTATAATTATAATTATAATCATAATTATATTTATGATTGTAATTATAATTATAATTATTATAATTATAATTAATTGCAATTATAATTATAATTAATTATAGATATAATTATAATAATTACAATTGATTATACTTATAATTATAAGAATTATAATTGTAATTATAATTATAATTACATATAATTATAATATAATATTATAATAATATTAATAATAATAATAATAGCCTTCTTAACAATTGCATTTATATTACTATTATTATATTAAAATATTATAACTATTATTAATATCTTTTTTTATCATATTATTATTAATGTTATTAATAATAATTATATAATAATAATCATAATAGTAATAACAATATTAATAATAATAATTAATATTTAATATAATAATAAAAATGATAAATCATGTTTGAACTTTTCTGATCTGATCTGATCTGAATGTTTCTTATCTGATCTGAATCGTTCTGATCTGGTCTGATCTGATCTGAATCTTTCTGATCTGATCTGAATCTTTCTGATCTGATCTGATCTGATCTGAATCTTTCTGATCTGATCTGATCTGATCTGAATTTTTCTGATCTGATCTGATCTGATCTGAATTTTTCTGATCTGATCTGATCTGATCTGAATAAAATAAGAATAAGCAATAAGTAATAAGAATAAGACGAACAGAACAGCACCTTAGCCGGTTGAGGGGGTGGCTGGTCTGTGATGTTGACTGGGAGTTAGGTGCCCACGTCGGACGGGAGCGGTCGGTCGCGGTCTCCTATCATGCGGCGGACCACATCATTCAGCCTCTCCTCCCGTGGGCCCCTCCGCATAATACTTCCAACATCAAAGTCAAACGCTCCTCGCCTCCTCTTATCTTTAGCTACCATCCTACTGGTCAATCTAATGTGGGACATTCCGTTGACCTTCTATTAGATTGGGGTTGAAGAACATGCTCTCGAATATTCAAACAAAGGGTCACACTAATCAGAGTACTAATTAAGTGAACTAAGTCTCTCTTTAATTTTCCCGCTCATGAGGAGGGTATTTGCGTAACTCTACTTACTTGAAGAATGAGTGAAGGCATTTGTTATTCTTAGAGCCCGTTTGGTAGCACGAAAATCGGTTGATTTGGCTGATTCCGCTGAAATTTATGAATTTCTGGCTGAAGTGGGTGCATTGGCTGATTCTGCTGATTAAAGAAAAAATTATTTTTAAAATATATTTTATGAATAAAATAAAGAAAAAATTATATGTAAAAATAGTTAAATGGTCTCTCTTAATCAAATCTATTTTTTACCCTAACGTATTTTGACTTCCTATAGCTCAGTCGCCTCCTACTACTCCTGCGTTTCTCAGTATGTCTTCTATTACGTTTCCTCATTGTTTTCTCAGGTTTAAAAACTTCCTCCTTCACATGGCTGAATTCTCAACTCCTCTTCCAAATATGAAGCATCTAATGAAGTTTTGGTTCATCTCTCAAGCACGACTGTACAAGACAACCCTTCAAAATACTAATCAAAAATTGGAGCTTCTATGTATGCATGAAATATGTTGATGGTAACCTTTTTAAATTAATTATATGCTTGCATCACTAATCTTTTTTTGTAGCCTCTAATATGATTGACACTGTACCCCCACTCCCCCAGGAGTGCATTCCATTATGTCCTTTTCAATTTGCATATGGTTTGATGAAGATGAATCTTTTATTTCTTATTCCCTTAAAAACTGTGATTAAAGTTCTTTTTTACATACACATAGTAGATAGAAGCCGTAAAGATTACTTTTAAAATAATAAAAAGCAAATGGTGCAATTTTGCATCAGATTGCTTTGAAATTAGTTTCAAATTTGCACCATATTAGGTAACTTTGAATGCATCCAGATTGAAGATGACATGTTTGTAAAAATTCCTAAGAGATAAAATTCAATTGTGTTAGTGAGGTTAATATTTTTTGTAGTTAATTGGTTACTTCATCCGTAATATTTTGATACCTTAAAAGATAATAAATTGACCAATAAAGAATCAGCTAACAGAAAAGGAAAGACTATTCGAAGACACATTAACAACAAAATAATTCTTTTTTCTGATAATTCTAAAACCGAACATAATCAATAGAATTAGTATTCTTAAATACTAAATTGATATATAAACAATGAGTAAAGAGTCAGTTTAGTCCTCGAAGTTGCAGAAAAGGCGTCAAATAAGTCCTTATATAGAAGATTCTGTCCGGACGTGCCATTTGAGGTGGCTCCCGGTGGAATTTTGTGATAATTTTTTTTGAGCATCTTATTTATTAAGTCTAGTTTACTCATACCAAATTTCAGCTAAAAATTCAATCGGGAAGACATTCAAATGAATTCTTGAAGATAACAGCGCTTTTAACGGCACAGTTATCTTCAAGAATTCATTTGAATGTCTTCCCGATTGAATTTTTATCTGAAATTTGGTATAAGTAAACTAGACTTAATGAATAAGATGCTCAAAAAATTTCATCAAAAAATTCCACCGGGAGCCACCTCAAATGGCACGGCCGGACAGAATTTTCTATATAAGGACTTATTTGACCCCTTTTTTGCAACTTCGAGGACCAAACTGACCCTTATCCCTATAAACAATGTGGTATAAGGAATAGCGAATTTGAAACTTTGAGCTTCGAAGCTATATAGATCTAACAAAATGTATTTTAGGTCCAATCAGGGATGGATTTAGGGGGGGGGGGGCACCGCCCCCCTTGGACATTCAATTTTTTTTATCATATATGTAAGATTTTCATAAAACTTTCATAATTTAATTAGATTCGCCCCCCTTAGCTTTTAATTTTCAAAATTAGTATATAGTCTTACATAATGTAATACTTAATTGGAGATTTAAAAGAAGAAACATCTAAAATAATTTACAAAACTTAAACAAATAAACAATAGAGTAACTCGTTATTTAAGATTTAGGATACTTATTATATAAGAATTCCTAGTTTTGTAATGTTTAATTATCTTTATTAGATAACAAGTACTGGATTTTGTAAAACATATGATGGAGTATATGGCCCGGGAACCCCCGGCCCACAGACTCCTACTATTCTGGCACAGGCCCAACAGGCCCAAGAAGCACAAGAGGCCCAAAACACAACGGCCCAAGCTCAAAGGAGCCCAAGGTGCGCCCAGTGTAGCCTTCGGCAATATGGCCGAAGGCTCCAGAACTCACAGGGCAGCCAGATTCGAGCATACAAAGCTACTTGGAGAAAATGGCAGAAAACGGGAGCCTTCGGCACTTTCGTGCCTTCGGCATCAGGGAAGCCTTCGACTATACAACGCCTTCGGCTACACAGAGCCCTCGGTCGCAGAGGGAGCCCTCGTCCAATAACTCAATCATCGAAGATTCCCTTTGGAGACAAGCAACCACCACATTTAATGCAGCGTCACATCCTCCCACCGCGTTCAATGCGGTGCACATGCGAATGCCAGTGCCACCCGATTGAGGTGACCCCTCGGCCGTTAGATTGCTGACACATGTACTCTCATCGCATTTATTGCTGCTATAAATAGCAGCAATATTCCTCTTGTAAAGGACCAGAACATCTCGAGTTCATTAATATAATCGTCTCTCTCTCTCTCTTACTTGTTTGCTCTGACTTCCCTCTAGGTTATTCTCATAATAACCCCTCGGATAAGATACCCCCGGGTACACTGTCCATCAACATATATCAAACAATATTAAATACCAGACACACTAATTACACAATTTTTAGATCACGTGAAATGAATCCAAAATATAAATATTTATAGACATTAGATTACATAATTCATTTACTTCTTGCTTTCTAAAAATAATTTATTGCATGGATAATAAACTTTAAATTATTATAGAATTAATAAAAAAATATTAAAATATAATATGCACCATATATATGTGTGTGTATGTGGTGCATATTATTCTAAAAATAACAATCTCATACATACTAGTATACTACTATTGTAATATTAAGAAAACTTCTCATGAGTCATGACTCACGAACACCCTCCTTGGTGGACAAAAATTACAATTCAATAACCGATTCATGAGGTTAAACAATGTAAAAGTTATTAAAAATGTATTGGTTGATGTTTTTGTCATCGTCTAAACTTAGAATGTAATAGATTTAAATGTCGTTCGAGATGTGCATGTATTAATGTCATTTTTTGAATAAAAATAGCCGCATGGCCCTACAGTAACGAAAAAATTTCGCCCCGCTACACTAGGGGGGAAATTTCACCTCGCTACACTAACAAAAAACAATTCACCCTCTACACTAACGAAAAATCTTGCCCCCATTGACTCAGAATCCTGGATCCGTTCCTGGGTCCAATTACCCACTTCTTTTGTACTTTTATATCCTTAGCTCATGGTCATTCAATTTAAAGGCCTAAGCTTCAGCGGGTACAATATAGTATCTTTTTTATGACTTGCTGTTATATCTTAATCGATGAGTTACATTGTTGCTTAAATATATTGATTGAAACATAAAAGGATAATAACAATTAAGGAACGAGTGCAACCAATTGACGTAGTGATGTTTTCTTTTGGATTGTTTTTTAGTCTCAAACCAGACATAAATAGACCAGATTAGACCAGACCATTTATAAAATACACAGGGACCAAACATTTACCAGATCAGACTTAACAGATCAGACCAGCAAATTTCAGTCCAAAAGAAAACATCCTAATTAAAGCATTGGATTTAAGTGCGGGAATGTTCCGGGCCAGATAAAACTTTGAAAACAAACAAAATGGTCGAGTTTGTCGGTTTCGGGTGGGTTCGGAATGTGTTTGCAACCGAGTTTTGGGCTGGTCTTCGGGTTTAAGCGGGTTTTCATGATTTGCGGGTGTGGTCCTAATCGGCCCAGTATTCCAAGTTGGACGCCGGTTTCCAGGTCAACCCACCTGGGTCGGTTCGGGTCTGATAACATAGATTAATAACACAAACTACTGGCGCACATTATTATATGTTTCGCTTAGTGACGTGTGGAAGTGAAAAAATATATAACGCGAGACACGTGCATACAACAACAACATCCAAGCATTAATCCCAAAAGATATAGGGGTCAGCTAACATGAATCGATACATGATTCAATCTAAAAAAATCCTTGTCAAATTTTAGAATGTTTTATGATTTTGTCTGATATATTTAAATCTAATATGATGTGACATGAACTGTTTTGGTCTGGTGTGGTGAATGTTTGTTTTATTTTTATAAAACTGTCAAATAGGTCCTCGAACTTTCATAAAAAAGTCAATTAAGTCCTTTTATAGAGGACTCTGTCCGGCCGTCGCGATTTGGGGCGGTTCCCGGTGAAATTTTTTGATGAAATTTTTTGAGCATCTTATTCATCAAGTCTAGTTTACTCATACCAAATTTGAGATAAAAATTCAATCGGGAACACATTCAAATTAATTCTTGAAGATAACTGCGCATTTTTGCGTTCTCGAATTAATTTGAATGCGTTCCCAATTGAATTTTTAGCTGAAATTTGGTATGAGTAATCTAGACTTGATGAGTAAGATGCTCAAAAAAATTCAACAAAAAAGTTCACCGGGAACCGCCCCAAATCGCGACGGCCGGACAGAATCTCCTACAGAAGGACTTAATTGACTTTTTTAAGAAAGTTCGAGGACCTATTTGAAAGTTTTCCCTATTTTTATTTTACATTGTCGTAGTGTGATCTGATTCGTTTCAATTTGATCTGGTCCGACTTGATTCAATCTGACTGACGAGTTAAAAACATCCTTAGTTTTCTAACTAATTCGAGTGATATCATCTTAGGGGTTGTTTACTTTTTTTCCCATTAAGTCCTGAATGCATTAAGACATCTGTCTGGATTAAGAGATCTGTCTGGATTAAGTGACACTGATATAACGAAGTGTTTACTATGTGTGCTGAATGAGTAGTCTGAATTATGTAATATGACCAAATGACCCTCATGTTTGAACTAGGACTGAATATATATTGTTTGTTTACATTTTTATCGACAAAGATAATTTAAAATGTCAAAAAATCGTTGCATTATGAATTACTTAAATAAATAATTGCATTACATTATAGATAGTATTCGGTAATATAATTTCAATTCAGACTTCTCAGGATTTTGAACACCCCATTGTGCATTTAGGCTTAATCAACTTCTATCATATTAGACCATTTGTAGTGGTTACAGATTAGGAGTCAAAAAATTAAATATGGAACTTTTAGACTCTTAATTGAGTGTAGTGGGAGATTAAAAGTGGGAGTAAAAGTGGGAAGGGGAGTGGAGGAGGCTAAAAATAGAGGGTTGGGTTGACAGGGGGAAAGAAAAGGAAAAAGAAAAAAAAGAAGAAAAGCGGCGGCCGCTGCGCGTTGTTGATGGTTCTGCTGACGTCATGCTGATGTCACGCTTACGTCATTAAAATCCCATTTTATTTTAAACTCTTATAACTTTTTTATTTTTTCTCCAAATTCTTCAAAAAATATAGGGAAAACTGTCAATTTAGCCCCCGTACTATACTGAAAACGTCGATTAGGCCCCCGTACTTCAAAAACACCCAATTGAATCCTCGTACTACTAAAAAATGCTCAATTGAGCACTTTTAGAAGGTCACCAACCGGTTTCCCGGTTAGGTACACGCGTGGCATTCCACGTGACAGCCCACATGGCATTTTTTCTATTTTCTTTTTTCCTTTCTATTTTCTTTTTCTTTTTCTTTATCCTTCTCTTTTCTTTTCTATCCTTCTTCCCCTTCGCGTACAGAGCATTCATAGTCGGTGAAGCCAGTGAAGAAATTCAGGGGTTGCCGACATCACTAGGGTTGCTCTTGTTCCAGAGTTCTGTTACACTTGATAACGTCGCATAGCACGGAAGTCTACCTTTCGGCCGCAAACCAACCTTCCGGCGTAATACCCAACTTGAGAAGTTGCAAAATAAAAATGAGATATAAGAAGGAAGATGGAGTTGCAGGAGGCCGACAAAATAAAAAAGAAAAGAAGTTGCAACGTGAAAATGAAGAAAAGGAAAAAAGAGATGTACTCCGGAAGACGGAATTGCAGAAGACCGGCGACCTGGGATCTGGGAAGGACCGAAGGAAGGGAGCGAGAGTAAAGAAAGAAGAAAGAAAGGAAAAGGAAGGGAAAAGGAAAAAGAAGGAAGATGGAGTTGCAGGAGGCCAGCGACCTGGGATCTGGGAAGGACCGATGGGATCTGGGAAGGACCGAAGGAAGAGAACCAGAGTAAAGAAAGAAGAAAGAAAGGAAAAGGAAGGGAAAAAGAAAAAGAAAAAGAAAAAAGATAAAACCTGCCACGCGGGCCGCCACGTGGAGTGCCACGCGTGTACCTAACCGGGAAACCGGTTGGTGACCTTCTAAAAGTGCTCAATTGAACGTTTTTTAATAGTACGAGGATTCAATTGGGTGTTTTTGAAGTACGGGGGCCTAATCGACGTTTTCAGTATAGTACGGGGGCTAAATTGACAGTTTTCCCAAAAATATATCAAAATTCATGATTTTTTATGATCTTTCATATGACACCAATATGTAATACCTAAAACGAAAAAAAAAAAAAAATTAACTGTTGAAGTTTTGGTGAACCCAAAAAAGCACGAAACACGAATTTTTAATTCATTAAGCCTTCACAAATAATAAGTGAATATTCCATAATCGAATTTTATTTTAACTAAGTTATTGTTAACCAAAAAATCATTTAAAAAAGTTAGTGATTTTTTTTACATCGAAATGCGTATCTTTTACTTCATAATTATCTAGGTAAAATATTAAAAGGAAAATACTTTTTATAATAATTAAATTAAGGTTTTACTAAATTGGTAGGTAAAAAAATATGTAGAGTGTATTTTATTGACGGTGCACGGATGCGGGAAAAAAACAGTATTGACGGAGTCTAAACACTGTTTTCATATGGACGGAGTCTAAATTTAACAATTTAGCCTCCCCACCACTACAAATGGTCTTACCATAGTACTAATTTTCCAAAATATAATCACTCAATTTAAGGAATTTGAAATGGTGATGGAATTCTAGCTTAGCCGATTTCCCATCTACACAAAAAGAATATAGTCAACCTCAAGTAAAATTGGCTTACGCCATGTCGACAAGTAAAATATATGTGTATACTCCCTCAGCCCTTCAAAAACTAGTCTTTTTTTTTTTGAGGAAATTTACAACAAAATTACATGAATGGACTAAATTTACAACAAAAAAACGAAACTGGATTGCGCAGAAAGTGAGCAATTGAGAAAAACGCGAAACTCTACAATATAGATAGTAAAAAGAAACAAATACAATTAAACCCATATAGAATGAGAGGGAATACTGATCGAGGAGAAGGGGATGAGAGAATTGTTTGCTGCTAAGCTCCAGTCGGCGAAGCTCGCCAGTTTCTTTTGGTTTTGTTGGTGAAGGCAATCAGTTTGCTTAGATGCTGAAGAGGGCGGAAGGTATATCTGCGACTCGGAGAAGCTATGAAATGTCGGGAGGAAGAAGGCAGGGTTATTAAAGGAAGCGACAGGTCTGAATCGTAAGGAGTATACAATTTGGACTGAGCGAATAAGTCGTGAATTGTCTGATCGATTAAGTCTTCATTTAAATTAAGTTTCAAGTAAACAGAGCTATATACCTTAATGATTAAGTCATGACTCGGCATATGCGGATTCTTATTCCGTATTCAAGAATTATGGTTAAGAAAAGAAAAAAGGCGGACGTCTCCCTAGGTGCTTAGGGTTTTTGCTTGCGCGATTTTTCCTCTCGATCGTGGTGGGAGAGTCGTGCTTCGGCTTAGTAATTGCTAAGGCAGATTTCTGCCTGGGTTTGATTCGTACTGCTACTTCGATTTGGGTGGAAACAATCTGTTCTTCGGCTTTTGTCTTCTTTGCAGGTGGCCGAGACTTTGACCAAGGCAGATGGAGGAAATCGCAGATAAATATAAGGATATGGCTATTGGGAATCAGGAAGAAGAATTGGTGTTTGAGGAGGAAACGTTTGAAGAAGAAGATGACTCGAGCAAAAAGGATGTGTATCTGGTGGTAGGGACTGTGATCACCAACAAGATGGTGAGGTTCTCAGCGCTCCGTGATCTTATGGCCTCATTGTGGATGTCGGGTAAGGGAATCTCCATTAAGGAGATTGACGAAAAAAGGTACATGTTTACGTTTTATCACCCTATAGATATGAAACGTGTACTTGAAGATGGAGCATCGATTTTTGAACAGAATTTGCTAGTCCTTCGGGCACTGCAGCCTGGGGATGTTCCACTCCAGGTTCCTCTGAATGAGGCCGAATTCTGGATTCAGGTTCATGAAATTCCTTATGACTTTATGAATTTGGGCGTGGCCAGGAGAATTGGAAATTTTGTTGGGAAATTTGTCAATTGGGGAAAAACCTCAGTTTGATAAAAAGTGGAAGCCGTATATGAGAGTTAGGGCTTGCTTGGATGTGGGAAAACCCCTTAAGATTGGAACCACGCTCAAGAAGGGACAGGGCGAAGGACACTGGGTTGACTTTAAATACGAGAAGTTGTCTAATTTCTGCTTTTCTTGTGATATTATAGGACATTCTGACAGGTACTGCCCCCTAGCCTATGAAAAAGAAGGGC